>CM077160.1:158017111-158109611 GCA_039583875.1 Platanthera guangdongensis | reverse complement strand
ACATTTAAAAGGTTATCTAATAGAGAACAAGTGTCTAAAAGCTTCGATACAGACTTTGTGACTTACCAAGTTGAAGCTGATCTATCTATCTATAAAGAAGCGATGCAATTTAATGATTCTCTATTATGGAAAGAAATCATAGATGATGAGATGAATTCTCTCTTACAAAACACACTTCGATCTTGGTTGACTTGCCCAAAGGGGCTAGAACCATTGGAAGTAAGTGAGTTATGAAAAAAAGCTAAATTCTGAAGTGAGTATCGTCAAATACAAAACACGTCTAGTTGCAAAAGAATTTACTCAAGTGAGTATAAACTACTTTGATATATACTCACATGTTTGTCATATTGTAACAATTAGAAATCTTCTCGCGCTAGTATTTATTGAATATTTTACTGTTCATCAGATGGATGTCAAAACCGTATTTCTTAATGAAGATCTAACTGAAGAGATACATATGCACAAACCTGAAAGGTTTTTCATAGAAGGTCTAGAAAATAAGGTTTATAAGTTGATTAAGTCACTCAATGGATTGAAACAAGCACCTAAATTGTGGCACGAGAAATTTGACACTTATGTTAAAGTCTTGAGTTTTAAATCCAGCTTATCAGATAAATGTCAGTACGTAAAAACAAGTTCAAATAAAATTGCAATTATATGCTTGTATGTTGATGACATACTGATTCTAGTATTGATCAGGTGGAAGACGTTACAATTACCTTGACGAGATAATTTAGCATGACAGACTTAATTGTGATGAACACCGTCCTAGAAATGAAAGTGAACTTCACTAAAAATGATATAACACTAAGTTAGAGTTAGTACGTTAAAAATCAACTGGAAAAGTGGGGTTACAATAATAACAAAAAGATTAAGACTTTATACGACTATAACAATAGATTTTACGGCCACCTGCCCCTGGCTGCAAGGTGGCTGCCTAGGTAGGGGGCCAGAGGGTTGTCCGACCTGGGCGGCTTTGCCCCCACGATCAGGGTGTTGGCAGGGGGCGGGCGGCCAAGGGGCTGCCTGCCCCAACTGGAAAGAATGCCGCCCGATCCAGGGGGCCTCTCCCTCCTTTGAGGGCGACAACAGGGGGGGGTCAAGGGACCGCACGCCCCAACTAGGAGATCGGCCGCCGAGATCGGGTGGCCAGAGGGCTGCCCGATCTGGGCGTCCTCGCCCCCTTTGCATGGTGACTGCAAGGGATGCGGAGGGCTGCCTAGTTTGGGTGGCCGAAGAGCCAGGGGGTTGGTTCGGGCGGTTTCGCCTCAGTCCGCTTCCCCCTCTAGCGGGCGTTTACGCGCTAGCGAGTAATTTTCCCAATGCCTCCACCCCACGCGTGGAGGTGTGTCTAACACTCTAAATGGGCTCTATCAAAACATAAATTGAAAAGTGATGTATAATTATTTTTCACATTAATTGATTGATTGTATCTGACACGATCAAAATACTGTCGTTGTTGATCGTAGAGGCGAAGAGTCGTGCATATCACTCAAATATATACTATATAAAAATGTAAAAACATCATTTGGTTTAACATTAGACTTTCCGATTTTACCCATTTTTATTGCCCGAATTGTAAATTTCTATAATTTAAATAAAATTTAAGTTTTGAAATTATGTTGTCATATAGAGAAAGTTTTTTACCTATAATAAGAAAATGTGCTTTCCCGTCACTTGCAAACCCCCATGCACAAAAAAAGAGCAACATGTGTGCGCTCACGGGTTTGCGAGATGCAAGATTGCCATCGTATCGGGGCTCTGTCGTGGTTGCAGTATTGTCGTGTGGGGCACCCTTATGCAAGGTCACGATCAGAATACTGTCATGGTTGATCAAAGGAGCGGAGCCCCGTGTCTATGGCTCGTATTCAAGGGCTGCAAATATTGATTACGAGCCTGCAAATATCTGCGCCCTTTATTTAATTATTGCCCGACCCCCCTTCCGCCGACCAAATTATATATATAAAAAATTATATAATTATAATTTAATAATAATTTATTTAATAAAAAACCAAATAAAAAGAAAAAAAAATTCTCGTGCCCGTCCCCCCCCCTTCCGCCTCCGCTTCCTGCCCGCCGATGTCTCCGGCGGCGGAGCCGCCGGAGGCCTGCCCAGCACCCACCGGAGGGTTCGCCGGCCTCCGGCAAACCCGTCGGCGTGGCCTCGCTTGCTCGCCGCCGGACAACACCCGGCGGGTTTGCCGGAGGCCGGCGAACCCCCCGGTGGGCAACGGGCAGGCCGCCGGCTGCGGGGTGAGCCGTGAAGGGACACCGACGGAAAACTTGCTATCGGGAAATCAAAAGAAGCGAACAATGTTCTTTTTGGAGATTTCGCTATTGGCAGGCCTCATTTTTTAGATCCAATGACCCGATGCGATATCTTGGAGATTGAACGGTCCTGATGAATTTAACGGTGTGCTTCAAGATATCACTATTGTTTTATATAATAAAGATATATATATATATATATATATATATATATATATATATATATATATATATATATATATATATATTATAAATAATTACCCAAACCTCACCTGTAAACTAGCATAATTAGTGAGAACACCCCTCTTATTTTCGAAATTACAAAAAACTCCCCTTAAGTTTTCATTTCATTACCAAAACCTCCCCTGATATTTTCATTTCATTGCATTCATGAAGAAAAATACCCCCTGGACACTGTTCACCGAGGGGGGTATTTTTGTGCATGGATGTTATGAAATTAAATCTTCAGGGGAGGTTTTTGTAATGAAATGAAAACTTTAGGGGAAGTTTTTGTAATTTCAAAAATAAGAGGGGTGCTGTCAGTAATTTAGCAAAGTTAGAGGGGAGGTCCCGGTAAATGGCCCTATATATATATCATATGCGAGCATGCGTGCGGGCATACGGGCAAGACTCATGATGGGCTCAAATTGAAATGTGATCAACATGAAAGTTGTAAATCTCGGCGAGACGAACAACTTTCGTGTTGATCATTTTTTGATTTAGAGTCGTCTTAACCCTCGATTTGGGCCACGAAATCTGGGGCGGCGAGAGTGCTACAGTAGCAACCTCGCCGCCCCAAATTTCGGGGCTAAAATCGAGGGCCAAGACGGCCCCAAATCAAAAAGTGATCAACATGAAAGTTGTTCGTCTCGTCGAGATCTACAACTTTCATGTTGATCATTTTTAGATTTGAGGCTATCTTGATCCTTGCATGTACACCCGTACGCCCGCACTAGATACTTCCCCTAAACACACACACACACACACACACACACACACACACACACACATAAAAACACGAGCATTTTCACACGGGCTATGCCCGTGCTCGATGCTCTCGGGCGGTTGAGCGGGCTTCGCCCTCCTCTCCGCACGGGTTTCACCCGCGCTTGATGCGTCTACGGGCTCTATATTTTTTAGGACATTTTTTTATTGCTCACAAGCATTGGACAACATTAAAAAATGCTGGGCCAACATTTTTTAATGCTCGGGCCAATATTTTTTTATGCTGGGAGTAGGACTTTCAGGCCGAGCATAGCCTAGGCCTAGCCCGGGACAGACACTAGATCGACCCTTAGCCAAATAAGGGGGCCTGGTGAGCCCCCTTAAGCTGGGCCCGGGCCTGGCTCGGGCCTGGCTCGGGCCTAACAAGACTCAGGCCTTACCAGTCGGACTCGAGCCGAGAAACCAGGGCTAGGCCAAATTTGCACCCTTACTCTTGATTTAGTCTCATTTATCTTCTTAAATCTCAAACTGAAGCTTTTGAAAAATTCCATATATTCAAAAATAGGGTTGAAAATCAGCTTGACATGAAAATAAAAAAGGCTAAGAAGTAATAGAGGAGGAGAATATATCTCGGGAGAGTTTGGAGACTTTCTTACTAGCATTGGCATAATCCTTGAAACCACCGCCCCATACTCACCGCACTCTATCGCTGAGAGGAAAAGTAAAACTTTAACAGAAATGTTGAATTATATGTTGTTGACTGCTGGCAGGCCTGCGACTTATTGAGGTGAAGCTGTTCTCACGTCAAATCACATTCTTAATAAGGTTTCTCGTGCAAATTTGAAATAAACACCATATGAGCTTTGTTTTAAGAGACCTTCTAGATTTGACAATCTTAAGACTTGGGGTTGTATCATTTATGTTAGGATACCTGACTCTATGAGAGCTAAGATTGGACCTAGGACAAATACACGTGTCTATCTAGGATATACAAATGATAGTGCTGCAGATAGATTTCTAGATCTCTCAACCAACACTGTAATAGAATCTAGCGATGATATTTTCTTTGATGATAAGTTACTTAAAGATAAAAACTTGACCATTTTAGGTCGGCCAACCACTGATACTGAGATTACTGTTGGGCCAGAACTAAGAATCTCTGGCACTGTGCTTATTGACACTAATGTTTTAGCATTTAAAAGGTTATCTAATAGAGAACAAGTGCCTAAAAGCTTCGATACAGACTTTATGACTTACCAAGTTGAAGCTGATCTATCTACCTATAAGGAAGCGATGCGATCTAATGATTCTCTATTATGGAAAGAAATCATAGATGATGAGATGAATTCTCTCTTACAAAACACACTTCGATCTTGGTTGACTTGCCTAAAGGTGCTAAAACCATTGGAAGTAAACGAGTTATGGAAAAAAGCTAAATTCTGAAGTGAGTATCGTCAAATACAAAGCACGTCTAGTTGCAAAAAGCTTTACTCAAGTGAGTATATACTACTTTGATATATACTCACATGTTTGTCATATTGTAACAATTAGGATTCTTCTCACGCTAGCATTTATTGAATATTTTACTGTTCATCGGATGGATGTCAATATTGCATTTTTTTAATGAATATCTAACTGAAGAGATACATATGCACCAAACTGAAAGGTTTGTTCATTATGATTAAGTCCTCAATGGATTTAATATATGGCACGAGAAATTTGACACTTGTGTTAAGTCTTGAGTTTTAATCCAGTTTATCAGATAAATGTCTTGATATATATTATAATTTATTCTCAAAAAAAAATAGAATGTGATGAATACCGTCCTAGAAATTCAAATGATATAACACTAAGTTAGAGTTAGTACATTAAAAATCTACTGAAAAGTCGATATAACAAAAAGATTAATACTTTATACGACTAAACAATAGACTTTACGGCAAAATTCATTACCTGGGCAAATTCAAATAATTTTCGAATAAAACTAGAGATCCTACACTGATCTGGGCGTCCTCGCCCCCTTTGCATGGTGACTTTGGGTGGCCGGATAATAGACTATCAAAAGTTGTGGCTGCTCAGCATCATTTGGTCTATTCTATAATTAAATAAAATTTAAGAGGACGGTTGTCATTAAACATAACAACAGTTTTTCGAGCAGTTATCATTAAACCAATCAAATTTATTAAAGTTGATTAATTAATTTTATATTTATTTTAAGTTATATTAATTAAATAATTGCAAGGGGCGGAGCCCTGAGCCTATCACAATACAGATAGTTACGTTTGGCCATAGGGACAAAGCCACTTATATATAAAATAAAAGCTTTCATCTTTTGGGCATAGGCTAGGAAGCTTGACTATTTTCCATGATAGACTTGGCAAATATATACTTATAAATAAAAGTAGAAATTCCCCCATTACTCTACCAGCACATCCATATCCTTCCCCTCATTTTCTTAGCGGCAATAATCTCGATCCCCTCTCTCTATAAAACCCAAGAAACTATATTTTTTGGGGGAAGTTTAAAAGGTTTTGACATGCCACAACTGATCAGAACCGTTCCCCTCATCGTCTTCCTCCTCCTCCTCACCTCCCTCCTGGCCGCCGCCTCTCTGTCCTCCGACATCTTATTCTTCTCCTGCTCCGGCGCCGCCGACAACTTCACATCCCCAAGCCCCTACGCCTCCAACCTCCTCAGCCTCATCTCCGCCCTCATCTCCACCACCCCCAAAACCCCAAACCTCTTTTCCTCCCGCATCACCGCCGGCCCCTCTCAGGCCTTCGGCCTCGCCCAGTGCCGCCCCGACGCCTCCCCCGCAGTCTGCTCCGCCTGCCTCACCGGCGCCGCCGCCGCCGCCCTCAACACCAGCTGCCCGGGAAACAAATCCGCCTCCGTCCGCAACGTCTACTGCGTGCTCCGGTACGCCGACCATGCCATCGCGTCGGTGCTCGAATATCCGAGTTTTTCCAGCGTGCCTTCGCCGGAAAACGCCTCGAATCCGGCATTGTTCGGCCAGCAGCTTGGGAGCATGCTGTCGGCCATCCTGCCGGTGGCGTCGAGCAGCCCGTTGAGGATAGCGGGGGGCGTGAATCGGGTGGATGCTGGGATGAATTACACGGTGTACGGGTTGGCGTGGTGCACGACAGATCTGTCGCCGGAGAATTGCTACCAGTGCTTGGACCATGCGCTGATGAGTTATACGGGTTGCTGCGATTATAGCTTAGGGGGAGGAGCTATTACCATTAGCTGCATCGTCAGCTACAACATTTTGCCATTTTTCAACGCTTCTTTGATTCAAAATGCTTCGGTTATTTCTCCTCCGCCTACTCAATTTAAAACCGGTAAGAGATAAACATTACGGCCTGGTTAATTGTCCAAATTAGTTTTTTTATTATTAATATATTATTTTAAAATGGTAAGAGATAAACGTTTACATATATATATATTTTAAATATGTGGTTAAGACTTATTCTTGAAAATCGTACGAAATGGACTAAAATAAATAATATTTAGGTCGAATATGATTATTTTTTTTGTTTTTTTTTAATTTAAATATTCATTTTTTAAGGCAAAGCTGTATTTGGGGGGGGGGGGGGGGGGATTTATTGCAAGAAATTAAAGTACACATACTTTTTATAATACAGGCATGTATTTCTGTCAAAAAAACACATGTAACTTCCTAACTTGCATCTTTGAAGATTTCTATTGAGCTAGCCTTGAAAATCATTTCGTCTACGCAAAACTAATGTCTAATAAATTCTCTTGTTCTGAACATAAAACTATGGGCGTCAAATTTTTGCGTGAGATTTTGATATTCATATCCACCGTCAGAAACAAGGAGATGAATACTAAGGCTTCGTTTGGGGGGGCTTATTTTCACTGGTCATGCGGTCACGACCGCATGAACCGGACCTTAATTACGGCCCGATTCATGCGGTCGTGACCGCTTGACCGGTGAAAATAAGTCCCCCCAAACGGTCACTAAGTTATTCGGAATAAACATAATCAAAATTATACCTCTTATATATATAAATATAAATTATCTTTGGAGTCAAATGTATATATGTTTTTAATTTCAAAGATTTCATTTGTATATGTTGATTTTAGGGATATCATTTTAGTGGGATAAATCATTTAATTTTTGCTGGACACAAATATTTAAAAATATATATAAATAATAAGATCTTCCCAAAAATTAGAGCACCATATGACTCCACTAGGCTCCAAAAATGGGCATCGTATTTGTCTCTTGGCTCCAAAAATGAGCATCTCTATAGAAAAGCAAATACCATGAGCTGTCATTTGTCAACGCAATACAAGTCAACAATGAAAGGAGCATAATTGGTCAATTATGCATACGTCATCTTTTTTGATTTGAAAATATTTTATATGCGCATGGACCCAAATACCCAATCTTATCGTTGCACAAATTTCAACATTCAATATTTATTAAATTATTACTAAAAAACATACAATAATAGCATTTTAATAGTACATTATTTTTTTTATTAGTATTGATTATTATACATTTATTTTTTAGTTTAATTCAAAGTTTTATTTTGTTCAACATTTTTATTTTACCTTATTATTATTGATTATAACTCTATATTTCAATAAATAGAGGGGATGATTAAGATATTTTAATTGTTATATAGTTACAAAATGCAAATTTATTTTATTAATATTTTAATTGCAATAAATTGATAGAAAATCAATCAAAATTTAACTAATAAATAAATTATTTTAATTAAATTTCTGATGGATGAGTTTCTGATGGATGAGTTTATCTTCTTAAAAAACAATAGTGAGAAGATCTGGTCAGAGAAAGAGAGTAATTCTAGCGGTATCAATCAGTGCGGCCGTAGTATCATTCCTAATTTACATCATTTTCTTCATCTGTCGAAAAAAACAGGCCGCTCGAAAAATATCAAGTAAGCTCATTAATATTTTTTCAATTAAACATCATATGATAATATGTGATAATTAATATTGATGAAAAGCTGCGTTGGCTGTTGATGGTGTTTGGTAGAGCTTACTGCGGAAGAGAAAAT
Source organism: Platanthera guangdongensis (assembly GCA_039583875.1). Lineage (NCBI taxonomy): Eukaryota > Viridiplantae > Streptophyta > Magnoliopsida > Asparagales > Orchidaceae > Platanthera > Platanthera guangdongensis. Next base: position 158,101,347 of record CM077160.1, on the reverse strand, counting down.
GAGGGCAACGGATTCTCACCTACTTCCTTTTTCAAGTCTCAAATCAGCAACAAACAACTTCTCCGCTGAAAATAAGCTTAGGGAAGGACGATTTGGCCCCGTTTATAAGGTAATAATAATACATTTGATCCTCTTTATAATGGAAAATTAAATCAACAGAATTCAACGGAACCAAATCAAAGCACACAGTTTGGTTTAGTTTTAATATTCTACGGTTCGGACATGGTTCTATTTTTAAAAAAATCGTGTGATTCGGTTCGATTCGGTTCACAGTTTAAAATATCAGGCCGAGCTTAATCTAACCAAATCGAACTGTATTAACTTCAATAAAATTTTAATCTATTATCAATTAATTAGATATGCACTCTTCTTATAACTTACATAGAAGTCATTGTTTTAGATAATAATCATAAAAGTCTTAATTTATTTTGCCATAAACTTATAATAAATTAAAAGATTTATTATTACTTTTACATAGCAAGGTTTTTTACTTTTTCAACTTTAATTTTTCTCATTAAGTATCACTATTTTTCATTTTTATTTTGTTATAAACCTATAAAATGATGTTTTGTTTTACTTCTTATCTCAATTTTCTAATTTTATATTTTTAAATCACTCAAATCAAAATCAATTTGTTTCGATTCCAATGATATAAGTGGTTTGATTTGGTTTCAATATTTTTGCCGATGATTTGGGTTTCATTTGCTGGGCTTATTTGCTTCGGTGAGTTTGTCAAAAATTTCAATATCATAGAGTTTATGTTTGGCAAGACAAAAATTTTGACCACTATCAAGTAATTAAACCAATTTTGAGCATATAATGCATGAATATTTTTAAGTGAGATCAGACATTCACGAACGAACGAGTTCACAAACACCGCATTCATACTACAAGGCTTGGTTAGCGGTTTTGATAAAAAAAAACTAAATCGAACCTTGGCAGGCCTAAACAAACGAAAGTAGACTTTCCATGCTGGAGGAGTCGAGGAGAGTGTTTATTGAGAAGTAAATGTGATGCAGGGTGTGTTGAGCGACGGGCAGCGGGTGTTGGTGAAGAGGCTCCCAAGAGCTTCAGGACAGGGGCTGGTGGACTTGAAGAATGAAGCAGCTCTGGTCTCTCAGCTTCAGCACAGAAATCTTGTGAAGCTGCTGGGATGCTGCGTGCAGGACGACGAGACCCTCCTCGTCTATGAATACCTCCCCAATGCCAGTCTCGACAAGCACTTATACGGTGAGCCTTTTGCGATCCCAATCATGCACGCCGCTCCCCAATTCCTCCTTATTCAACACCTTCCCTCTTCTTCTTCTTCCTCCGCCCAAACAGATCCGGCGAGACGAGCCAAGCTGGACTGGGAGACGAGGCATCTCATAATCGAAGGGATCGCCCGAGGCCTTGTTTATCTGCACAACCATTCCCGCCTCCGAATCATTCACCGGGATCTCAACTCCACCAACATCCTGCTCGACGCCGAGATGAACCCCAAGATCTCCGACTTTGGCCACGCGAAGCTCGTCGGCATCGATGAGAGCCAATGGGACACCAAGCAAATTGCCGGAACATCGTAAGCATTAATTTCTTTTGGGCATATGGAAGTTACTACATCGCACGAGCTGTGGTGCCCCGCGCTTCTGCAATTTGCCCCTTTATTCATCAGCGAATCCCTAAAATAGGAGATCTTACATTTCGTCTTCTTCCCCCAATCGATTGGTTGCAGAGGATACATGGCTCCAGAATATGCGATGCGCGGGCTCTTCTCTACCAAATCGGATGTTTTCAGCTACGGAATGGTGGTATTGGAAATCATAACGGGGAGGAGAAACGGGAGCTTCACTAACCTCCAAACATACGTGAGGAACCACAAAACCCTAAAAAACTATTTTAACAACTAACAATATGATTCAGTTGATTTGGTTGTTTCATAGGTTTGGCAGAATTGGAGTCGAGAGAAGGCGGAGCAAGTCATAGATGAGAGTCTGGATGGTGAATATCGAGTGGAGCAAGTGCTGATGTGCATCAAGATTGGTTTGCTCTGCGTTCAGGCAGAGCCGGCGGAGAGGCCGAGCATGGCTACTGTGGTGCTCATGCTGAGTTCTGATGCTGAGATGCTGCCGGCGCCTTCTCGGCCGGCGTATTTTACGGACGGGAGCCCCCCCATTAGTTTGTTGTCTGAATTGTCGGACAACTACGTGGTTGGTTCTATGGATATGACGCACCCGAGATAGACTCCAGCTTGTAGATGTGTCAATTCTTTATAAGCAAGCAGTGTTTGAATTTAGAATCAGGTGTACGATATGAACTATAACTCTGATATTTAACGATAATAAAGAGGACTCTTTTTTTTTAATTATTTCTGTGTAAATCTTGTATATATCTCTTGAATCAATATATATATATATATATATATATATAAGTACGAGTCGCAGGCACGGCCTCCGGCCCGATGGCTACGCGTCACAGTACCTTGCCACCGACGGCGTGCTTCGCCCGCCCCCCGCAGGGTTTTTTGGTTTTTTATTTGATTTTTGTAATTTTTTTTTAAAAGAAGGGCGGTCTGCTCCGTACGGGCAAGGGAATTTGAGGGTCAAGATGGTCTCAAAATGAAAAGTGATCAACATGAAAGTTGTAGATCTCAGCGAGAACGAACAACTTTCATGTTGATCACCTTTGATTTGAACCCGTCTTGGACCTCGATTTGGGCCCCGAAATCGGGAACGGCGGAACGGTTTACTGTAGCAGTTCCGCCGCCTCCGATTTCGGGGCCCAAATGGAGGTCTAAATCGGCTCCAAATCAAAAAGTGATCATCATGAAAGTTGTTCGTCTCGCCGAGATCTACAACTTTCATGTTGATCACTTTTCGTTTTGAGACCATCTTGACCCTCAAATTCCCTTGCCCGTACGCCCGTACCTTAGTTATTATAGTCCCACACCGCCCGTTCTAATGTTAAACCGTGTGTTTATAAGAAATATGCAGTATATCATGTTTGAATTGTTTTCCTTGAGCAAATTGGGTTTCTCTTGTGCTGAGTTGGGCCGGCCAGAGTGGGTCTTTTTGAGTGTGCTGTCAGTCCAATGTCCGTGTCCTTCTTGCTTTTCAGTTAGTCTTTCATTATTTTTAGAAGTATATAGGGGCAAAAATGTAATTTTACATAACTTAGTTAGTAGGTTTATGAGACCTATTAAAATTTGTAGAGATGATGGAGTATGATTGAGGTTGATCGGACGACAGCAGAATTATCAAACCATAATCAGATGTCTATTGTAATTTCGAACTCATGAGTTAATACTTTCTTTATAGTAGTAAAGATAAGTACAAATATATAGGAAGAGGAGAGTGAGGAATCCCTTTTTCAAGATGTGAGACTATTACATGAGGAGGAAGACGAAGGTCTATAATGGCCCACTAAATGAGCCTTTACAAGATCAATTTTTAACAATCAGAGCAAGCTCGAGCGTACAAGTCGTAAACACCAAACTTGGATAAGCTAGAACTGATAGTATAATCTTAGTAATCACAACACTGTTAGAAAGGAAAAGCTTACAGCAGAATTTCTCTCATAATAGTAATAAACTTCTTGATTATTTTTCACATATGAAAAGGAATAACTCTCCTTTAAATAGAGAGAGGACCGCACAATAGAAAAAAAAAGGAAAGAAATAAAAACATTAATAGCCCATTAATAGCCCCCCTCAAGTTGGACTATGAATATTTAGTAGGCCAAACTTGGAAAAGAGAGCATGAAAAGAAGAGGAATGTAAGGCCTTTGTGAAGAAATCGGCAAGTTGAGTTGTAGAAGAAACAGACAGTAGACGAATAAGGCCCTGTGAAATCTTTTCCCGCACAACATGGCAATCCAAATCAATGTGCTTAGTTCTTTCATGAAAAGTTGGATTGTGTGCGAGATAAATTGCTGATTGGCTATCGCAGTAGATATTTGCGGGTGCGGTATAAGTAGCATTCAAATCCGTCAATAGATAGTGAATCCACTGGATTTCACAAGTGAGAGAAGCAAGAGCTCTGTATTCAGCTTCGCATGAAGAGCGTGAGACAGTAGGTTGTTTCTTGGATTTCCAGGAAACTAGGGAAGAGCCAATGAAAACACAATATCCTGTAACAGAGCGTCTAGAATCAATACAACACGCCCAGTCGGAATCCGCAAAACCTGATATTTTTAGCTCAGATGAACAGGGAAAGAATAAACCAGTCGCAGGTGCCCCTTTAAGATATCGGAGAACTTTCATTGCGGCTGCGTAATGGGCTTGCATAGGATTAGAAATGAATTGACTAAGTTGTTGAACAACAAAGCAAATATCAGAGCGTGTCGTAGTAAGATATAAAAGTTTTCCAATGATCCTGCGGTATGAGGATGGATCTGGGTAAGGATCTCCTTGAGCGACTTCAAGTTTAATAGACGGATCCATAGGAGTAGAGGACGGTTTTGCTGCGAGTAAGCCGCTGTCAGCTAGTATTTCTAAGACGTACTTTCGCTGATTAACCATGATTCCTTCTGTTGACCTGGAAATTTCCAGTCCCAGGAAATATCTTAAATTGCCTAAATCCTTGATTTTGAATTGTTGGTGTAGAAAATTTTGACGCTTTGAAACTCTGTTTGACAATTGCCAGCTAGGATTATGTCATCGACGTAAACTAATACGGCTGTGAAAGTAGAATCAGTGATCTTTAGAAAGAGAGAATGATCCGCCATCGATTGACGATATCCTAGTGTTGTTAAAGCAATAGACAACTTGGAGTACCAATTTTTACTGGCTTGCTTTAGTCCATAAAGAGACTTCAGCAGTTTGCAAACCGCGTTTGGTATTGTAGATGAAATTCCCGGTGGTAGGTCCATATAGACTTCCTCATGAAGATCACCATGTATAAAAGCATTATTAACATCCAATTGTTCCAAATATCATCCCTTAATAGCGGCGATAGAGAGTAACACTCGCATAGTGGTCATTTTGGCAACTGGAGAGTGAGTTTCAAAATAATCAACTCCTTCCATCTGATTAAAACATTTTGCAACTAAACGTGCTTTATGTCGATCAATAGAACCATCCGATAAGTATTTTGTTTTGTAAACCCATTTGCACCTTATGGATTTCTTGCCCACTGGGAGGGAAACAACCGTCCACGTTTTATTTTGTTCAAGAGCAGAGATTTCTGTGGCCATGGCTTGGTTCCAGCAGTCTAATTTTGAAGCTTGAGAATATGTTGTGGGATCAGTGGTCGTGCAAATGTTTAGACAAAAAATTTTGTATTGCGGTGAGCAACGATCATAGGTGAGAACTGATGATAAAGCATAGGCAGGTTTGTTAACGTGATTGGAGGAGTTGCTCAGAATGCTACAGTGATAATCCTGGAGATATGTGGGTTTCTGGTGTAAGCGACTAGACCGTCGAATGGGTAAAGGTTTAGGAGTAAGAACAGTAACAGGAGTAGTGGGTGATGATGTTGGGAGTAAAGAAGTAGCAATAGGAGAATTTTGATCTGTAGGATGTTTTGAAATTAAAGCATCCTTGGGATCAAGAGAACTAGGAGGTGCTTCAATGGTGGTGTAACTGGGAAGAGGGGTGTCTTTGGAAGGGAACAAAGAAGGTCTCAGAAGTTGGGAATCTGTATTAAATGAGAAGGGGAAGGTTGCTTCATAAAAGATGACATTGCGAGATAGAAAGGTTTCTTTGGAAATAAGGTCATAAAGAAGGTATCCTTTAGTGCCTCCTTTATATCCAAGAAACACAGTTTTACGTGCTCTGGGAGAGAACTTTTGTCGATTTGCTTTAAGAGTGTTGGCATAAGCTAAGCAACCAAAAACTCGAAGATGTTCATAAGAAGACGGAGATTTGTAAAGCAGCTCAAAAGGTGTACGATTTTGGAGTAATGGCGTGGGAATTCTGTTTATTATGTGTATGGCATGGGTGACAGCATAACACCAAAGTTGATGAGGGAGTTTGGCTTGAAAACAAAGAGCCCGAGCAACATTCATGATATGTTGGTGTTTTCGTTCAACAATGCCGTTTTGTTGAGATGTTTCTACACATGTAGTTTGATGTATAATTCCTTTGTTTTGATAAAACTCATGCATAGCAAATTCCAAACCATTATCAGACCGTATGATTTTAAGTTTGGTAGAGAATTGAGTTTCAATAAAGGCAATGAAATCCTTAATGTGTTGTCTGGTTTCACCCTTTGTCTTCATTAAAATTAACCAGGTGAATCGAGAAAAATCATCGACGATGGTCAAAAAATAGCGATGGCCATGAATGGAAGATGTAAAATTGGGTCCCCATATATCAACATGGATCAATTCAAAAATCTTACCAGAAACTGAAGTGCTGGAGAAGAATGACAATTTTTTTGTCTAGCATAATGACAAGTATCACAAGGAGGAAAACTAAAATTGGAAATTGAAGACAAATGTTTAAAAGTGGATAATGAAATATGACCAAATCTATTGTGCCAGACTTCAGGGGATAGAGTAGCCACAGAGTTACGAGAACTGTAGGTAATAAAAGCTGCTTGCGATTGTAGAATGAAGAGACCACCTTGTTTCTTCGCTGAACCAATCATCTTGTTGGTGTGAATCTGTTTGATATAACAGAAATTGTTGTGAAAAAATAGAAAACATGGAAGTGTCTGCATGAGTTTAGTAGCATAAATTAAATTGACATTGAACTAAGGTGCATATAGGACATTTGAAAGTATGAGAGATGTGGTGAGAATAACATTTCCGGAAATAGTGGCTGTGATATGTGAACCATCAGGCATGGTAATGGAGATAGGGGAAATATGGTGATAATTTGTAAAATTGGTGAGAGTGTTGGTTATGTGATCAGTAGCTCCTGTAACAACAATCCATTGAACACGGTGTCTACCTGGAGTGGAGAAATCGGATTTCTGAGAATGGTCTGGAATGATGTTGGAGACAGTAGTACTGGAATTGGTGTGAACCAAATTGCTAGAACTGACTTTGTTCCGTTGAAGAAGAGCAAGGATGCTTTCATACTGCTCCGGAGTAAAGGAGTTATTGAAAGCAGGATTAGCGGGAACTGATTCATTCAGAGACTCTCCAGTTATCAAATTATTGATGCTCTTGTCAACTTTGGTCCTGTATCCGGGAGGAAAGCCATGTAGAAAATAACAAGTTTCAACGGTGTGGTTTGTTTTACCACAATTGGTACAAAGTCTGTGTCCCAGTCCAGTACCTGAATAGTTTTTGTTTCCTCGTCCTTGTCCCCGTGCAGAAGCAGATTTAGAAGTCCAATTGGTTGGGGCAGCGATTTTATCAATATTGGACGCAAAGGTTGGTTGATCGGATGGGGAAAGTAAGACTGAATGAAATTGTCGCTCTTGTTGTAAGATTAGGGAAAGAGCTTTGTTAACGGTAGGCAAAGGATCAAGAAGCATGATTTGAGAACGAACTGCGGAGTATCTCTCATTGAGACCTTTCAAAAAACGAATCAGATAATCCTGATCTCGATATATACGAATCCGTTGAACAGCCCCACAAGAACAAGGGATGGAACATTGGCAAGAGGGCAAGGGTTTGAACATCTCCAAAATCCCTTCAGTTTTGTAAAATATTCAGATACAGAAGAATCACCTTGTTGTTGGCGATAAATGTCTTCCTGAAGATCAGAAATATGAAAGATATCTCCCTGAGAATATCGATCCTTGAGATCCTTCCAAACATCAAAAGCGTTGTCAATCCAGAGAACGGATTGTAAAATGTTATCAATGATCGATTTGTGGATCCATGAAAGAACCATGGTATTACAACGAACCCATGAAGAATATAAAGGGTCAGTATGAAGGGGTGGTTGAATATTGTCATCAACAAAACGAAGTTTGTTCTTTGAAAGAAGAGCAACCTTCATGGCCCGAGCCCAGGAATGGTAGTTCCGGCCATCAAGAGGAGGCGAAACTAAGGTCAGGGAAGGATTTTCAGTAGCAGAGAGATAAAATGGATTCGCGGAATTAGTAAGAAAATCAGAGAAATATGTACTCAGATTTGTAAGCAAAGCCATGGAATGAAAGAAAAAGGGGAAGAAGGCGATCGGATCAAGAATCTCGCTTTGATACCATCTTAGTAATCACAACACCGTTAGAAAGGAAAAGCTTACAGCAGAATTTCTCTCATAATAGTAATAAACTTCTTGATTATTTTTCACATATGAAAATGGAATAACTCTCCTTTAAATAGAGAGAGGACCGCACAATGGTCCAAAATAGAAAGGATAAAAAAGGAAAGAAATAACTCTCCTTTAAATAAAGAGAGGACCGCACAATAGAAAAAAAAGAAAGAAATAAAAACATTAATAGCCCATTAATATATAATGGCCGAGAGAGAGCTTTAGTCTAGATGTCAGCAACTTGTCCTGTAGCGGGAACATGCTCTAATTCTATCGTCTTTGATTGAACTTTTTCCCGGATGAAGTGACAGTCTATTTCAATATGTTTTGTTCGTTCAAGGAATATGGGATTCTTGGCAATATGTATCGTTGCTTGACTGTCACAATATATGGCCGCCAGAGATTAGATTTTGAGTCTCAAATCATTACGAAGACTTTTAAGCCAGATTAACTCAGATACATCAGCAACCATAGCCCGGTACTCGGCCTCAGCAGACGAACGAGCAACAACAGTCTGCTTCTTGCTACGCCAGGTAATAAGGTGTCCATCGAAGTATGTACAAAAACTAGTTGTAGAACGTCTATCATCAAGAGACCCTGTGTAGTCAGCGTCAAAATACGTAATAAGAGATAGAGAGGTAGATGGTTTGTAAATGAGTCCTTGTCTTGTAGCAGTTTTTAAATATCTGAGAATACGCTCATGAGCTTTGAGATGAGATATCTGAGGAGCATGCATAAAATGACTCACAACCCCCACAACAAATGAGATATCAGTGCAAGTAACCGTAAGATAAATCAGCTTCCCCACCAAACATCGATAGTATTCTGGCTTTGTAAGTAGTGGGTCAAAATCCAAACCATGTGCAGAAAGCATGTGATTTACATCCATAAGAGTGAATGCGGGTTTGCACCCTGAGTAGCCAGCATCTTGAATAAGGTCAATACAGTACTTCCGTTGGAATAAGACGAGACCATCAGCTCGTATTGCGACCTCAAGCCCAAGGAAGTATCGAAGATTTCGAAGGACTTTTTTCTGAAATGTTGAGTTCAAATGTTGCTTGATTTGTTATATCTCTGTGTAGTCGTCGCCAGTAATTAGAATATCATCAACATATACAAAGAAAATCACATTGCTTATTGGTTGATGATCGGTGAAGATGGAGAAGTCAGCCGAGTTCCGTTTAAAACCAACATCGTGAACCACCTTACTGAATTTTTCAAACCAAACATGCAGGGACTGTATGAGAACATATAAATGTAACATCCTCATCCGTCGAATAGCATATGACAGAAGGTCCGGCTGGGGCCCGACGCCATATACCACGGACAGGTGAGGAAATTACAAGTTGTTTCCAAATCCAAGTTCAAAGATGAACGCACCCTAACTCAGATCATTCTAGCGAAAGCATTTTAGTTTATGAAACCCTATCAGTTATGAATGTCCACTACACAACAGGAATGATATATATATATATATATATATATATATATATATATATATATATATATATATATATATATATATATATATATATATATATATCACATAACACATGTTTTGGTCGTAGCCTTATTACAACTGGTTCATTTAACAAAAGTGACTTCGTACATCGGCACACAGGCCGACCTCACATGAAACAGTAAAGTTCGCCTTTAGGCCTTCAAGGGTCAACCAATTGCAGCACATGGGCGTCAGCCTGCTACCTCCCACTTGGCTCCCCAGCACCTGCACAAAAAGGGTCCACCAAAACGTGGTAAATAAAGCAACGGTCAGCATTTTGCTGACTCGTTTATAACAATCACACCCCTTACTCGGGGCAACATTTCTCCATCCCTACAAACAAGGCATAGTATATATATAGTGGCAACAACAAAGTGCATTTAAGCACCATTCACCGCAGCTGTTGGCCCAACGACCACACGCCTCGTGCACACAGGGCACATTTTTGATGTACCGAGCTCCCCAGTGTACCACCACCGTTCAGAGGTCCATGACTTAACAGTAACTTTGTCGTTCAGAGGTACTTAACTTGACGACCACGTCGTTCAGAGGTACTTAACTTGACGACCAACAACTCATTCAGAGGTACTTAACTTGACGACCTAGTCGTTCAGAGGTAATTAACTTGATGACACAATAGTTGACCTTCACGGCTCAACTCATCACAAGCCACACAACTTTGTCCATTTTGGGCGGGCACCCACCACAAGTTAGGCAACTTAAGCACACAACTTTACATACAGTGACCCCCAGGTCTCTTCAAGACAGGTCACACAAACTTCCAGCTCACTAGAAGCTATCGCCTGGCGATACTCACTATCGCCCGGCGATATCAACAGTCCTCCAGACTGTGATCTTTTTTGGGTGTTTTCCTGGAAATGCTTCAGTACTTTGATGCATCACCTTGCACACCCCTAGACCCTGGATTTCCCACGCATGTCACACACACATCCACGGAGTCTTCTCCGACATGCAAATTAAACATCACCAATTCAGACCAACTTGTCCAGATGGGATTCTCACAGTATGTCTATTTCGTACTCTACATTTCTGGATCTAAATGCAGGAATATATGTGGATCAAACCGATCTATCCATTGGAATCCACCCTTTTTCACCTTTTGGTGAGGGGATCCATGCAAATATGCATATTGAGGACTTTACTTGTCCGGGAGAAATTCGTTACCCTTGAAGTTCTCTTTGGAGCCATGATAAAGCTTTTTTATGCGGATGGAAATGAGCGCCTCACTTTCCCCTTCGCGAATCGAGCTTTAGATCTTGATTCCAGTCACAAGATCGACTCCAGCAACTTCAGCAAGCCCGAGCTCGAGCCGTAAGTTTTTCTGCTCCAGAACTGGAACACAAGGAAGAGAGAGAGAAAAAGAAATAATAATTTCCTGATTCCAATCCCTCTGCATAAGTGGTTTATGGTTTCACTCCAGCCACACAATAAAATCAACGGCTCGGGTTTACGCTGAAAAGTCATCCACCGCCTACTGGCCGCTCACCAGCCACCTAACACGAGTCACCGCTTGGCCACATCTTCCTTTTTCGACAAATCGTCGAACGAGACTAATTTCGTCGAACGAACTTCATCGGTAGGGAGTAAGTTTGTCGAACAGGCTTTAGTTCGTCGATTGGTAAAGATTTCACATAACAGGGCATAATCGTCAAGCTCTGCACGACGATTAACATTTTTGGCGAGCTCCGCTCGATGATTTTTGTCGAGCTCCGCTCGACGATTTTCTTCGAGCCCAGGTCGACTTTTATCCTGTTCTCACCAACGCCTTTTTGGGGTGTTACAACTCTTCCCTCCTTACAGAAATTTCGTCCCGAAATTTGCATACAACACTCATAACACGGTAACAACTTTTTTATAACATCCATTTTCTTTAACAAAAAAAATGTTACAACAGTTTATACAAACAACTTAGGAAACTCAGTACGCATGGTCTACTCACGCTCTCATGTTAGCTCTTCACGGTCACAGTTGTCTCACCAGACTTTGACCATCCCGATTGTCTTGTTCCGTAGTTGTTTGATCTTCGTATCCTCGATCCGAATATGCTTCACTTTCGTCGTTAGCCTGCTATCGACCAGTGCTTGATCCGCAACAACCACCTGAGTTGGTTCTTTCACAGCTCTTCGCAGCACCGATATGTGAAACACATCGTACAATCCACTTAGCTCCGCAGATAGAGCTAACCGATAGACAACGAACTCGCCTTCACCTGAACAACTGTGCAACGAACTCTGAAATAGTGGAAGTTAATTAGGTCGACAAAGAATCGACCGCGTGATCCCCCCTACCCCCGATTACGAGTTTTCCACGTAATCAAACTTCTCTCGCACTGATCAAAAAACTTTGGACTGTTTGCACGCTCGGCTTCTCAGCGGGATATGATGGTTCAAGAGGACCGATCTACCTGAAGCTTCGAGCGGACCACAACAATATTATTTCCAGAACTTTGCATGGAAAGCGAGGAAGTTAGATTTGGGACAAAATGAGTATTTTTTTAAAAAAATTATGTTTTGCAGCAGCAAGGGAGGGAGAGATATAGAGAGAGGATGGTTGGAAGGAGTAGCCTGAGACGTCTCCTGTTTGTCATTCGTGTACATAATTTTGCTCGGAAAAATAAAAGGAAACAGAGCACATCCCTTTCTCCTCCCACCTCCTCCAGTGTCCTTTTCAATTCGTCTACTCCCATCGCATCCTCCTCTACCCACCATTTATCTCCTTCGTCTTCCATTTCTCTCCTTCGTCTTCAGCCACTCTGTACCTGCTCTCACCTACTCACTCTCTCACATCCACCTCCGACGGCCTTTATGTTAATGTATATTTGGATGAATAACGGGTTCGGAGGCATAACAGGTCAGTTCGGACACGTGTAGATCTGATACCCGTAGAAACTCCTTGGGTTTGCCTATTTATACCCGCCTAGGGGCAACGGGTAGGGGATTCCACTTTGATTCCCATCCGGATGCTTCGAGCAACACTTACAATCTCGAAGTAACGCCCCATTGCTCGTTCATCCCGTCCCGTAACCGTCTCCCCCGAAACCACCGCTCTCGATTTCTTGTAGCCGCCATTGTTTTCTGATCGGAGAAGAAGGCACGCCGTCCGCCGATTCTAGGCAAAACACGAGCCCAAAAGAGCGAGCTTTCACCGTCGTTGTAATCGGAGAAAGGACAAGCCGTAACCGTTTTTTTTTCTCGTTCTCCCGTCCGCCGGATCCGCCGCTGGGTTTGATCGAAAAAAAAAAAATTCGCCTTTGCTGCTCTTCGTGCCGATCAAGAGGAGAATCCCGCCGTTAAAAAGAGAGGATCGGCTTGGATTTCATCTCCCGCCCCCGGAGTTCCGCCGTCTGGTTTTTTATGTGGCCGCTGGTGTTCTGATCGGGAAGGAGGAAGCCCGCCTGCAAGAAAGGATGGTGTTCTGACTTAGTTGCAATTATTGTTTTGTTCGCCTGGTGCTCTGATCGAGACAAAAAAGGGGGAAATTCAATTCACTGCATGTCTTCACTTCCCATCAAGAATTCTCTCTCTAGGATTAACCATGTGCCATAATCCTAGAGATTAAAGAGGGTTTTAAGTAAAGTTAGTGTTGTGTTATAAGTTCTGAGTAATTATTCAGAACTGCAAGAGAGATCTACGTTTGGGTCCGGATCAAGTCGTTGACAACCGTGTTCAACCGAAGAGGGGAGGCGAACAATTTTTGAAACATAAGCGAACAACTATGTTGAAGGGTAGCAATTTCTCGTCTCCCGTTCCGATGATAAAATTGGAGAAGTTCACGGCGACAGAATTCAATGACTGGAAGTTGAATACGCAGTTTGGAATGAAGTACCTGAACGTGTTCTACACAGTTCAGTCTGATCGTGCTGACGTTATGGGGACTGACGATGAAGCCCAGTGGATTGCTGATGAAGACTTCTGCCGTGACTACCTGCTGAACTGCTTGTCCTCCAGCCTGGCGAAGACGTATATCAAAATGAAGACCGCCAAGGAAATCTGGGAGGCACTGGAGGAGCACTTCAGGCAAGAGGAGGATCTGTCCAAGGCACACCTGGTGGACAAATTCCACTCCTTCATGTTCGACGAGGAGAAGACGATTCTCCCTCAGGTATCGGATTTTGAAGCTCTAGTAGATTCTTTACATAGTGAGAATATTTCTCTGCCAGACAGTTTTGTTGCTGGAACGATCATTTTTAAACTGCCCTCTACATGGTACAACTTTAAAATTGAAATGTACCGCAAGAAGATGCAGGTCGGTCTTAATGACCTCAAGCGATTTATTCGCATTGAGGATGAAAATAGGATTCGACACGCTTTAGAAACTGTTAGCAAGCAGAAAGCTGCGACTAACATGCTCCTTAGTTCTAAACGTGTGCCAAACCCTAAGAGGACCAGACCCTTTCATGGTAGCTCCCAAGTTGCAGACCCTAATAAACGCAATAAAAAATTCAAGGGCAAGTGTTTTAACTGCAACAAGTGGGGACACAGCGCATCTGATTGCAGGCTCCATAAAAGGGAAAGAACCAAAGCACCACAGGATGGCAATCAAGCCAATATGGTTAGCCAAGCTGAGCCTTCTGACTTTATTGCAATGGTCGGAAACACTACGGCCAGCACGGAGTGGTACTTGGATTCGGGGGCGACGTGCCATGTTTGCAACAATTCTGCTCTTATGACAGGTCTCACTACTGTGAAAGAGTCTGTGACGGTGGTCAATGGCGACACAGCTGACGTACTAAAGGTGGGGAATGCAATCTTGCTGCTATCCTCAGGTAAGTCTTTAATTTTAAAGCATGTCAAATTTATTCCTTCACTAGCTGATAACTTAGTGTTTATTAGTCTATTATGTGATGTTGGTATGTCATTTACTTTTTGTAGCGGTAGAGTAACACTGTCAGTTAACTCCCACTATTTTGGATGAGCATACGTCCAAAATAGGATGTACCGACTAAGTCCAGCAAATGAATTATTTCAAACAAACTTAGTTAGCCCTAAGACTCTACATGAGAGACTAGGACACGTGAACTATAGGAAAATGTTCCAAATAGCTAGAACTCATCAGGTCACATTAGACACTAAGTCACAGCCTGAGAAATGTGACGTGTCTGCTCAGACCAAGATCACTAGGAAACCTTTTAGTGCGGTTACTAGGAGCACAATACCTCTAGAGCTTATACATTCCGACATATGTGACTTTAAAAGTTTTGTCAACAGAGGAGAAATGAAGTATATGATCACGTTTATAAACGACTAATATATGTCTTGTCACATATATCTTCTTAAAACTAAAGATGAAGCGTTTGAAAAGTTTTGTCTTTTCAAAATCAGGGTAGAAAACCAACTAGACATGAGAATAAAGAGGTTTAGAAGTGATAAAGGAGGAGAATATATGTCCAGTGAGTTCCGGGGTTTCCTTGCCTCTCAAGGGATCATAGCAGAAACCACTGCTCCTTACTCACCCCAATCGAATGGTATAGTCGAATGAAAGAATAGAATGTTAATAGAGATGTTGAACTCTATGTTGCTCACTGCTGGCATGCCTACTGCCTATTGGGGAGAAGCAGTTTTAACTGCAAACAACATTCTGAACAAAGTTCCTCATGCTAAGTTAGACGTCACACCCTACGAGCTTTGGTTTAAAAGACCACCGACATTAACTAAACTTAAGACCTGGGGCTGCATAGCCTATGTTAGGATCTCTGACCCTAGACGGTCTAAACTTGGACCTAGGACCAACACGTGTGTCTACTTAGGTTGTGCTGAACATAGTGTTGTAGATAGATTCTTAGACCTGTCTAATAATATAATTATTGAATCTAGGGATGCTGTGTTTTTTGAGGATAAGTTCCTTAAGGATAAGAATCTGACAATCCTAGGTATGCAAGCAACTATTACTGAGGAAGGACCTGAATCAGTACCAAGCACCTCTTATTCAGTCCCGGTAGACAATAATGTCATAGAGTCTAGACGGACTTCGATGAGAGAGAGAACTCCCAGAACCTTCGGTAGTGATTTTGTCACTTACCACGTTGAGGCTGATCCATCCACCTATAAGGACGCGATGAGATCAAGGGATTCCGTACTCTGTAAAGAGGCCATTGATGAAGAGATGAACTTTTTGCTTCAGAACAACACCTGGACGTTGGTTGATAAGCCAAAAGGGGCTAAAACTATAGGGTGTAAGTGAGTTCTGAAAAAGAAGATCAATCCTGATGGTAGCGTAGCTAAGTATAAAGTGTGTCTGGTGGCTAAAGGTTTCACACAAGTTAGTGGGGTGGATTACTTTGATGTTTATTCACCAGTGTGTCACTTAGCAATCATTAGGATACTCCTTGCTATTGCGTCTATTGAAAACTTTATTGTTCATCAAATGGATGTTAAGACTGCATTTTTGAACGGAGATCTGACCGAAGAGATATACATGAGCCAACCTGAAGGTTTCATAGTTCACGGTCACGAAAGTAAGGTCTGTAAGTTGATCAAATCGCTATACGGACTTAAACAAGCACCAAAACTATGGCATGAGAAGTTTGACTATAGTGTAAGGAACATGGGATTCCTGTCGAGTCTCT
The DNA here is from genome assembly GCA_039583875.1 of Platanthera guangdongensis. Classification (NCBI taxonomy): domain Eukaryota; kingdom Viridiplantae; phylum Streptophyta; class Magnoliopsida; order Asparagales; family Orchidaceae; genus Platanthera; species Platanthera guangdongensis. The sequence continues at coordinate 158,085,129 of CM077160.1, read as the reverse complement.
CGGACAAATGTCTTTACATACGTCATAGATCGAACAAAGTCGCTATAATATGCTTGTATGTGGATGATATGCTGATTCTTGGTTCTGATCAATCCGTGGTGGATGACGTTAAGTCAGAACTAATACGGACGTTTAGCATTAAAGACCTAGGTGTAGCTGAGACTATACTAGGCATACAAGTGAGCTTTGAGAAAAATGACATTTCCCTAAGTCAAAGCCACTACATAAAGTCCTTGTTGGACACGTGGGGATACAGTGAATGTAGAGCAGTAGAGACACCTTACGATTACAATAATCACTTGAAGCCCAATGATGGAGCTGCGGTTAGACAGTTAGATTATGATATACTAATTGGTAGTCTCATGTATGCTATGGTCTGCACAAGACCTGACATAGCCTTTACGGTCGGTATGTTAAGCAGATTCACTAGTAATCCTAGCCAAGACCATTGGGATGCCCTCGATAGGCTGATGCGATACCTAAAGCACACCCAAAAGTATGTTTTATGTTATCATGGTCATCCTCCAGTCTTGGAAGGATATTCTGATGCATCATGGTGCTCAGAATTAAATGACAGAAAGTCCACTAGTGGATTTATATTCACACTAGGAGGAGCACCTGTACCCTGGAACTCCAAGAGACAATCATGTATTGCACTATCTTCTATGGAATCTGAACTCTACGCTCTATCTTTAGTAGGAGAAGAAGCAGAGTGGATAAGAGATTTGGTGATGGACATTCCACTGTCAAGCCTGAAGTTGAGTTCTGTTGCAGTTTACTGCGACAATCAGGCTACTAAAACGATTGCTACAAACACTTTGTTTAATAGTAAAAGAAGGCAACTACGGATGAAACAAGACTGGTTGACCTCCCTTGCGAGTCAAGGGATTGTGAACCTCGTTGATGTGAGGTCAAAAGATAATGTTGCAGATGCCTTGACGAAGGGCTTAAATAGAGTTCTCACCATTAAAACATCGGTGGTGATGGGATTAAAGTTCATAGAAATATGAAACTTCCTCATATGTTTATGTTTTTACAGTAAGAACTTATAGTCGCAACATTCAAGCATCTAATAACAGACTGAAAACCCCAAATAATTTCTTGATAAAAGTCCAAGATGATTAGATGCTAGTCATTCCACACCTGATGACTTAACATCTTTCTCGTTGTAAGCTGATTTGAGAATTATTCAACTGAGAATAGAAAGTCGTTGTATGTGTTAATATAACATTAGTGATCATAGCACATTATTCCACATTTGATAATGTTGCAAATGACGGTGTGCCAAGTCATATGATGAGGTACATAGTGGTCACTAATGCGTAAGATAACAACGTTTGATTTATTAAAATCAAAATTTGACTAGTCCTAGCTGGACTGGATAGAGATGCTGACAGTGTTACTTCACTACTGCTACAAGTGCTAAGCTCATTTAGGTAGAGCTTGTTTACTTTGATACGTCACTGCATATGTTTATGAATTCATAGAGTCTGACTCATGAAATTCCTTGCAGGCACTGGTGAAGATGGAGGAGAGAAAGTGTATTTTGACATATATGATGATGAGCTACTCTCTGCGTAGAATTGTTACACGTTTATCTGTAGTCATTTTTTATTTTCCAGACTTATTTGTTATGGAGTAGCACATTTATAGTTTTTGTGATGTTTTATATTATTGTTTAAAACTTATATCCGTGTTTTATGTTAAAAATGTGCTAACTCTTATGTAATGTGTAAAGTCAGAAATTTATTTTGATATTCTCCACTTTCTGCACTCTGAAACGTACACGTTATTTGTCACAAATATAGGAGGAGATTGTTCATGTATATTTTGACGAATAACGGGTTCGGAGGCATAACGGGTCAGTTCGGACACGTGTAGATCCGATACCCGTAGAAACTCCTTGGGTTTGCCTATTTGTACCCGCCTAGGGGCAACGTGTAGGGGATTCCACTTTGATCCTCATCCGGATGCTTCGAGCAAAACTTACACTTTATTGCACCAATTCTCCGTGCTCTTCGACGAGCCCATCGACAGCATCACGTCAGTGGTGATAGAAGGGTTATGAGGTGGCAAACTACGTGCATAGGTTGACCGCAGGGAGGAGAGGGGTGGGTTGCATTGTACTGCTACATAAAATAATGATTTGCAGATAGTTAAAATTGATTTACACTTAGCATCTCTCTTTTGTAGTTGCGTTCAAAAAAAGTCGGGCCCGGCCTGGAGAAAGCCCGGCTAGGCCCTACCTAGGCCCGTGCCGAGGATGAGCTTGGGGGCCTTATCCCGGTATAAGGCATTTGCTCGGCCCTGTGGGAAAAGCCTGATTTTTGGGCCTGGACTGAGCCCGGTCCCAGGCTAATTAAGCCCCGCTCAGGCAAAATCTTGCTTATCGCCAGATCTGAAATCCAGGGATATTAAATGAAATCTTGCCCGACGAGATTTCAATTAATGAAATCCTCCCACCTGGTTGGATATCATTTAACAATCTATTTATAATTTATTTATATATATTTACAATCTATTAATTTTTTTAAATAAAGATATTATTTAAATAAAATAAAAAATTGAAGGCCGGGTCTGGCATGGCCCAGCCCGCCCTTGGGGGCTGGATCAGGCCCCTTTCCGGGGCTGGTGCCCAAACTCGAATAAAGGGAAGCCCGTCTATGGGACCGGGTGACTAAAGTCGGGGCCGGTACCGGCCCGGCCCGGCACGGCCCAATGTGGCTTTTTGGACGCTACTCTTTTATAATTGAATTTTCTATTTTTCTTTGCACTAAAATTAATTTACACTTAACAATACTCTATATTTAAGATAGAAGGCTCTCTCTCTCCCGGAAAAACAATCCTTTTTCGCAGTATTATGCCCCCACCCTCATTAGAAATCTTTACTGCATCACAAATGTTTCCGCAAACGAAGAAAATTAACTTGAAAAATTCTAACTTATGACTATTAATTGAACATAAAATTCCTCAATAATTTTTTGAGCATATATATGTGAATGCAAGAGCCACGGGTTCAAGTTCTGGAAGCACCCTATTGCAAATGCAAAATGTCGGATAAAATTTGCCCACATTTCATCTTTGCAGTCAGATCCTTCTTCGATCCTCGCAGTGCACGGGTATAGCTTCGCGCACCGGGCTGCCCTTTATATGAATGCAAGAGCCATTAACAACAGTGTCAGTAATTTTTACGGTCTAGTACTGAAAATTTACAAAAGCAGGACTCATCCAAGCATATACGTCTCAGATGAATGAAGAATATGAACATCAAAGCAAAATAGCAGCTTAACGCCGTATGTTACAAGCTTTAATATATTTGTCTGAGAAATCTATGTACTTTGTCCAGAGAGGCCGCAGGTGAGGAAACGCAATGTCCAACCAAGGCTTGGCTCTGCCATTAAAATGAATGACAGCAGCTTTCTCGGCATCTTCCCTGGTTTTGTTCTCCTGGTATCCAAGTCCCAGCATGTGCCAGTATGGATCTATGGTATGAACATGGCCATGAAATGCTATTAGACCTGGAGGCAGAGTTCCTAACTGCCACAAACTCAAGTCTGATTCAAATTCTAGCAACAAAACAGTGGGAAAATGATCATAATTGCAAAATAGATGAAGAAGAACAGTTTTTTTTAAAAAAAAGTGAATTTTACTGCCAATCAATGGAGCAATACCTTATGAATCCATTCATGGTATGTCTCTTTGATGTTTGTTTTTCTCCATGCGTCGAGGTCGAAGATGTTCATGCCATAGGCCCAAGCACATTCTTCAGGGTTGAAGGACCCTGAGATTAAGGGTGGGAGAAATTGAGATAATTCTTGAGCTTCTTCGACATGACGAATCTGTCTTCGCCTCTGCATGTCGCAACCGCGCCGTTCACCTTTCCATGGAGATCAATGTCCCACAGAGGTGAAAGATCAGCCTGGACTACAATGTCGTCGTCTAGAAATACAACCTTCTTCAGGCTTGGGAATAGCTGTTTAATTGCATGAGAAATCACCAGGAATTGTGTAACCATTTGTAATAAGACTCGTTCAGTATTTGAGAGAAAATTGTTTTCAAAGAGATGAGACTTTTTTTTGGCTACAGGGTTTGTTTGTGTTTGAGTCTCCCATTGGCATATCAGTGCCGGTTTAAGAAGAGATGTTAAAAACCAAGATGTTAATCACCGGGAATTGTTTAGATAATCTCTCTGTCAATTTAAATTGTTTTTAAAATTATCTCAACATCAACATGCATTTATTTATTTTGATTCGAAATTTTTTGAATTAAAAAAATAAAATTAAGTATTATACATATGTGATTTTTTATTAATTTATCTATACAAAGAAGTATTGTTGACCGTTGCGATTGTACGGTGTAACACTGAGACCCTACAAATCAATCACAATCGTCGTTTTTTATTTTAATCACTAGTTTTTTATTATTTTTTATTAACTATTTAATTAATGAAATTAATTAAATCATACATTTCACAATTAATTAAATGCAGGAGAAATTAATAAAATAAAATTAATTAAAGAATAATTAAAAATAATAATAAAAAAATAATTTCAAATAAAAATATTAAATAAACTCTTAATTAATTAATTAAACTCTTTATTAACATTAAAATGTTATTATCTCAGAAAAAATTATATTTATAAAATCCGACTATTATATTTATAAGAGTGGGGAACGGGGCGGAGCCTGCCGGATCAGGGTGCGGACTTTTCCATCGTGCTGGGCATGGGGGACGTGCACTGTCACTCGTACATATCCAAATTAATTTTTTTTCAATGATTTTAAAAAAAAATTTAATAGAAAGTCAAACAGACAGTTTTAAGAAAAAAAAACTCAAATTCAAATGGACCAAAAAGCCAGTTTCAGGCTATGTTTGGGATTCCGTTTTGACTCCATTCCGTTCTAAACGGACCGGAGGAAGGGTGTTTGAGAACGACTAAAATGTTGTCATTTTAAAACGGCCGGTTTAAAACCTACTTTTTCCTCCGTTTTGAAATTGTCAGGGAGACCTTCATTCTCCCTTTCAAAACGGTCGTTTGGAATATTTTTTAATTTAATTTTATTTTACTTAATCAATTTAACCCCAATAAAAAAAATAATTATATCCATAAATTTGCAAAAAAATCACAATATAATACCTAATTTTTAAAAAAAAAATCAGAAAAAATTGACCTGAAATAAATAAAATTCATGTGAAGATAATTTTAAATAAGTTAAACCGTCACTGAAACTGAGATTACCCAAACAAACCCTCAGTTTTAAAACCACCGTTTTAAAAATACAGTTTTAGCATCTCCTTTTTGAACTTCCCCCTTTTAAAAACGGCACCGATTTCCCAACAGAACCTCAAAGTGATCCCCTCCGGAAGGTAAATGCGAATTTCAAGTACGAGAAGTTAATTATCCGGTAAGAGTCTCATATACATACCTCCGGTAGGTAAATGCGTATATGATTCATGAGCGAGTGATATTTGGGGCTTAGGGCCTGCAGCTTCGCCGCAACCACCACCGGCCGCTCGCTCTCACTGGCCACTATCGCCGCCGATCCGCCGCGAAATTGAGACCGCGCCTCCCGATCCCTCTCCATGGCCTCGAGCACCGGCACCCTGCCCCTCGCAAACCAGTCGAAGTGATGTAGCCCGCGGACTTCCACGACGGCGGGTGCGAGCGGGTGCAGAGCGAACCAGGCTTGCATGGGCGCGTAGCTCTTTCGGTCGGTGATGACGTGGACGATCACGGAGGCGGGTGGAGCGCGTGGAGGACCAGGGAGGCGACAGCGACGCCGGCGGCGAGGATGTTGTCTGAGGCGAGGACGAAGTGGTGGCGGGAATTATCGACGAGGTAAGGCGCGAGTTCCGGCGAGGGAAGGGGAGCGCGGGCGGCGGCGTTGGTGGAGTGCTCGGCGGCGAGGCGGAGTGAGAGGCAGTGGAGGGGTTTGGGGATGCTGCTAGATGCCACGTGGCGGTAGAAGAATTCCTGGATTTTGGCGATTCTGGTTTTCTGCTCCAGAAGTGAGACCTGGTCGAAATGGCTTGCAGTAATAAATTCTGTGCATAAATATCTAAAAACAAATTTATCATATTAAATGTAAGAGCATCTCCAAGGGGATCTCTAAATATAGAGATCCCCATTGTACCATGTTCTTCAAATATGGAGAACATGATAGGAGCAACTCCAACCATGTTCTCCATATTTGGAGAACATGATATTATTTTATTTATATAAATATATATAATATATGTATATAATATATATAATGTATAGAACATAATATTATTTTTCAATGCTTTCCCTGTGAAGTTACAATCGACGTTCGTCGATCGCCTGACGACACAGTAACTTTAGGTTCGTCGATCGCGCTCGACGTTCGTCGATCGGCGTTCGACGAAATTCGATCGCCGCTAGACACCGTGGAGTTCCGATCGGCGTTCGTCGAGCGCCGATCGACGTTCGTCGTCGATCGCCGGGCGACACGGTGACTTCAGGTTCGTATTAGCATGATCAATACTAATTTAAAAAATATTTAATATTAGTCTCATTTTTGTAGGTCTTGAAAAAACAAATTTATTGATATATTACATGTCATATTTGAAAAAATATATTGACGATTACGAGCAATACATTGAAATAAATGAGTTTTATAAATACCTAATTTAAAACAATAATAAATAAAAAAAATACATTAAAACAATTGCAGCCCCTCTATTTTCTCTCTCCTGCCTCTAAATTTAGAGGTGGAGAGAGAAGATCTCTATTTTTAGAGCCCACAATAGAGATCCGTTGGAGGCAATCCGGGCTCCATTTTTAGAGAATGGAGACCCGTTGGAGTTGCTCTAAATTAAAGCCTTGCAATCACTTAACTATTAAAATAAATCCTCTCAAACAAAAACCAAGTAAACGTTCATGACCATCTGTGTTCATGACCGTCGCCGCCGTGCCACAGTACCAAACAAAGTCTTTTGTTTTTGAAGACTTGGCGGTCATGAACATGGGGGGTTAAATTATCATTGGATAACGCCCACATAAGGAACTTTATTCACTTTTATGTTCAAACAGCTGATGTTTGTTAGGTGATCTTTAACGAATGACGTTTTAACTCATGTGTTTATGATCACCACCATCGAGTCAAACAGAGCCTGAGTGATGAACGACATTGGTTAATGAGTGATAAACAAATCACGCGCATTGCCTCTAAATATGGATGTTGTATGTGTATGAAATCACATACATGCCTATACATGTCGATCTGTCTCCCTATATTGGGCTAATTTGAATAAGATTGTATAAGGGGATGATGATGAAGAAGAATATACCATGGCCTTGAGCCTTAACGCAAATGTTTTTGCATCCGATTACTGCTTCTCATTTCTGCTAGGAATTCCTCCAAGGATTCTGGAGCATCGGATCCAAAACGTGGAATTTTCACCTCTGCTTGTGCTAGAATCCTATATATTTCTTCAGGGACCTTCTGCGTTTGAGAGACAGTTTATAATAATGATAATAATACACATATATATATATATATATATAGAGATAGAAATAATAATTGAACATTGGTAATTGGCTTCGTTTGGCGCAGCGTTTGGAGTCTCTATTTGGGGCAAAGGCCGCCGCATGCTGGGTAACCAAATGGCATGCGGCGGCGTTTGCACCCGCCGCGTCTTGGGAATGGAGAAACATGAAGGGATTCCGACAGCGACTTCCACCCTTCAGTTTCAAAAGCCCTTCTTCTCCTCCCCCGTCTCAATAAAATGTCAAACCATACGAAAAAACGCTGAACGGTACCATCATGACCGGTTCTAGAGGTCTTCCAAATATCTTCGGACGGAGCCTTTTTCCAACGCACCCTGTTGAATAAACAAGAGCAATTGGTGATATTTGTTTTTTTTAAGCACAACGTGTAACTTTCTACAGTGAGGTTTTACAATATTTATTACTTAGGGTTAGAATATCTATAACTATGTTTTTCTTTATTAAGGATTATATTTTTATTGAATTTTGAATAAAATCTAAGCAACTTAATTTTGTTGGCAATGGAGGTGCTACAAAATTACCACTGAAAACTATCGTGATATGGACATGAGTGAAAAAGGCAATCCTGTGACTTCCCAGTTCCCACCCACTGATTTGTGACGGGGACCTAGGCGATGATTGGTGTAGGTTTTTGTTCCGTTTTTTACACTATGGGTTTTGTCCCGCCTGTTTTGAATAGCGAGAAACGTCGTGCAGTTCGAAACAAAAGCGGAAAAACAAATGGTTCGCTGCCTCATTACTGCGTTTTGACCAAACGAAATTGCTAAAAACGGATTACCAAATATACCCTATGTTGGGTTTGTCATTCTTGTGGTACCCATAATTGTGTTGTTGCCCTCTTCATTCTAGTTATCTGTCCAATTAATTCCAAGTATCCTTTTTTGACTGCTCTATAAGATTCTTAATATTTGTGATTTGCACATATTGTGTGACCTAGTCTTCTTAGCCTCCATCGTCATGCACCGCATAATCAGACGTGAGATCGGACAAAGGAACCACGGGAGCCCGAGAATTACATGGCCTGACTGAGCCCGCCGATGCCTACGAGAAGTCGTGGCCAAATGGTCAATTCTAAGATGACATTCTTAAGCTAACCACAACCAACCGTTAAATTAATTTACAAACCAAATATTTAATAAAAATGGATTATTTATTTAAATAACATTTAAATAAAAATATAAAATTTGTATTATAGTTTTTTATTTGTTACGTGCAAAAAATAGGAGTTGCGGAGATGAGAATGTTTAGGTGGATGTGTGGACACACGAGATCAGATAAAAATAGGAATGAATATATTAGGGATAAGACGAGTGTCACCAATTGCAGAGAAGATGCTAGAAGCTCGACTAAGATGTTTGGACACGCACAAAGGAAACCATTAGAGGCACCTGTTCGGTTGTGAGAGTTTAGTCACTAAGCATTTTAAACGGGGGAGGGGTAGACCCATGTAGACTTAAATGAAACTATAAGGAAAAACATGATGCACTTGGGCATTAGTGAGATTATGACAAAAGATATGACACAATGACGACAAAGGATCCATATTACCGACCCACTGTAGTGGGAAAAAAGCTTGAGTGTGTTGTTGTTATTTGTTCAGACAGAAAACGAACGATAGGTATGCTTTTGTTTCGGGCATGAGGGAACCCGTGCAAGATGCTTGTATCATCTATATTTATACCATCATAAGAGTTCATTCGTTTGGACGACAGTATATATTGGCAGCCTAAAATTAGAATTGCAAGTCATTTTTAATTGAATTTAACCTTCAATTATAATTCTAAACCCTCGATTCCTCTCAACTGAACCGTGCCTAAGGGATTAAAAGCCTTTGATGCATGTAACTTTCATTATTCTCGCCATATTTTAATTTATGCATTTTCAAGATTGAAAAAAAAAAGCATGGGAGGACAGAGGACTCGTGCGACCGTCACGGGCGAAGCCCAATTAATTTACCCCATTTGAACCTATGTATTTAAAAATTAATTGCATTTTTTTTTTTCTTCAATAAACACGGATAAGATGTTCACAAAAAAAATTGAATTTTTTTTTTTACAAAAACATCATTAATTACCTAAGGAGGAGCACTCATTTTCACCTTCAATCGTGTCCATAGCAGTCAACACGAACACGAACCGAAGCATGAACGTCAAGAAAAGCAGAAAATAGAACACCGTCCTGTAAGGAATCTTCCTGGATGCCACCTTCACCTTGATGAATTCCCTCACCCCCTTCCCAGGCAGCACCGTCACATGCCTCAGGCTCGGTGAAATATGAAGCTGCATCATGCATATATACACGCACATACATATGCGTGTATATATGCTTCTTCACCATTCATTAAAAAAAAACTATCAAGATCTCAACTTTTTCCAAGTTATATATGTATATAGAGCGGGTCTCCAACCCCCTATCTGGTGCCGACCTGAGGTTGCTGTCCGCCACCTACTTTTGCTTAGGCATCGCATTTAGTAAAGCGTAGCTGTGTCAAACGCGAACAGTGGCAGGGAAAGTTTTAAAGAAAGACATTGTGTTTAGTAAAGCGTAGCTATGTCAAACGCGACCGCTTGCTACGTTTTGTCTTGCGTGTGAAGATGGAAGAGAGGGAAGGTAGAAGGAAATAATAATAAAAAAAGGATGAAGTGCTGCTGTCTGGCTTTTTGGTAAGGGTGATTGTTAACCGCAATCCGAAATGGCTAGTCGCACCCCAAAATCTTTCAATTTTCGCGCCTTTTGAAATAGGCCTTGTACATGCATTTCAGCAAACGTGTTCAACACGAAAGTTGTAGATATCGACGAGATCTACAACTTTCGTGTGAACACTTTCCTGATGAATTGCATGTAGAAGACGTATTTCGAAAAAGCACAAAACCTGTACATATTTTCAAAAGTACGCCTTGTACATGCATTTTAGGAAAAATTGATCAACACGAAAGTTGTAGATCTCGTCGATATCTACAACTTTGTGTTGAACACTTTTCCTTATATTGCATGTATGAGCCAGTATTTCGAAAAGACGCAAAACTTTGGATGATTTTGGGTGCGACTAGTAAAACAACGGGTTGCGGTTAACAATCATCTTTGGTAAGTTGTGTGATCTGCTTATGTTGTGATTTTGTTGCTTTAGCTTCAAATAAAGTCTGGGAATTAGGATGGTGATGAAGCAGCATCCAGCCTTCGGTTGCGACGGGGACCCGACAACAAGATTTGTAAAATAAATGCAGGGTTATTTACCCGGACTTCCCCACAAAGTTTGCATAAATGATTACAGCTTACGGTTGTTATTCGTAAATCATGCACCTTTGTTTATTCTCCTAGATTTTATCTATTTGTAGTTCTAGATGGAATCAAATTTGTCATTCGCAGATATTTTTGTCATCCACGGATTAGTAAAGAAAATATAAAAAATAGAATTTTGGTGGTTCTCTTCGCACTCCTCACCACGGGGAGAGAATAGTTAGCCCTTCCTGTCTAAATTTTTTTGTAAGAAATCCTAGCTGCCTAAATCTTCCCAAACAAATCAAAATCGAATGAACATCGAAGAAATCGTCTTTCTTCAGTCGCCAACTCGGTCTCTATCCGCACATTCATTTTATGAATCACAATGTGTGCACGCTTGAAGTACTCATAGGGTCATCAGAGATATTCCTTCGTTGTCGGCCATGTTCAGGAGAACGAATACATCGACTGCTCAAGTTTAAAATTGACATGCGGATAACAATTTGTTAAACTCAATTAAAGAGCAGTCTAGTGCATCCCCACACATCCGTGGAGGAGAAAAAGAGCAAACATTCAATATAAATGAGCATCACAAAAAACACTATGAGGAGGAAACATTGAGCTAGCCAAAGTTGATGAGCTTGTTCTGAGTACTATGAGATCAGTTCTCCTCCAAAATAGCAAACCTGAAATTTAGCTCCTAGTTGGCCTAATAAGTCCATAGATGACCAATTGATGAAGATGGTTTTCAGAAATATTTGATAAGATTTGTGAGCGGTGAACTTATTTTAATCATTTGTTCATGAGCATTTTTTCTCACTTTTCAGACCTTGCTCAAATATGAAATCATCTTCCTTTCATATTTGCACTGAGTATTCAAATAAAGTTCAATGTAACTTTTCATAATTCTTTATGCATTCATGGGTTCCCCCCTTAAGAATTCATAAGTAAAACAAGTTAGATTTTGACCAAAAAGCTCAAGCAAGCCAACACGGTCGAACGAGTCACACACATGGACCGTGCTCGCTCGAAGGGAACCAAAACCATCCCGAAGTTGTACGCATGCACGACGCGCGCAACACAAAGGGACTCCGCATACATTGTGCGCCGCCATCGCGAGCGCGCGCGGCACGCGGGAGCTCGCACCGTCGGCCTGCCGCCAGCCACCGCCACCGTCGCTGGACAACCTGCCGGGCCGCCGAAACCCGAATCCCAAGGGCATGTTCCTCCTTTTGGGAGATTGGTGATCCAGGTGACCGGAGCAAAGCAACAGCATTCGTCAACTCCATATTCAGTCGGGTGCAATTATCAACGCTCATCTTCAAGAAAGCTATAAAGGGCCCCTCAAGTCTTCATTCGAGTAAAGGCAGCCAGAGATACAAGATGAATCTCTGAGGTTATTCGACGAGAACATGAGACTTAGGTTGTTCATTTGCTCTAAATTCCCTCTGATCGCTCTCATGTCTGCTCCCTCTCAATGCTCGCAGGAACACTTCAAAGAGCACATGAGAAGGATAGGAGAACACTTTCGTGGACGCTCCAGCTCTGTGGACTTGTTTTTTCTCCTTTCTTTGTATTCAAAGCCTGTAGACGGAGATGTGGTCGATCACCCTCCGAGGATCTCAACTCTTGTAATAACAAAAAAAACTCGTGGATTCCAGCCCAACATAGATCTGATCGCTTGATTTTTCATCATTTTCGGGGTTCCATGCTAAAACGTCTCGCTTGTCATTGTTGTTGGATTTTTCCTGAATGTTTGCGCTCTCGACTCACTCACGAGCTAAGGCGGTTAAATTCTCTGAACTGGGGTGTTGGGTACATTGGTCAAATGTACCTGATTTGAAGAAGCATCACCCATCTCAATGATATACATCATAAGTATTGATGTATGTTTGAGTTACTTGTGCAGGTTAGGTATCACTGGACTGAAGCTAAAACTTTCTAAGTCCATGTGTCGACACCCAGAGGGAAAAGTGTCGACACTTGAGAAAGTTGTGTCGACACCAGACAAGCAGTGTCGACACTTGGAGTCATTGTGTCGACACCTGGGATGAAGAGTCGACACCAGACAGAGAGTGTCGACACTTGGAGATGTGTCGACACTCCAGTGAAGAAAAGTGCAGACAGAAAGTGTCGACACAAGGAGATGTTCGACACCCCAGTGAAGCAGGGTCTACACCAGAAAGTGTCGACACTTGGAGCTGTGTCGACACTCAGCAAAAATCTGCAGAGTCCCAATACAAGTGTCGACACTCAACACAATGTGTCGACACTATGCATAAGAGTCAACATTTAAAGTATGTGTCGACACTCAACACAATGTGTCGACAACCATCAGAGAAGTCAACAGTTAAAGTATGTGTCGACACTCAACACAATGTGTCGACACACCATAGAAGTCAACATTTAAAGTATGTGTCGACACTCAGAACAATGTGTCGACACAGTTAAAGAATCAACACTGGAAGAAGTGTCGACACAAGGAGCTGTGTCGACATTAGCAAAGAACAGAAATATCTACAAAAATATTCTAAGTACAAGTGTCGACACTAAGGGAATGTGTCGACACTCAGCTGAAGAATCTATATTGAAGACTTGTGTCGACACCAGAAGCAGTCCGAAACTTGACAGATTCAACACAAGAAGTTGTGTCGACACAAAAGAGAGTGTCGACACTTAGAAGAATACAGTTAAAGAATGAAGAACAAGTACTTGTGTCGACACTCAATTTCAGTGTCGACACATGCAGAAGAATCTGTGTCGAGACATACAAGGAGTTGTGTCGACACCTTGTAGATTGTGTCGACACTTACACAGCATGTGTCGACACTTGGTCTATAAGTGTCGACACTTAAGAACAGAAAGTCTCGACACATCTGACAGTTAGAGAATTTCAAGAATGACTGGTTGATTGACAGCTGCCGATCCAGCCGGTCTACAGCAACTGTCAGGGAAGTCAGAAGTCTGTTATGAACCGGACCAGCCGGTTACCATGAAGAATGCATATAAATAGGCACTCACAGTTTACAGAAACTGTTGTTGAAGCTATTTTGAAGTAATTGATCAGATATTCAAAGTAATCAGAAAAGTGGTACAACAGAGTATCACACAAGAAGATCTGGCAGTCCAACTGCAGATTCTAAGAAGTTGGAGAGAGAGAGCTCCAATCAAGAATTCAGTCTTTGGAACTAGGCTGAGAAGAAGGATTCAGAGGCATCTGGATCTTAAGAAGCAGAGGTCAAGGAAACAACTGCAGAGGATTCAGACTTATTCAGTTCTACTCAAGAAGCTTTGAAGGAAGCTAAGTCAGTTTGGATCTATCTGAGTTCTTCCAAGAAATCAGCCAAGAAACTCACAACTCCTCTCTTATTTCTGAGTTGTTGAGTTATTTATTGTAATAATATTTTAATTGTAGGATCTTTGGATCTGAGTGCATTGTAAGCCTAAATTTATAAAGGCTGAGGTATGGCTTGAGAGCCTGAGTGTAGGAGTTGAAGAACTCTGAGTGTAGGCCTTGATTGGCTGAGTGTAGGCCTGGGTGGCTGAGTGTAGGCCTTGTGGCTGAGTGTAGGCTTTGGAGAAAGCTGAGGTGTAAGGCTTTGAGCCTGAGGTGTAGGAACTATTTGGGTTCTGAGACAGTGGAGAATTGGCGAATCTAGTACACTGCTAGATAGGCGAAGGGGGAAAGTGGATGTACCCAAAGATGGGGAACCACTATAAATCATTGTGTGCTGTGCTGTGAATATGCTGTGTTAGTTTGATTTTTGCTGATTGCTGTAATAGACTACTTAGAAATCTGTGATATAACAGTTTGGTGCCAACAAAATTAGAAAAAGATTAGGTCACCTATTATTCACCCCCCCCCCTCTAGGGTTTAGGTACCATATCTTCATGGGGGAAAATCGAGGGACCAACACATGCATGTTTTGAAAGTCTGCTTCTTTGTCGTGACATATGTCACTCGCATCTAGCAGAATCCACAAAGAAGAACAAAAAAAGACGATCTTGATCTCGTGATCTCATCGCAGGAGGCATGCAACGACAAAGCTGACGTGATCCAGGAATCTGGGAGGAAGATGGAGATCATTATCGAGGTGAAGCTCCAGATGGCTCACGTGGTGGTCGAGACTGGCCTGCGACCACGAGCTTTATGAGATAGCAAGGAGTGACAAAGTCCAAACTCGAGAGGCGGAGGAAGAAACAACAATAGTACTTGTTCTAGAAGATATGCTCCAGGTAATCGTGCACATAGAACTGTCGGCCGGTCTGGGACCGATCTTTGGGCCTACCAATCCAGCTCAAACTGGTGCCGGTCTGGGACCGGTTTTCCTCCTCTTGAGCAGGACGGTTGGGACCGGAGGACCAGTCATTTTTTATTGATACTATACTATTCTGAACGATTGCAGTCCTCTTTTTATTAGATTTTGTATGAATGTTGTCAGATTATGAAGTTCTGTTTAGAAGTAATTCGGTTTTGTGAATGTTGGCTACAATTCACTGTATTTAAGGAGTTGCTTTCATGACAGCTTTACATGAAGCATATGATGATGTTGGCCTCGAATCAAGTTTTGGCTCTAATCTCATCTAGGTTGATGAAAATGGAGAGAATTATAGTTCTAAACCAATGAATATGAGAGCATAACTGGTCTAGTTATCGTTTTTTTACCCGTCCCGGTACAGGACCGATCTTTTACCAGTCCAAGTACAGGACTGATCTTGATGAGAAAAGGGGACCCCTTGGGAGCCTTGGGACTGTACTGGTCCTAACCGGAATCAGTCCCTAGCCGGTCCTAACTGGTACAGTCCCAACTTGACTGGTTAGGACCGGTTTTTTGTGCACCCCTAGCTCCAGGAGCGGATCGGGGAAAGACTTTCGTAAACCCAAAAAATATAAAATGGAAAAAACAAAGGTTCGTTTGTTCAGCCTTTTTTATCTGTTGGCGGTGGGAGGAAAACACCAACGTTAAAAAAACATATTTGGTAAAACTCCTTTCTCCATTTCCAACGCTCCAGAATGCATGTCAACGCCAAAGTTGCTCCCTCCCTCCATTCTCACCGCTTACAATTTCAACACTCAAAAGTGCCATCGTCAAAACAAATAGAGCTTGGTTTGAGAGAAAGCTGTTTTTGGAAAGCAGTTATGACTCATCTGCTCAAAAAACACATAAAATTGTTTTTTTTGTAACAATCCAGCATCCAAACAACCTGATAGGTTCCACCTTCATTTATAGGAGAGAAGCCCCCCCCCCCCCCCCTCATGATCTCCCCCAAAAATGGGTCATGGGTGGCCCACCCCCTCCATGTACTCTCATGAGGAGGAAATCATGGGGGGCCCGCCACTCATCCCATGGAGGAAAACCGCCAACTGGGCGTCATAACCGCCGCCGACGACCGGCCTCCCGCCGGCCTCGCCGGGAGGGCGGCCGCGGCCGGCCGCCTGGCGGCCGGCGGCCCGGCCCCGGCAAGCTGCCGGCCTGGCCACGGCCGGCCCTTGGCAAGCCGTCGCGGCCGGCCGCCGCTCCCGCGCCGGCCGCCGGCGGCCCGGCCGCGACAGGCCGACGGCCAAGACGCCGGCCTAGCCCCGGTGGGCCGCCGGCCGGCCGACCCTCGGCAGGTCGCCGCAGCCGGCCGCTAGCCGGCCGCTCCTGCCGCCGGCCGCTCGACCGGCCGCTCAGGAGGAGGCTCTCCTCGCCGTCCAATCAAGAGGGTAACCACCCACTAACCCACCACTCTAGTGGTGGGGCCCGCCATGACCCTCCCCTGGAGGCTATAAAAGGACCACAGGGGGTCTTCATTCTTCACCTTTGGAATGCCCGGAGCTTTCTTCTTCTTCCTCAGGTGAGAGCTCTCCTGCCTCCTCCCCCGCGTCGCCTCGAGTCGCCGTAATCCACCAGCGGCCGCCCACGGCCACCAGTGCTCCACCACCGCGTAGCCAGCAGGAAAACGCCCAAGTTCCCGCAAGAGCCAAAGGAGGAAGGCGACCTCAGCCAGCAAGTGAACGCAACCAGAAGAGCTAGAGCACCGAGACCATCCCACGCATTCTAACGTCCAAGCTACTCCTATGGCGCAGCCTGTTGCCCGCCGTGAGTCGTAGTCTCTCTCTCTCTCCCCAAGCTGTAACGGGAGCGGCATGTCGCCCCGATTCTCCAACACACTGTAAACACCGAAATCTAGTGGACTTTGACCGGCACAGACCCGATCACGTGATTTTTTACCCATTTAAGGGGTTTTTTCACGTCATCATATCTTGTGTCAACTTTCTACTTTCATTGACTGTGTGCGCGCTCGACCGCCTCGTGAGCTAAGACGGTTCGAACAAATCCGGCCCGACCGGGGCATCGAGTTAGTCCGCAACAATTGGCGCCGTCTGTGGGAACACGATTCCCAGCATCCTTCGAGAGAGTTAGATCACCAGCTTAGCCTGTAAAGCCACCACCTGTCACAGACATATAACGGTGGCTCCGGCCGGGGCCCCGCGCCATATATCACAGACAAGCGAAGGAATTACTTGTGAAAATCAAAATCTATTCGTATCCTTAACTCATTCATTCTAGCGCAGCATTTTTACGTTAACATGAACTCAAACCAGAATGTCCACTAATACATAAATGTCACATTTATATATATTACAACACCATGAATGTATACAACCCATACACTGGCCTTATGGCCTTACAGGTTCCTCTTTTACACATCAATAGTTTCGTACATCGGCACGCAGGCCGGCCACACAGGAAATCCAAACACAATTCTTCGCATGACCTTCAAGGGCCGCTAGCAGCAAGCCAGCCAATCCACTTATTCATCTCAAGTCGCTGCACCTGCAATTAGACATCCAAGCCAATACAGAAAACAACGTAACGGTCAGCATTTGGCTGACCCATTATAACGACCCTACCGCCTACCCGGGGCAGTGGTTCCTTCCCTGTATACAGTGCCATCTTCTATCATCAAGTATCATCAAGCATCATATGTATCATTTCTTTATCCCGCTAGCAAACACAGCACATCACAAATGCTGGAATCCGCCAGACGCTCCGTGCACTCAGGCACCTTCTTGGCGTACCGGAATCCACCAGTCATACACCGCCGATCAGAGGTTTTAACTTGTTGGTTGACCGGACCTAGTCCACCAGTCTCGCAAGCTGGCGACATCCCGCCCAAACCAATCAGAGGTACAACCTCACAGCATCCATAAACAACCAGAGTAGATCGACCCACACCATGTGGTGTAGCAAGTCGGGTTTATCCAAGCTCCTCAGGCATTACTACCCATCGACCCCCCACCTAGTCTGATCGACCCACCCATGTGGTGCAACAAGCCGAGTTTAACTCGGCTCCCCAGTCATTGCCACCCATCGATCCCTACCTAACTAGATCAACTCACCCTAGTGGTGTAACAGGCCGGTTTAACTCGCGCTCCCCAGGCATGTTACCAATTGATCCTATCATAACCAGAAGCTTCACCAAAGCCTCCTCACATTCATCATCACATCCATACATTCATCACAACATAAATCCATTTGCACATCATCAAATCCACGGAGTCTTCTCCGTTTACCCATGAACATCACAAATCCAGACTTCCACGGAGACTTCTCCAGTTTACCCATGAACATCACCAATCCAGACTACCGGTCCAGATGGGCTTCACACAGCATGCATATGTCGTACTACATATTTCCGGCTCTAAATGCAGACTCACCAAAGGAATCACTTCCGCGATCCACCTCTTGGTGGAGGATTCCAAGCACATGCATAAAGGAATGACTTCGATGTCCAAGAAGGAGATCGTTACCCTTAAAGATCGCTTCGGCGTCATAAAGTAGTCGGATGGAAATCACCGCCTCGGCTTTGCCTTCACGAATCCGATCTCGGAGCTTCAATCCGCACGCACAGCTCCTACAGCAGCTGGTAGTCTCCTCACTTCCCTCTTGCCGATCCAACGTGACAGCGTCACGGCTCCGCTCTAGGCGACGCTACCGGGCTGCAGCCCAAGCACCCCAACCCCTCTCCAGGCCACTGGCGGGTTGTTGGTAGCCACAGCCTCCCTTTGATGAGTGAACTCGACAGTTAAGCTGGGCCGTACGGGACTTCCCAGGAGGTCACCCATCCCAGTACTACTCTCGCCCAAGCACGCTTAACTATGGAGTTCCTTCACTTCTCATCACAAACTGAGCTGCAGCTCAACTGGTGATGAGAAGTGAAGGAACTCCATAGTTAAGCGTGCTTGGGTGAGAGTAGTACTGGGATGGGTGACCTCCTGGGAAGTCCCGTACGGCCCAGCTTAACTGTCGAGTTCGCTCATCAAAGGGAGGTTGTGGCTACCAACAACCCGCCAGTGGCCTGGAGAGGGGTTGGGGTGCTTGGGCTGCAGCCCGGTAGCGTCGCCTAGAGCGGAGCCGTGACGCTGTCACATTGGATCGGCTAGGGGCATTACAATATCCTTCTTCAATGCACAGGCTGTGTCTACCAACGCTTGGAAGTCCTGGCTCACCGAACTCTGAAGTGCTAACCTCAATTCATCCCGCAATCCTTCATAAAACCGATTTGTCTTTCGCGCTTCCTCCGCAAAGGTAGATCCCGCATATCTCCCCAATCTCGTAAACTCATGCAGGTAGATATCAATATCCCGCTCACCCTGCACTAGACGTAGAAACTCATTTTCCATCGCAATCCGCTGCGACACTGGCACATACTTGGCTAAAAATATTCGGGAGAATTCATCCATTGAAACCTCCGTTAAACCTCGACCTGCCAAGTGATGCACTTATGTCTCATCCCACCATAATCTCGCATCTCCTTCCAACAGAAAAGTGGCCAACGTCACTTTCTGTTCCTCTACCGTCCTGATTGCAGTTAGGATCCTTTTTACCCTCGTCAACCAATCTTCCGCCTGCGTTGGGAAAGCGCTCCACCAAATGTAGGTGGAAGAAAGTGCATAAAACGTGTCAATGACTCGTCACTTGCTTGCGCCTCCATCACCACTGCAACATGCTCTTGCCTTGCACCAGGCCTTGCCTGTCCAGTAGGTTGTGCCTGTAACACTTCAAGCACTGTCTCTGTCACCACCCGTATGGCCTCTGCTGAGGGAGGCATAGGCACTTCAACGGGTGTTGCACTCTCATCAGACCGCTGGGGCTCAGATGGCCCAGCTCCATTCCTTGCCACCTATCAATGTACAGAACACCATTAATACTTCATATCATAACGGTACGACTACATTGACTACACACGCACGCACATCATGTGCATGACATACATTCCTAGTGGACATTCATGAGTTCAATTATGTTCTCTCCTCCCAAACAATCTCAACCTCGCTCTGATACCACTTTATAACGCCCCCACCTGTCACATGACATATAATAGTGGGTCTGGTCGGGGCCCCGCGCCATATATCACAGACAAGTGAAGGAATTACTTGTGGAAATCATAATCTATGCGTATCCTTAACTCATTCATTCTAGCGCAGCATTTTTACGTTAGCATGAACTCGAACCAGAATGTCCACCAATACATAAATGCCACATTTTTATATAACAACACCAGGAATGTATACAACCCACACACACCCTGACCTTATGGCCTTACAGGTTCCTCTTTTACGCATCAATAGTTTCGTACATCGGCACGCAGGCCGGCCACACATGAAATCCAAACACAATTCTTCGCATGGCCTTCAAGGGCCGATAGCAGCAAGCCAGCCATTCCACTTGTTCACTCCACCTGCATTTTGCCACCCAAGCCAACACAGAAAAACAAAGTAACAGTCAGCATTTGGCTGACCCATTATAACGACCCTACCCCCTACCCGGGATAGTGGTTCCTTCCCTCTATACAGTGCCATCATCTATCATCAAATATCATCAAGCATCATATGTATCATTTTCTTTATCCCGCTAGCAAACACATCACATCACAAATGCTGGAATCCACCATACGCTCCGTGCACTCAGGGCACCTTCTTGGCGCACCGGAATCCACCAGTCATACACCGCCGATCAGAGGTTTTAACTTGTTGGTTGACCGGACCTAGTCCACCAGTCTCGCAAGCTGGCGACATCCTGCCCAAACCAATCAAAGGTACAACCTCACAACATCCATAAACAACCAGAGTAGATCGACCCACACCATGTGGTGTAGCAAGCCGGGTTTATCGAAGCTCCCTAGGCATTACTACCCATCGACCCCCCTCCTATTCCAATCGACCCACCCATGTGGTGCAGCAAGTCGGGTTTAACTCGGCTCCCCAGGCATTGCCACCAATCGATCCCTACCTAACTAGATCAACCCACCCTAGTGGTGTAACAGGCCGGGTTTATCTCGAGCTCCCCAGACGTGCTACCAATTGATCATATCATAAACGGGAGCTTCACCAAAGCCTCCTCACATTCATCATCACATCCATACATTCATCACAACAGAAATCCATTTGCACATCATCAAATCCACGGAGTCTTCTCCGGTTTACCCATGAACATCACCAATCCAGACTACCGGTCCAGATGGGCTTCACACAGCATGCATATGTCGTACTCCATATTTCCGGCTCTAAATGCAGACTCACCAAAGGAATCACTTCCGCAATCCACCTTTTGGTGGAGGATTCCAAGCACATCCATAAAGGAAGGACTTCGATGTCCAAGAAGGAGATCGTTACCCTCGAAGATCGCTTCGGTGCCATGAAGTAGCCGAATGGAAATCACCACCTCGGCTCCGCCTTCACGAATCAGCTCTCAGATCTTCGCTCTGCACTCCGCAGCTCCTCCAGCAGCCCGTAATCTCCTCCCTTCTCTCTTTCCCTAGGCCTTTCTTCCTCTCTCTCTTAGAATAAGATGATGAAGAAGAAGAAGATGAAAAGAAAGGGTTATATCCCCTTTTTCTCGGCCTTCTCAACACCTGGACAGAGCCCAACCACTGGATCCAGGAAAAGGGAAACAAACGGCTCAGATTTGGCCAGAAAAGCATGAATACGGTCTGACACACCCGTATCACAGGCCGTGTCCCCTTAAGCAGCAGGCAACCGACTCAGCCCAGCTAATACACGGCCGTGTGACACGCCCGTGTCACGGTCATGTCCCCTGACACGCCCTTAGACACACCCGTGTCTGAGGCCGTGTTCAGCAGGCTACCCAATATCAAAATCACCCGAGACTCATACGGCCTTGGGACACGCCCGTGTTCCAGGCCGTGTGCACCTGGACACACCCGTGTCCCGCAAACACGCCCTGGCTCAAAACGTCAAGCTGAGTTCGTCGACCACATTGACACGCCCTGTGACACGCTCGTGTCACAGGCCGTGTCCTCACTCGACACTCGACGATCGTCGAGCAAAATTCGTCGACCTTACAACTCGACACAACCCAAGCATGACACGCCCTGGGACACGCCCCTTGTCCCAGGCCGTGTCACCCATGCCTGAACCCAAAATGACCCAAATTGACCCGATTGACTTCGGGGTGTTACAATCAAGAACTGCAAAATCGGGAGACTGAGCGGAAGTGAAGAGTGATGTGAATAGTAACTTGATGGATCGAAAATTGCTGTGTATGCAAACTATACTTATACATCGGTGTGATGTTCGTCATATGAATAAAAGATGGTGTATATATCTATCAAAGTTTGGTGCACTTGTGACAGTGAACTTATACATTGGTGCACTTGCTGATGTATTTTGTGGCTGAATGTGACAGTTAGGAATGTATGTTTGTTCGTATGTGCGATAGCTTGGGGTGTAAGATTTTGTGATTCTGTGGCTGATTGGAGTCAAATTTCGAGGACGAAATTCTTTGAAGGAGGGGAGGATTGTAACACTCGAAGTTAATTTTGTCAATTTGGGTCATTTGGGTTCAGGCATGGGTGACACGGCCTGGGATACGGGCGTGTCCCATGGCGTGTCATGCCTGGGTTGTGTCGAGTTGAAAGGTCGACGAATTTTGCTCGACGATCGTCGAGTGTCGAGTGAGGACACGGCCTGTGACACGGGCGTGTCACAGGGCATGCCAATGTAGTCGACGAACTCAGCTCGACGTTTTGAGCCAGGGCGTGTTTGCGGGACACGGGTGTGTCCAGGTTCACACAGCCTCGAACACGGGTGTGTCCCATGGCCGTGTGAGTCTCGGGTGATTTTGAGATTGGGTAGCCTGCTGAACACGGCCTCAGACACGGGCGTGTCTGAGGGGTGTCGTGTCAGGGGACACGGCCGTGACACGGGCGTGTCACACGGCCGTGTATTGGCTGGGCTGAGTCGGTTGCCTGCCGCTTAAGGGGACACGGCCTGTGACACGGGCGTGTCACAGGGCGTGTCAGGCCGTGTTCAAGCTTTTCTGGCCACATCTGAGCCGTTTGTTTCCCTTTTCCTAGATCCAGTGGATGGGCTCTGTCCAGGTGTTTAGAAGGCCGGAAAAAAGGGAATATAACCCTTTCTTTTCTTCTGCTTCTTCTTCATCTTATTCCAGAGAGAGAGGACGAAAAGCCTAAGGCAAGAGGGAAGGGAGGAGACTAGCAGCTGCTGTAGGAGCTGTGCGTGCAGATGAAGAAGAAGAAGATGATGAAAAGAAAGGGTTATATCCCCTTTTTCTCGGCCTTCTCAACACCTGGACAGAGCCCAACCACTTGATCCAGAAAAAGGGAAACAAACGGCTCAGATTTGGCCAGAAAAGCATGAACACGGCCTGACACGCCCTATGACATTCGTGTCACAGGCCGTGTCCCCTTAAGCGGCAGTCAACTGACTCATTCCAGCCAATACACGGCCGTGTGACACGCCCGTGTCACATGCCGTGTCCACTTACACGCCCTCAGACACGCCCGTGTCTGAGGCCGTGTTCATGAGGCTGCACAGTCTCAAAATCACCCGAGACTCACACGGCCCTGGGACACGCCCGTGTTCCAGGCCGTGTGCATCTGGACACACCCATGTCCCGCAAACACGCCCTGGCTCAAAACGTCGAGCTGAGTTCGTCGACCACATTGACACGCCCTGTGACACGCCCGTGTCACAGACCGTGTCCTCACTCGACACTCGACACTCGACACTCCCCAGGCATGACACGCCCTGGACACGCCCGTGTCCCAGGCCGTGTTACCCATGCCTGAACCCAACTTGGCCCAAATTGACCCGATTGACTTCGGGGTGTTACATAGCCGCTCCAAAGTCCTGCTCCAGTGGCAAAAAGAGGCGTCCACGTTGCTGAAAGAGTCATCCTCGGAGGACCCACCAAGCCAGCACGCACCTAGTCGCTAGCGAGCGTACCGAAAAAGGCAAAAGTTGCGTACGCAGCTGTTGACGCCCTAGAGAGACGCGTCCGCCAAATGGAGGAACAGCATATCGAAATGTTCACTCTATTCAGAAGATTAGCGGCATGAGTCATCCCCCTGCCGCAGTCAAATTATCTAAAGATCACCAACTTCAGCTTTGAAGGCCACTAACTTGTCTTTGACTGTAAGCTTGCTGATTTTCTCCTCCTCCTTTCTATCAGTCAGATGCATTTCATAAGACAACAACTTTCCAAACAGGGTTGGTGGTGGAGTGTATGCAAGTCTTGCCACTTCTCTGATGACACAGATTTTTGTGTCACAGTCTTTAGTTAAAGACATGAGGAACTTGTTATTCAATTCATAAGTGCTGAAGACTCTGCCATGTCATCAACTCATTCATAATTCTGAAAAAACTTCTCATAGCACTCAACAATGTCATCTGACTTGTTCTGCCTGAAGCTTCATACACTTGGTTGAGCATGGACTTCGTGTCCACCCTCACTTCTTCAGTCCCCTCCATGTAGACAACTAGTGTGTCCTGCATCTCCTTAGATGTCTTGCAGTGGACTAGGTTTTGGAAGGTTGAGTCATCTATGACACTAACAATAATATTTTGTGCCCCTTATCCAATGTAGCTAAGATGATTTCATTTTTAGTCATTTCAGAATACTGCTTTGGAGTCTTCAGATTTGCATCAAGGACTGATGTCTTCATTGGGATGAAGGGTCCTTCCTGTACTGTGATGTATATCGTAAGATCAGATGCTTCCATGAAAAGTCTGACACTTTCCTTCCAGATGCCAAAGGTCTCCTTCCTACAAAGAGAAGTTTTATGGATCCAAGTTCTTTATTATTCTCACTTGAACACATTTTGGCCTTCTGATAGCTGCCCCTGGAGATCAACTCAAACTGTTTAGTGTATCTTGAGTAACCTCCCTCTGATACTACTTGAAAGTCTTGATTTCAAGAACAACTAATCACCTAGGGGGGGGGGGTGAATAGGTCTAATTTAAAAACTTACGCAACTTATCAATTAAAATCACATCACAATAATCTTATTAGAATCAATAACAGCACAGTATACAACACAGTACACAAAGATTTATAGTGGTTCCCCAATTGATGGGTACATCCACTTTCCCTCCTTCGCCTATCTAGCAGTATACTAGATTCGGCCAAACTTCCTTCTATCTTTTTCAGATCCTCAGATCTTACAGCTCAGAGCTTAACCAGCGCCTACAACTCAGGCGCAAGCCCTACCACTCAGATCACCAAGATCCTATAACTCAAGTTCTTCCCAAGAACTCTACCTCAGAGTCAATCCACACTCCTACAACTCAGACAACTCCTACCATACCTCATTGTAAATCCACACACATACAACTCAGACAACTCCTGCCCTATCTTAGCCTTTATAACACAGGCTTACAACTCATGCCTTAGCCTTACCACTCAGATTCAAAATGAATGTTACACAAAAATATTCAAGGCAATGAATTACATACACTAGAGAAAATTCTCTGTGACTGTCTACCTGAACCGAGCAGATGAATTACAGTCCTAATTTCGTCTTCACAGTAACAAGATGATACATCGATCTTGAAATGATGCCCAGTTTGTTCTGGAATCAACTAGCAGATGAATTTACTTCTTCTTCTTTAGGAATATCTCCCGATCTTGACTAAGCAGATTTCAGCCCTTTCCTTCTTCTTTGATCCAGCAAATTGTTCTTCAGATTCTGGCTCGGCTTGGATCGAGAAGATAACTTCAGCTAGGGCACGCCTAGGCTGGTTCGTCTCTCTCAGAGGATTACTCTGAACCTGCTGGAGTGGATGTTGATTGCACTAGCAAACTTAGAAGCCCTTCAGATTTGAACTTTATGTTCCTGGCTTCTGCAACAATGGTAGATGAAGACGACGAACTTCGCTTCTCGTTTTTTGAAAGTTAATTAGAAATTAATCCAATTATCATTACTTATATCTCGATCTCTTATGCTATTTATAATCCCGTCATATTGACAAGATGATCCACACATGTCTCAATTTTAATGGTGGTTAAAACCTCAGCTTTATTAACTTGAGATCCACTGTAGACTGACGACGACATTAATGTCGATTTGCATCGAATCTGAACATTGTTGACCTGTTGACTTTGATGAGTCAGCATCATTCTGGACTTAGCCAAAATTAACTTACTTTTCTGAAATCCAGCGTTCGACGAACTTCAAGCTCAGCTCGACGAAATCTGAGCTCAACTTGACAAAATAGTGAAGCTGAGATTGACGAATTCTCTCAGCTCAGTTCTTTCTTCAGGTGAAAGCAGAGGTCGACGAACTTCGAGCTCAGTTCGACGAAACTTGAGCTCAGCTTGACGAAATAGTGAAGCTGAGATCGACGAATTCTCTCAGCCCCGTTCTTTCTTCATGTGAAGGCTGAGTTCGACAAAATATGAACTCCGGTCGACGATTCTGATAGCTGAGTCCTTATAGGTAAAAGCTGAGATCGACGAACTCTGAACTCCGGTCGACGAAAGCTAAACTCAGCTCGACGAATGGTAGACTCAGCGATTCTGGACTTAGAAATTTCTGCTCTACTAGACGTTGAGAGCGTTGAGTGTATATCCATCACTCAACACTTTTTCCCTTAGCCATATTCTTCAGCTTTCTGCCTGATGACGTTGAGAGCGTTGAGTATATAAGTTTCACTCAACGCATCTGGACTTAGTCGATTTTCTGCAATCTTGCCTTCTTGCTGAAGTTTGGCTTTAACTGACTCAGCATGACGTTGAGTGATGAAGCTTCACTCAACGCTTCTGGACACAGTCAATTTTCTGGATTCTTCGCAGTAAGGCTATGACAGGATAACATTGACTCAACGCTTCTAATGTATGGCGTTGAGTGAGTTGAGCTCACTCAATGCTTCTGGACTTAGCCCGATTTCTGCATTTGCAATACTATCAGTTTTGACAGCCTTTTGGACTTAGGTAGTTTTCAAGTTTCCAGCTCCATCTTGAGTACACTAGGATTTTTTCTGTTATCCCCAACAATCAAATATCTATTAAGTCTCTTGAACTAGCTATTTCCTAACCATCTATCAGTCCAATCATTGTGACATAAAACACATCAAGGACACTAACCTGTATGCATGAATTTAATCATACATCAAATACAACTATGTCTATATGTATGAAAATGTGGTTGCTCATTGACACGTTTGAAAATGTGGATTATTGGTGAAATCATATTAAAAAGTGAAAATAATGAATGACATCAAATCCTTGTTGTGTGCTTTTGCCGAGGAAGGAAGAATGGAAAAACCATTATAAACTAAGATCAATGTTGCTTTGCTCACCCAACAACAGAGGGGAAAAATCTTGTATCTGCAAAAAACGCACCCGGGCACTTGTGTGTCTGGCCTTGGGTCCGCCTATCTTTTATTATGGACCATTTATCATAAACAACATATCATAATTTATTTTTATTATGTTTAATAATATCTTAAAAATCGTTGTAGGTGATTTTTGAACCGACCGCCTCAGAGAAGTGTTTCCAGTCGCTTATGCTTCTCCTTTATTAATGGTTTCCCTAGCCCGCGCGCCTTATCCCTGTTTTAGGGTTTATGAATCGTTATCTTCTTGCTCACACGAAATTCCTTCTTACTTCTCTTTCATGGCGGTCGCTAGCCCACCTGTTATTTATCCGGTCACGGTAAACAGATTAAGCTCTCTCTTCTCTCGTCGCCGCTGTTGCTTTGGAATCGCATCTTTCCGCTGGAATCTAAGCCGCCTGAACAGAAAACGCTTCTCAAGTTCAGTTATTCTATCATCCTAATTTCACTCTCCGTCTACTTTGAATTGGAACTAACGCCTTTTTTTTAACCAGCTGCGGCACTGAAGAATGGCTTCTTCACCTCCCCTAAAACTGCGAATTTCTTCGATTTTTCATCCGAGGAGCGAATATATGACTGGTATTTTATTGCTGTTTTCTTTTTTTCTTATGTTAGGGACCGTGGTAACATTATCTACACAAGAGGAATGGACAATTACCTCTTATGTGCTTCATACTGCATCTTGTAGTTTTAATTTTTACACCAAGGAGGAGATGGGAGCAGCACGGGAAAAATAAGGATGTCATTGTTTGTGTTCTTGATTGTTAAGATCGTTGATTACAATTCAATTTAATCAATTTAATTCTCTTGGCAATTGTGTTCTTTATTGTTTGATCGTATCACTGGTATCAAAGGTATTCGTCTTCCCCTTTGCGATGACGGTGGTGGAAGGAACACGCCCCAGGGATTGACATCAAGAGGTGGATGCCTTGAAGGAAGCGTAGGAGTCGTTGGCATGATCACTTCAGTCCTTGGACGATAAGCATTCACACACATTGAAAGAGGTGCGCGAGATGTTCTCCAGCTTGAGGACAAATAGATCTGCCGATTGTGGCGGGGCATCGTCGTCTTCAACGGAGAGGCATTTGGCGCGGATTGACTTTCCCATCTTCAACGGAGAGGCATTGGCAGACTGGATCTATAGATCGGAACAGTCTTTGAGGTTGATGGTACTGCAACTAACATGTAGGTAAAGATTGGGGCTATGCATATGGAGGGTAAAGCGTTACACTGGCATAAGGCCTTCTTGAAAACTCGATCAACTCAATCGTGGCTGCAGTGGGATGAATATGTGCATGCCCTTCACTGTCGATTCGGTTCTATTCTATTTGATGATCCCATTGGAGAGTTAAAGAACCTATGACAAGAAGCATCGATGCAACAATACCTTGATGATTTTGATGCTCTTTGTCATCGCGTTATGATCTCGGAGGATCTCGGAGGAATACGCGATCAGCTTCTGCCTCGCATACCTATGGTAAAGATTGAGGCTATGCAATACGAATGTTTCAGCCGAAAACACTTCATGAAGTATTTTCTTTGGCTCGTATTCAGTAACATTGCTTAGCTATTCGACAGAAGAAGCTGCCTATGTCGCATACCTATGGTGACGCCAATGTCGGTAAACCATTCTCTATGGCCGCAGGATCATCTTCTTCCTCTAAGTTTTCTGGCTCAGGTTCTCGTTCCGTACCGGCGGGTTGCCGTCTTACCACTACTGAAATGGATGCTAAGTGGAGTCGAGGCCTCTGTTTTTGATGCGATGAGAAATATTCCCCCGGCCACTAATGTCTCGCGTGCCATTAGTCATATTCTGTGGAATTGATCAGTGAGGGAGAGCAAGAAGATTTGGATGAGCTGGAGGAAGAGCCTACTGGGGCTTTGTTATTGCCCAAAAATGCAGAAGAGGGTCCTTCATTTTCGCAGGTGCCGATATAGGCTATCTTTGACGTTCCTAGCTTTCATACCATGCGAGTGACGACATCCTACCGTGGCCAACCGATCAATATCTTGATTGACTCAGGATACACACATAACTTAATTGATGAGGAGGCATCTCAATGACTCCGGTGCAACCTCACGCCAATTCCGTTGTTCACGGTGGCCATCGCCGATGGCAAGAGGCTTTCTAGCACCTTTCAGGTGCTTAATTTCAGTTGGCTTATGTAGGGGTAATCTTTACTTTAGATATGTTAGTTTCACCATTGGGGGGCTGCGAAGTAGTGCTGGGAATTCAATGGTTGATCACAGTAGGCATAATGCATTGGGATTTCTGCAACTTCAAAATGGAATTCTGCAGTCATGAAAAAAATAGCGTTAAGGAGAATCACATTGTTCTTAAACCAGGAGTTAAGTAATTCAGGTTGCGCCTGTACAACCCGTATTCGTCGAGTGTGGGTCCTACCACAGCCAGGTCAGCAGAAGTCAATGTCAACAAGTCAAGACAGGAGTCAAAGTTAGCATACAAGATTGCGGAAGGCCTGGGCGAGTATAGGCGAGCTCCCCTCGCATACTCGCCAGGTAGGCGACTAGGTGAGATACTCGCCCAGCCCATGCGAGTTCCTCTGGAAGTCGCCTAGTCGCCAAGGGGTGGGGTATAAATATGACCCCACTCCTTGGTTTTGCCTATAAATAGGACCCCAGGGGTACGAGGCGAGACACTTGAAATCCTTTGCAGGATACTCGCGAGTCTCACTTTTGAGATACTAGCCGAGTCTTTGGATTCCATTTCCTCAGAGATCAAGTTGCGACCTTGCGACCTCGTCACCTAGTCTCCCTCGTATTCAGTTCAACCATCTTTGGTTGAGAAGGGACTGCTCCTTTTGAGC
This sequence comes from Platanthera guangdongensis, assembly GCA_039583875.1. NCBI lineage: Eukaryota > Viridiplantae > Streptophyta > Magnoliopsida > Asparagales > Orchidaceae > Platanthera > Platanthera guangdongensis. Next base: position 158,054,902 of record CM077160.1, on the reverse strand, counting down.
ATCCAGGTACGTGGTGAGACCTTCCTGCCGCAACATATGGTGTCCTGTTTGACTTGGTTCTCCATCCTAGTCACCCTAGCCTTCTGATCTGACCTCTGAACCGGGAACCTTAGGCGGCTTTGGTCCGAATTCGAGGTTAGGATTTTTCCTGGCTTCAACACTGTTGTGTACAACCCGTATTCGTCGAGGGTGGGTCCTACCACAGTCAGGTCAGCAGAAGTCAAGGTCAACAAGTCAAGACAGGAGTCAAAGTCAGCATACAAGATCGCGAAAGGCCTGAGCGAGTATAGACGAGCTCCCCTCGCATACTCGCAGGTAGGCGACTAGGCGAGATACTCGCCCAGCCCATGCGAGTTCCTCTGGAAGTCGCCTAGTCGCCATGGGGGTGGGGTATAAATATGACCCCCCTCCTTGGTTTTGCCTATAAATAGGACCCCAAAGGTACGAGGCGAGGCACTTGAAATCCTTTGCAGGATACTCGCGAGCCTCACTTTTGAGATACTAGACGAGTCTTTGGATTCCATTTTCTCAGAGATCAAGTCGCGACCTTGCGACCTCGTCAGCTAGTCTCCCTCGTACTCAATTCGGCCATCTTTGGTTAAGAAGGGGCTGCTCCTTTTGAGCATCCGGGTACGTGGTGGGACCTTCCTGCCGCAACATCTGGGGTCATGTTTGACTTGGTTCTCCGTCCTAGTTACTCTAGCCTTCTGATCTGACCTTAGGCGGCTTTGGTCCGAATTCGAGGTTAGCATCATCTCTCCGAACAACGGGTTCAACATTGTTTTTCCAAGCTCGTGCCGAGCTCGAAAAAAGCGGGGATTGTGTATAACCCGTAATTCGTCGAGATCAGAAGTACCCCAGTAGACGGCTATTCGCAGACCATTCGGCAAGCAGAGGCGAGCAGAGGCGAGCAAGGGCAAGCTGTGGCAAGCTTGGGCGAGCAGAGGAGAGCAAGGGCAAGCTGTGGCGAGCTTGGGATCTTCGATGAGCAGAGGCGACCTGTGACAAGTTTGGACGAGCAGAGACGAGCTTGGACAAGTAACTCGCGAGTATGGGCGAGTATCCCTTGGAACTCGCTGGTAGAAGCTGGATACTCGCCTATACCCCCCCAGGATTTCTCTATAAATAGCCCCCAGAGGTACTGGAAATGACACTTTTGGAAGAGGTCGAGGTCCCCCCAAGTGGATACTCGCCCAATCCATGCCTGCCTAGTACCTCGCCCAGCCTTTTGGTTGCGGAGGGGAAACTTTCTTCTAAGCTTCCGGGTATGTGGCGGGACCTCCCTGCTGGAGCATTTGAGGTGTGCTTATAGATAGTTTCTTATCTCTCGTGCTAGCCACTTGATCCGTGACGTCGGACCGTAGAATCAGTAACCTTAGGCTGCCTTGATCCTATTTCTGAGGTCGGGAATTTTCCTGGCTTCAACAGCGCCCTTATCGTTATCCACCTCTTCAAAAGGATGCGACAAAGAAATTGGTCCAAGAAATGTTTACGTTCAGGCATTATCCGAGAAAGCCAGAGCCCCTTTGCATTCCCAGTAGTCATGGTGAGGAAGTGGGATGATACATGGTGATTTTGTGTGGACTACCACCTTCTTAATAGCCACACAGTCAAGGTTAAGTTTCCCATCCCAGTCATTGAAGAGCTGATTGATGAGCTTCATGGGGCTTCATTCTTTTCAAAGTTGGATTTGCGCACAGGGTATCATCAAGTTTGTATGGACAAGGAGGACATATACAAAACAAAATTTCGTACCCATCAATGACACTACAAGTTTGTCGTAATACCGTTTGTCGTTAACAAATGTCCCGACGACATTTCAAGGGATGATGAATCGACTTTTCCAACAAGAATTATGCCTGTTTATTCTTGTTTTTTTGACGAAATCCTAGTATTTAGTAAATCCCGGGCTTCACATTTGGAACATCTGAGATTTACCTTTCAACGGTTGAGAAGTCAGCAGCTGTACCTTAAGAAATCTAAGTGTAGCTTTGGTCTCTCACAAGTATGTTATCTTGGTCATGTTATTTCAAAGCTAGGAGTTGCAACGGACCCAACAAAGATTCAGGCGTTGCTCAATTGGCCCAAGCCGACGTCGGTGAAGCAGTTGCGGGGATTTCTGGGCTTAACACGATATTACCAGAGATTCATTCCTCGTTACTGTTGGATAGCTCGTCAGCTCACAAAAATGATTAAACCAAGGCAATTCCATTGGAATGCGACATTAGAAGAGGCGTTTTCCAAACTTAAGTTGGCGGTTTCCCATCCTCCAGTGCTCAGTCCGCCGGACTTCCATCAGCCTTTTGTTCTAGAGACGGATGCTTCAGAGACGAGAGTGGGAGCAGTACTACTGTAAGGAGGGCGACCAGTAGCTTATTTCAGCAAAGCACTGGGCAGCCGTAACTCCTTATTGTTTACCTATGAGAAAGATCTCCTCGCTGTAGTGTTAGCTGTCCAGTGATGGAGGCATTATTTGATCAGCGATCGCTTTACAATTAGGACATATCACAAAAGTTTAAAGTTTCTTATGGAACAGAAACTATCTACCACAACACAACAAAAGTATATGTCCAAACTTTTGGGATACGATTATGAAATTCAATATAAGGCAGGAAGGGAAAACAAATGTGCTGATTGATGCCTTGTCCAGGCGAACTGAGCCGGAGCAGTCAGAATTTTACATACTAGTAACGGTGAAATCATATATCCTACAATTAATTAAACAATCCCGGGCTGGGGACAAACAGATTCAAAACGTGATTATGGCTAAGGAGAGTGACAACCAGGCTTACCCAAATATAATTGGAGGAATGGATTACTCATGTGCAAAGGAGGTTTAGTGGTTGGAAGAGAGGATGCGGTGAAGACAAAACTGCTACAACTCTATCACGATGGAACCGTTGGCGGTCATTCTGGCATTTTAGCTACATATCGTCGGATGAATGTTATGTTTTTTTTGGAAGGGTATGAAATCTGACATGTATGCCCATATCCAGCTGTGTTTGGTTTGTCAACGTTGTAAAGAAGGCAATCAAAGGCCAACAAGGTTACGACAACCCTTGCCCATTCCTGATAAAATTTGGCAAGAGATTTCTTTGGATTTTATAGATGGTTTACCGAAGAACGAGGGAAATCAATGATTTTGGTGGTGGTGGATAGACTTAGTAAACAAGCTCACTTTATTGCTGTTTCTCACCCGTACACGGCAGAGTCCATTGCACAGGTATTTCTGGATGCCATTTTTCGTCTGCATGGGTTGCCGGAGTCGATCATTAGCGACCGGGACACTGTTTTCATCAACACGTTCTGACAAGAATTGTTCCACATTTTACAGGTAGATTTGAAGCTTTCGACAACCTATCACCCGCAAACTAATGGGCAAACGGAGGTCGTAAATCGTTGCCTTGAAAATTATCTTCGCTGTATGTGTTTGAGCAGCCCGTCGATGGGTGCATTGACTGTCTTTGGCGGAGTGGTGGTCCAACACCACGTTTTAAAGCGCCATCAAAATGACACCTTTTGAAGCAGTTTGCGGACAAGAGCCGACGCTATACACACCTTAACTTCCGTGCATGGCTTTGTCGAAGACAGTGGGCAGGACATTGGAGGCAAGGGAACATATTATCAAGATCTTGAAGTATAACCTAGCCCATGCCCAAATCGTATGAAGGTCCTGGCTTATAAGAAGCTCCAGGAAATGTCATTATCGATAATGAGGTCAGGAGACTTCAAACGCCAACCGGAACAATGAGGTCAGGCATTCCAAAATCCACCAGAACTGTCAAGCCATAAACATGTAAGCTTCATCTTTCAACATTTTTCTAAAAGAGATCCCACTGACTTGCTATATCAAGCCGACTCCTTTTTCAGGTACAATTTCATTCACCCAATTGATTTTGTGTTTTTGGCATCCGTTCACCTTGATAAACCGGCATCCCGATGGTTTCAAGTCCGTATTCACAATAATTATTGTTATGATTGGAACACTTTTAAACTTGTGATTCTAGACCATTTTGCCCTATCAGATTACGAAACACCAATGGTTCGAATCACTAAACTCACACAAACTGGGATAGTAGCTGACTATAAGGATCAATTCGAAGACTTGTCTTCCCAAATCCCTAACTACAGACCTAATTTTCATATTGATACTTTTATCTTCGGACTAAAACCCAATATTAAATGTATAGTAATAGCTCAAAATCCACAAAACCCACGCCACACGTATAAATTGGTACGTTTATTTGAAGAACAAATCGACGACGACTTCAGGACTTATCAAAATTTCTATCAAAAATCACATAACATCCAAACACGCACCATCTTTAAACCAAAACGCAACCCAGACTGTATACCCTATCGACGTTTGGCGCCCGAAGAACTCAAGAATAATAAAAAAAAAAAAGGACTTTGCTATGTGTGAAAAAAAGTACATCTTTGACGTAAATGCAACAACTGAGCTAGCTTATATATTATTGAAGAAGAATTGCATTCTGATGATTCAAACTCTTCAGACGAACCTAACGAACCTCCTCTACAACTTCCAAAGCTGAAATTAGTTATCATGCTTTTATTGGTTCATATTATATAAATCTTTTCGTCTAATAGGCTCAGTTAATAAAACCCCAATGCATATATTGATTGATGGAGGAAGTGACAACAATTTTATTTCACCAAAAACAACCATCCATCCAGGCCTTCATATTCATGTTTTAAAACCCTTTAATGTTTCCATGGGAAATAGTGCAACTCTTGAACGTCTAGGCAAATTCCAAATCTTGTTATTGATATTCAAGGCTATAAGTTTACTTTAACTATTTTTGTAATTGTTTAATCAGAGTCAATATAGTTTTAGGCTTCGTTTGTTTCGGCGGTGGCGGGTCGATCCGGCGGGTGGAAACGGAGTGTTCGAAACGGAGGGGGGAGGTGGCTGCTCCAAACGGAGCTTTCGTGGGCGTTTCTCAAGGCGGGCGGGTGGAAACGGAGCAAACGCCGCCGGAGGTTCATTTGTTTACCCGCCTTCCGGCGGCGTTTGCCCAAAACGGAGCACCCAAACGCCCAAACAAATAGAGCCTTAGTTTACGACTGAATGAAACCACTTGGTCCCGTTACAACTGATTATTGCAATAAGACTGTCTTTTCAGTCTCACAGGAACACAATTACACTCCAAGGTCTACATGATTTTAACACTGATACTATTACATCTAATCTATTGAATAAACTAATCACAAAAAAAATGGTATCTGCTATGGCCTTTTGTGTAATGACCGCAAAAATTACAAACTCAACAGTTGACTCATCACCGGTTCCATTTCAACTCCAACAATTACTAGGTGCCTACTCGGATTTATTTTCTACACGAACTCATCTCCCACTTCCCAGACCACTAAATCATCGTATATTTCTAAAAAACCAGAAAACGGTCACTAAAGTACACCCTTACCGTTATCCACACATGCACAAAAATGAAATTCAAAAAGTAATTTTGAATTATTACAGAATGGATTAATAATACCGTACATCCCCTTTTAGTTCCCCAGTATTGTTAGTCAAAAAGCAAGATGGTTCATGGTGCCCATGCGTCGTCTATTGAGCATTAAATGCGATAACTATAAAAGATTTTTTCCCGATGCCAACCATTGACGAATTGCATAACGCTATGATGTTTACGAAACTTGACCTACAATTTGGATACAATCAAGTGCGAATGCATTCCGATGATGTTCCCAAGACCACATTCCGCACACATTAGGGATTATATGAATATCTGGTCATGCCTTTCGGCTTAGCAAACGCCCCACAACATTTCAGTCTCTAATGAACTCTATCTTTAAAGATTATCTCAGAAAATTCGTTGTAATTTTTTGATGATATTTTAGTTTATACTCCTGAATTATACTCCTGATCTAGATTCCCATATTCATCATTTGCAACTAGTTTTTACCCGATTGCAAGACAATCAACACTATCTTAAACAATCTAAATTTTTTTTGGAGTCTCTACGATTGAGTTTTTGGGTCATATTATCTTAGCCAATACAATACAACCCACTTCTCAAAAGTGGTGGCAGTACTTGCATGGCCAATTCCACGGACAGTTAAACAAGTACGATCCTTTTTGGGGCTTTCAGGATATTATAAACGATTCATCCCAAATTATGCTCTACCATTACTACCCCTATGACAGACCTTTTAGCTAAAAATCATTTCCAATGGAACCCCAAAGCAACCCAAGCTTATGAAATGAAATTTATTTTCTAATTTAATTTTAGCCATCTTCTTTAGAAAAAAAGGAATAACAGTTATGATTTCTGCAGCAGCAGCGTGTTATTGCCAGGAACCATAACAGTAATGAATTCAAAATTTGATATTAGCCACAATTTTTCATTGAAGTAACTGACCACATGATATAGTTTTCTTCTATCCTTTTCTCTTTGCCTTTCTCAAATCTCAAATAGTATTTACTTCACTTGGTACCAAAGAGGAAGTTTTAAATTCTTTTGTGAATTCCCTTATTAATGTCTGTGGTAGGGAGAGAGAACCAAGTGAGCACTTGAAGTTGAGCTAGATACACCATCACTCAAGTCTGTATTCAATTCAAAAGAGCAACTTCATGTGTGAGGGCAAATCACATGATGGTTATACACTCTACATATTTTACTCATCTGATGTCCTACAAACCAATATTATCACATGCCTTAACAATATCTCTCATGTGAGAGCTTTCCACTTTTGTCATCACTTCCCAGTTTTTTTTTTCGTCAAGTATTATAAACCGAGACTATAAACACCTGGAGGTGTTGGGGTTGCCAGTAACCACCCGCTATTGGTTCTTGCTTGACCATAGTTTAAGACACCTAGACTAGGGGTGGAAATAGGCCAGACCAGACCAGGCTTTATGGAAAACAAGCCCGACCTACATTAGTATTTTTGGGGCTAAGTCTGACCTATTAGCCTGATGTATGCCAAAATGTAGGCCTGACCTGACCTATTTTGTAAAACTGGTAGGCCTGGTCTGGCCTGTAGGCCTACTTAGATCTATTTAATAATTCATTTTTCAAAAGCCTCTCTTAATATACGAATATTAATTAGGTATATATAATTAATTTTTATTTAATTAATATTTAAGTTTATATAATAAATTTATATTATTTATTATTTAAAAATAATATAGGCCAACCTGTAGGCTTACAGGTCAGGCTTTAATAATAAAGGCATGAACCTGTTTTTAAAACAGTCCCAATTATAGGCCTATTTTTATGGTAAATAGAAAATAGGGCAGGCCAGGTCAGGCCAGGCCAGGCCGATGGCAGGCCAGGCCGATGGCAGGCCAGGGCACAGGCCCCTGATAGGGCGTCTGACCTATTTCCACCCCTAACCTAGACTTATTTGAGTCACAAATTGCATGAACATACTTGATCCTTAGCGTACCTGTGATTTTGATACCACTTGTTGGGAAATACCTTGCAAAAATTAGTCCCCAAGAGTTATGTTCACGCAAAAGCGACAAATACTAATAGAGAATGAAATGATTAATTAATACCAGTTGCTTTCATTATACACGTAATCACCCGCCGGAGTACTATCGGTCGATAATGTAGAGAACAATGGACCAACCTTGTATATACTTCTTCAGTTATAAAATATAAGAGAGAATACAAATATATAGAAAAAGAGAAGGAGAAAAAATGCTATACAAAAGATGTGGGAGTAAAGGAGAAAAGAGAAATGAGTCTATAAATGGGCCTTTGCATCATTTTTCCCTATATCATCTAACACTCCCCCGCAAGTGGAGCGTACAAGTCGTAGGCACCAAGCTTGGACAAGAACTGGTAATACAACTTGCGAGGCAATGCCTTGGTAAGGACATCAGCAACTTGCCCAGAGGCAGGAACATGTTCAAGCTTTAGCTCCTTTAATAGAACCTTTTCTCGAACGAAGTGACAATCAACCTCAATATGTTTAGTCCTCTCATGAAACACAATTCTTTGCAATGTGTATTGCAACTTGACTGTCACAGAACAACGCTGAAGGTGAGTACACTTTAACTCCCAAGTCCATTAGAAGACTTTCAAGCCAGGTTATTTCGGATGCAACGACCGCCATCGCACGGTATTCAGCCTCAGCAGACGAGCGGCAACCACCGTCTGCTTCTTACTCCGCCATGTGATAAGATTTCCTCGAAAGTATGTACAGAACCCAGTAGTGGAACGTCGATCATCCAACGAGCTCGCATAATCCGCACCCGAGTATGCAATAAGAGAAAGGGAGGAAGATGACTTATACACAAGTCCTTGCCCATGGGAAGTCTTCAAATACCTGAGGATGCGTTCCACTGCCTGGAGGTGAGAGACCCGTGAGGTATGCATAAACCGGCTGACCACACCAACCGCAAATGATATGTCAGGTCTTGTAACTGTTAGGCATATTAGTTTTCCCACAAGACGACGATAGTATTCCGGATTCAGAAGTAGAGAATCATTCTCAGATCCCCGAGCACGCAACATGTGGTTGACTTCCATCGGGGTTTCCGCAGGTTTGCAACCCGAGAGGCCAGCATCTTGCAGAAGGTCAATGCAATACTTACGCTGGGATAAGACAATGCAATCAGGTCGTCGTGCTACTTCTAGTCCAAGAAAATAGCGAAGATTTCCCAGATCTTTGATTTGAAAGATATAGTTTAATGTTTCTTGCATGGTGATCCCAGCTGAGTCATCACCAATGATTAGAATTATCCACATAAACCATAAGTATTATAGTCCCAATTGATTGGTGACCAGTGAAGAGAAAGGAATCTGTCGAGCTTTGTTTGAAGCCAACCTCACGAACGATCTTGCTGAATTTTCTAAACCACGCCCGTGGAGACTGTTTGAGACCATAAATAGACTTGCGAAGTAAACATACCCGAGATTTCCCCGTGATATTAAACCCGGGCGGTTGATGCATGTACACTGTTTCAAGAAGATCGTCATTCAAGAAAGCATTCTTGACATCCAACTGATGGAGGGGCCATTGACGATGAACAACTAAGGAGCGAAGAACCCGGACTGAATTCAATTTTGCGACTGGGGAGAAAGTTTCCTCATAATCAAGGCCGTACTGTTGAGTAAAACCCCGGGCCACAAGCCGAGCCTTTAAGCAATCAACATTCCCATCAACGATATTTGATAGTAAGATCCACTTGCAGCTAACGCAACTGTGACCAGGAGGAAGAGGCACAAGATCTCAAGTGTGATTAACCCCACATAGCTGTCATTTCTTCATCCATGGAGACACGCCACCGTGGATGCCGGAGTGGCATCCTGCACAGAGTTAGGTATAAAAAATAGAGGAGAGAGAGAGAGCAAAGGTAAGAAGAGGTGGAAAGAGCCGATGTAGAGAGACATAATTGGTCATGGGATGTGCTGTCGAGAAGGATGCCAGATCAACAGGCCGCGAGATCACACCGGTAGAGGGAAGCTGCTGTAGGGCATCTGGACGTGGGGAGAAGGACGAGTGTGCACTTGAATGACAAGAGGTTTGGAGGGGACTGGTGGTGGTGGGGGAATCAGAATGATAGGAGATTTGGACTGGTGGCGCAGAGGGGTAGGGAGAAGTGGTGGAAGTGGAGGTGTTACAGGTACGATGGGACGAGGTAGAGGAGGAGGCAGAAGGGGATCAAAAGGACTGGGTGTGATATGGTTGGTCTTCATGGAAGGAGACATCAGCAAACACAATCATCTTACCGGTGGTAGGATCAAAGCAGACATAGCACTTCTGAGTGCGAGAATACCCAACAAACATAGCCTTGGTGGCCCGAGGGGCTAGCTTGTCAGTTGAAGGACCAAGGTGTTGGACATAGCAGGTACACCCAAACACACGAGGTGTGAGAGAGAAGAGAGTTGTGGATGGATAAAGGAGAGTGATAGGTGCCACAAAGTTGAGGACAAATGACGGCATGTGATTGATGAGGTGACAAACTGTTTTTAACCGCACAGTCTGTTCTTACCGTTTTGGTGGCCGGTCTGACCGTCTCAGTTTGCCGACTTCTTCTTTCCGCTCCGCCTTCTCTCTGTTGCGACTAACTTTCGCCAATCCTCTAGTCGCTGCCTCTGACGATCTCTTCTAGTCGCTGCCTGCTTCCTCTACCCGTTGCGGCTACTTCAACTCGCCGCGGCTTCTTCTCCCCTCCGAGGCTACTTCAACTCGTGCAGCGGAAGCGTGGTGGCCCCATAACCAACAGGTCCCAAGATCGGAACCTGACTCTGATACCATGTAGAGAACAATGGACCAACCTTGTATATACTTCTTCAATTATAAAATACAAGAGAGAATACAAATATATAGAAGAAGAGAAGGAGAACGAATCTTATACAAAAAATGTGAGACTAAATGAGAAAAAAAGAAATGGGCCTATAAATGGGCCTTTACATCATTTTTCCCTATATCATCTAACAGATACCATCAATTTGACTCGCCTGTTTAAACCCAAAACCATCAACTGCAACAACCACTTGCTCCAACAACAATTTACAACTAAATCTCTCCTAGACTTTGAAGGTCATCACCAAACCTCTGTTGAAGGGCATCATTGAAATCTAATATGACTTGGGGTCATCAATGCTGCTCTGTTAAGGAAATCACCAATGAGCTTCCTCTCTTCCATTGCATGTCCCCTTTCGATTGCTAGAGCATATTCAAACACTACTCCCACTCTTACGACTAGGTATTAATGATCACATGTCCAATTATAGGACTCACCATGGAGAGAAGTGTTTGAAACAAGCTTGTCAAGGCGATAAGGTGATCAAGGCGTTAAAGGGTGTACCAAGGCGAGACGACGCCTAGGTGTCGCCAAGGCGTCGCCTAGGCGACCAAAGCGTTTAACATGCTCAGTAAAGTGTAACTCCCTTTTAAACCACAACATGCAAAATAATTGAATGGTTATTTTCACTCTCACTCACATGAGGTAACTGAGCTAAATCACTCTTCAAATAGTCAATAGTTCTCTACATTATCAACAAAATATAAGCATTCAACAGTAAATATTGAACACCCTAAATAAATTTCTAAATTTCATACAAAGCATCCACAACCACTACAATGTTAGTGGTCACAAAAATAAGCCAACTATGACATTACAAAGTTATACTTAAACAATATAAAAAATATATGCATTTGAAAAACATGAATGTGAGAAAAACACACGTGATTATATCTGTTAGTGATGATGTAAGTTGATTTAAATTAAGGTAAAGGTAACACAAAATCACCCATCTGTAGAATAAGATGAGAAAAAGATGATTTAGTTCCAAGAAGAAGAAGAAGAAGGGAGCGAGAGCTGCGGGAGACGGGAAAGCCGGAGGGAGCGAGCCTGCGGGAGACGGGAATAGCCGGAGGGAGCGAGCCTGCGGGAGACGGGAAGAGCCGGAGCGAACCTGCGGGAGACGGGAAGCAGCCCTAGCGTCGGGAGAAATAAAGCATACGCGAGAAATAAAAAAAATCGTTATCCAAGAGAAATAAAGTATACTCGAGAGAAACAAGCATACTCGAGAGAAAGTTTTTGCGCCTAGGCGTCCAGGCGTCGCCCTGGGCGCCTGTAGGCGGACGCCTAACACAAGTGCTGCTAGCCGTGCATCACATAGCGCTCTTGTGGGCGCCCGGGCGCCTAGGCGTCGCCGACGCCTAGGCGACGCCTAGGCGACGCCTTGATAACATTGGTTTGAAACAATGTATACCAAGGAAAAAAACTAGTTTAGCTAAAAAAAATGGTATGAACAAAATTGTTTTCCCATTCCAACGATAACTACTTTGGGTTAAGGATCTCAATGTTACAATTTTGGATGAATGCTTATATCTTCTTCAAAGAATTATCTGCTTCACTCCCTGTGTAGTGTTCTCTTTTTTCCTCTCTCTTTCTCTCATCATCTCCTCTTTTAAATACTCTCTCTCTGCTCCCTCTCACTTCCTTCCAAAACTTGGGGAAAAGTGGCTCCAAGATTTCTTCATCATAACCAAGTGTCTTGAAGATTGCCCTCAAGGAGGACGACATTCTCATTCCTCGAACATTTCTCGTCTCCCTTTTTGCTATACTTTTCCCTGTATCCACAAGTGACACAATACTGTTTGCTTTAATATGAAAGTTGCATCTGTTCGCAGTGTCCCGGATAATGCAAATTTTTGTTTGTTTTATGTTGGTTGCATCAATGTATCCTTTCATGAGATAAAAAACCTTTTTATTTGTAAAAATCTTACTGCTTCATTATGTTTTCCATTCCTAAAACTATCCACATTGTTCTTGATGTTCCTCTCTTCTAAAATTTTGGATTACTTTTAGTCTAATTTGAATATGATGCCTACCAAACTTCTATGCATCGTTCTATTCTCAAATATCAAGGCATCATAAAAGCTCCAAATGCATTGTGAAGCTCATGGGGATTGTGAGTAAACAATTTCTACTGAACGATTCACTCGAAATAGTATCCTTACAATTTTTGTTAATATTTTAGCACGTGGACTTGTAGGCCTATTGATTCAGCTTTTAACATGAACCACATTATATTTTTGTTACTTTAGGAGCATCAAAGACATATCAATCATCTGTTGAGATACAATCAATACATTCCAATATGTTCACGCTAAAAACAGAATAGTATGATGGGCTTTAATCCTCCTAAATCTGGAAAACAACATATTGTATTTATAAAGTGATGTAGGGTATGGTGTGCGGTGCTAGACTACAATGCAATCCTATTGGATGGTCGAAAATTATCTTACGACCTTAACATAAATGAGATGCAATCATGCAAAGAATGACGACTATAATCAAAACAAAAAATAAACATTAAACCCACACATTTATCAATAAACAAACAAAAAACTATATTCTTTTGGGCTAACAAGCAAAGGATTTCCAATGCGGCGAGGGCCAAAGCAAAGCATGCGGTGAATGATTCCTTCATGCAGGTTACAAGCACATCTAGAACAAAATTTCACAATACAAATATCCAAGCAAAGGAGGATTCACAACGCTATATTTAAAATTAGAAAAATAAGATCCATACAACAAATAACATCTCTGAAAGTACGGAGGATGCCATGGGAGAGTAGATCCGGTGATGTATGTTGAGATGGTAGCAAAAGATTGTCAATATAGTGGTCGGTGGACTTGATCTGGGCGGGGGGGGGGGGGGGGGGGGTTGAATCAGAGAGGAGGGGGCTAGGGAGGGAATCTGCGATTGTAGGGTAGAACCTGCTGCTGGATTTCAGGGCCGGAAGCTCACAAAAACAACAAGTGAGGGGGGGGGGGGGGGGGGCAAGGAGGAGTCTGCTGGGAGGAGTGGCAGAGTATCACCTTTTGCCGTTAGTGGGATTCACATCAAGGAAATATGGGGATGCTGTTGAGGGAATCAGGAGGAAAAATAAGAGAACAATGAGCTGCTGCTATTGGGGAATCAGGAGAACAAATAACAGTAGGGTCTTTTATTTGAAGGTTCGACTGAAGCTTTTGAGAGATTGCTTGGGGCTTGCGGCTAGGGTTTTGGGAGCGATAAGATTAGTAATAGGGAATACCTTAGGAATGCAGGAAACTATCTAGGAGTCATCACCCAGGGTCTCACGAAATCGTCACCGTGAGGAGATCATCGGATTCTGGGACTAACTTTCTCCAAAATCTACAATACCCTATGGAGCTCCCATACACTCTATTTATAATAAAGCAATACTTGGGCACCCCGACCTCAACGACTATGATTGGCCGAAGATGTGGCGGAGCTGATTACATGAAAGAAAGCTGAAACATAACAATACAATGTATGAAAAAATTTGAAAATGACGAGCCAGACGCATCCATGGAGTTGGATCGCCGATCCAGTCAAGTCCTCCTGCGCGAGCATACGAACGTGGGTCTTGTCTTCCGACGAACTAACTCTGAAAGATCTCCATCAACCCCCCACGTCCGAAATTTTTTTCATCTCCGATGAATGGAGACGATTGTACTGCCGTCGAGCGGATCGCGTTGATCCTTGGACACGACTCGACTATCTTAGGGATGATTACTACGAAGATCATCATTTTGAGAGAGATTTAGAGTGTAAGTTTTGTGCTGTTTCCCCACCTTTGACGATTAATTGAGTCCCGAGTCTTTCATTTATTGGCTCGTGGATATGAAATATTATCTTGATCATTTTGAGTTATTCGGCGAGCGACGCTTTAAATTTGCGAAACTTAAACAGATAGACAAGACGTGAGCATATTTGGTCTAGTATTGAGAGGACCCATGAGCAGGATCGTCTTCACTACATCACTAGTTGAATGTAGATAAAATGTAGGTTGTGTCAGTGGTATTTTCTTGCGTTGTATCATAGTCGCTTCCTTAATCACTTATTTACCGTTCGACAAGGATCCCTATCCGTCGCTGAGTACATGGATCGTTTTGATGAGTTAGTTGTGAGGAGTGATATCCGAGATGAGCCAACCATGACCACTTCCCGATTTCGGTATGGACTTCGATCTAAAATACGTACTGAGTTGACTTATCACCGCTCGGAGTCCCTTGAGCAAAAATTTAAGCTCTCCCTTCATTATGAGTAGTGCTTGAGATTCACTAGAGGAAGTCGAGTGGATTCACACCTTGACCTTACTAGTATGTGTCCTTCCCATCCTGAGGCCACCACTTTGATTACTCTTACCCTGTCGCACTTGATAAAAGTGACACCTAAGATTGATTTCTCTCACTCCAATGAGGTACTTAGTCCGATTAGTGATGCATCTTTGATTCTAATTCATTTCCTGTGATCCCAACTGAGAGCGAGCCTGAGCGACCTAGTGATCCTACGTTGGTGTGTTCTTACCCTATTCCCTGTAGTGACTTCGCTATTGTTCCAATCACAGACTCGCTCTTGTGAGCATGTTCACCTGAGCTTCCCCATATTGTCATGACGAGTCATTCCCGAGTGAAGGTCGGGAGCATAATATTGAATTTCTAGTGACCGTCTCTCCGCCTCTCGAGGACACTAATAATCAATGAAACACATCTCAAAGACCATCCTGCTATGACTAAATTCTTTGTTGAGCCCCCCGTTAAGACTTTTGGAGAGTCACTTGACGAGTTTTTTCTTTTAAGAGACATTCAACCCACCCAAATGTTACATCATTGCGTCCTCGTCTCACACGTTCTTTTAGATCATCACTGTTGAAACCAGAACCCGGCTTCCTGTGGAGCTCGCCCTTGGGGAAGGGGGTGGTCTCGCGCCTACTTCGCTCCTGCAAATCCAAGAAAAACATAAAAACGACAAAGCAAGGAGAAACAGACCCAGGGCTCGGCAGGGAGGTCCCACCACAAACCCGGAAGATCTCAGAGCGCTTCCCCTCCTTAGCCTGAAGCCGAGCTAAGGTACCCTCAGAAAGCACTTGAAGATTTTGGGGAGAAGAGCACAGGGAAAAAAACCTGCCTTCTGGGGTACCCCTTGGGTCCTATTTATAGCTTTTGAAATCCGGACTGCCAATAACAAAAATAAATGACCTGAAATTACAAGAAAACCCTCGGCTGGGTCTGCTAACAGCCAAACTCCGCTGTTTTGAAGGGCTATGGGCAGACCAGCAGGGGTAAAACAGTAAAAAGTACCTCTGACCCCCAGGCGAGCTGGGAGCTCTGGTCTCCCGGCGTGCTCTGCTCGCCCACTGCTGCCGAGCTCCCCTGCGAGGGCGCGAGTTGCAGCCCGCTCGGCGAATGCCGAGCTCGGGGTCGCCGATCGACGATCTCTGGCCGACGTTTGCCGAGCTCAGCCTCGCCCCTGTCGCTGCCGAGCTCGCCTGCTGCTCCTAACCTGATCTGCTCGCCCCCTGGTGATCCTGCTCGCCGGACACGGGGTTGTACACAATCCCGCTCTTTTCGAGCTTGTCAAAAGGCTCGGAAAAAACATCCAACCCGAAGTGTGCGGCGAGCTCTGGCTGGCGAGTTGGAGGGAATCTTCTGGTGGGGGCCACCTGCGGCTATATATATGCACCTGCTCTGCCGCCTGGCTCTTGCCATTCCACCTGTTGCCTTGCCAAGATGCCCCTCCCTAAGGAGATCCAAGAGCGCATAGACCGAGCTCGCCTGGCTTCCGCGGCTCGCGTTGCCGCGCTGACGGCGGTCCCCGCGAAGGCTCCCCAAATTGATTCTGCCGAGCCGAGCTCTAAGAGGACGAAGCCATCCCCGAGGCGGCCGAGCCCATTTTCCACAACCTGAGGGCCACCCTGGCTCGCGAGACCGGCTCTTCTACCCGAACTATTCTGGAGAAGGATAGGGAGGTCGTCGTAGTCGGCGACGATCAGGACGGCCAACCAGATGGCGAGGGCACCGCGCCGCGGGTCCCCACGCCGCGAGGCGAGGTCACGCTTGCCACTTCGCGATTCTCGGCACCGGACAGCCATCCCCGGGATCCGCCGCCCCTCTTCGGGATCCTGCCTGTGAGCTCGCAGAGGCCAACTTCACCACCGGGCTCCCCTCCTCGGCAAATTGACGCGGCCGCGGGGGAGGTCTGGGGTCCATTCCCACCCCGGGCTTCGAGCTCATCTCGCCGGGGGCTCGCGGCCCAGGTCGCGGGAAGGACCTGAGGTTCATCCCTCCCCGCATCTCCTTTGAACCGCCGAGCTCTTCAGGTCAGCCTCGCTCAACCCTGTGCTTCATAAGTTTTTGCTCTGCTGATATCTGCCTTTACAGCTCTTCCCAGTCAATCGGCTGCCGAGGAGTCCTCGCGGGCAGCCCACCACTCTCCCCTCCCGTCTCCGAGCTCGCTGGACTCTTACCTGGGTCCGGAGGTGGATCAAGGCGAGCTGACGAGGAGGGAGGTCAAGCTCCTCAAGAAGCTGGTGTGCGGACTGCGCGAGGTGCCGGGGGTCAACGAGACGCGGCAGCGCGACTACGCGCGTCTTGCTGAGGAGGTGCGCCTCGGCCATGCTGGCGAGTTGATGTCCCCCTCCCGACTCCTGGACGAGATAGACGACGGTCTCTTGGTTGCGCAAAGGAATTCTGGAAGGATCCGCGAGCTACTCCGCGCGCGGCAGCCTGGGGGGCGGGGGTCGCGAGGCCGAGGTAGGTAAGTCTGCGGGCTCCTCTGCCGAGCCGACCGACGCTCGCATCCCGGTGCCCTCCCTGCTCGCGCGCCCCGCTTTCAATTCTGAACTTTTTACTTCTGTGATGAATAATTTTTAGAACATTCTTAATTATGTTACTCAAATAAAAAACTGCAATGTTTGACTTAGCCTTGGTTGGGACGCGTCGGAAGTCGGCGAGCTGGGGTGGCGAGCTGGGGTGGCGAGCTGCGCCGATGTGACAGCCTGCCTCAGATTTCTTTTCCTATAAATAGCCCCCCACCTACCCCCGTACTGCCTTTATTGCTTTGCTTTCCTTTCTTTGCTTTCTCCCTTCCCTGCTCGCGTCGTGCTTTTCCTCTACGATCATGGGCAAGACCAACCCGGACGCCGACGGCCGCTCCAAATGCGCGCAGCACTTCGCAGACTATTGCTTCTTCGACGGCCACACCAGCGAGGAGGAGCTCGCGGAATTCAAGGCCGCGTATGTGCCGCCGGGCTTTGAGGCACGCAGGCCGGGGCCGGGCGAGGCCATCAACACGTTCTACGAGAACGAGCTCGCCTTCCCCATCTCGCACTTCGAGGTGGGGCTGCGACTTCCCTTGTGGCCGGAGATCCGGCAGATCCTGAAGTACTACGGGGCCGTCCCCGCGCAGCTGAACTCCAACGCCATCGCAATGATGGTGGCGTTCGCGAGCTACCTCCGGCGGGAGAGGATCGAGTTCAACCTGACGGTGTTCAGGAAGCTTTTCTCCTATAAGGCGACGACGGACGGGGTCGCCTACTTCGGCGGCTCCTTGATCAAAGTTCGCGAGATCGCGAACAAGCACCATACTTGGATGACCAAGATCGCCTTCGTCAAGGGCGATCTCGGCAACATCCCCTACTCGCCGCAACAAAAAGGCGAGGAGGTGTACCGCCCGCCGGCCGTGTCCGGCAACGACGCCGAGCTCCACAAATTCTTCCTCCACAAAGATTTCGAGGTCGCCTTCCCGCGGAGGGGCCTCGACGCGCTCCCCCCGGTTCTGCCCGGCGAAGGTATATTCTCCTCATCTTGCCGAGCTCGCCTACTCGCCGAACTCGACATATCGTCATATCTGAATTCCTAACCTTTTCAAGTGTTTTCCTGCAGGGGAGCGAATAATCCCCGCGAACCCGCCGTTCGCGGACCCGGGGCTCGATACTGACCCTCTTGCTCGCGAGAGGGCGGCGGCAGCGGCCTGCCGAGACGAGGCGGCCCTCTCGCAGCCCTCTTCCGGCAAGAGGCGATCTGAGGACGCGGGGTCGAACCCGCCATCCGGCCCCGTCAGATGAAAAAGATGCGGAGGGCCCTGCTGGCTCCGCGGGGGCAACAACAACAACAACATTAGCCCAGCCCCAAGTACATCAGCTCGTCGGAGACTCCTCCCGACGCGTCACCGGAGAGCCCGCTGAAGGAGACGACCAGCAAGGGCCGAAAGGGTGGCAAGGGCCCTTCTTCCTCGGCTGCGATCTCCCCTCCTCCTTCGGCGAAGAGGGCTGCCCGCGAGCGTGCGCCGCCGAAGCAGCACCCCCTCTTCAACTTCGGCGCGCGCTGGAAGGATTCCGCGGGCGAGCCCATGCTGCAGTGGGACGAGCTCGCTCATCGAGTCTCCGTCTCCACTCTGCACCCGTCCTGGCACGACCGCGAGCCCGCCACCGGTCACGCCTATGCCCTCGGCTTCGGCCTTTATGGCCGGGAGGATGCCGAGGCCTACAAGAGGACGACCCTCCGGCAGCTCGGCCATGAGGGTCTGCAGTCCCACCTGCGGACTCTGGAGCTGCACCACATGCTGGCGCGCCGCAGCTTCGCCCTCAGCCACCAGCTCGAAAAGGCCGAGCAGGCTCGCGACCTCGCCAAGGAGCAGGTCGCCGATCAGGCGAGGCGGCTCGGCATCGCGGATGGTCTCCTCGCCCAGGTCGCCGGCGGATTGGTAAGTGTTACGCACCGCTCTCTTTTACTTAGAAAGCTTTGTGCTGCTGCTAAATGGGCTTTTCTCCAGGATGCCAAGGCGGCGGGCGAGCTCCAGGCTCGCAGCACTGAGCTGGGGGAGGAGGTCAGCCGGCGCCGCGCAGCCGGCTGCGCGTGCAACTGGCCGCGGATGCCGACGCTGCTGGGGAGCTCCAGGCTCGCAACGCCGAGCTAGGGGAGGAGATCGGCCGACTGCGCGCACGCCTTGGCGAGCTGGAGGGCGCGAACGCGAAGTTGAAGGGGGAGAACCAGCACCTTCTCGGCGAGGTGCGTCGCCAGGCGGAGATCTTCTTCCCGTCGCACGACATCGATCCCACACTCCCCTACAAGAGCCCGCGTATCTTCGGCAAGGCCGACCTCGTCGAGAGACTGCGGATCAACTCAATCCAGACCGCCGAGTGCACCCTCTCAATGATGAAGGACTCCGGGGTGTTGGTGGAAGGGTGCGGGGAGATCTCTGCTCGGGACCTGATGCCGAGTCTGTTTCCGGCGACGCCGCCCAGCGAGAAGGAAGATAGCCTGGATGCAATGTTCGGGAAGAGCTTCCAGGATCCTTCGGGCGACGGCGAGGACCAGCCCGGCGGAGGGGGCGAGGCCAGCGGTTAGCCTTGTATTTTTATTTTTTGATTACTCGCCGAGGCGAGCTCCCTGTAACTTTGTAAATAATTAATGAAAGTTTTTTGATCATACCGGTGTCATTTCCTCTTTACTATGCTTGTTGTGCTCTGGATGTATGCGAGTGCTTCCTCCCGCGACCTCGCAGAGATAGGTTCTGCGAGTAGAGCGGTTATGAGAGCGTGCACGCGAGCGAGACGCGTTTTGAGGGTTCGTCGAGCCCCAAACGATTTTGTGGCGAGTTGCTCTCCGCCCTTATCGCGCCACTATTGCTCGCACGCGAGCCATCCAGGTTGCGCCCGTCGAAGGAGAAATTTTTGAAGTGTAATGGGCCAAGGAGGCGAGATCCCCGGTCCGGCTTGTCTTCCTTTGGCGAGGCCCGGGCTTGCGGCCTACTCGCCAATGCCGAGCCGGAGATGACGAGCCCGAACTCGCCCATGCAGAGCCCTTCAGCCCGGCTTGCCTTCTTGATTGTGCCGAGCTGAGTTTGCCGAGCCCGAGCTCGTCCTGACAGGACCCCTCCCCTTGGCTCCTTGCCACAGACTTTGGCCTGTACCTGATGACTTCAAGGCCGACACCATCGAGTGACCTCCGGCCCTGCCAGCTAGGTGAGAGCCTGACAGCGGGATCTGTTCAAGGCCAAGGATGACACCGAGTGACTTCCAGCCCTGCCAGCTAGGTGAGAGCCTGACAGCGGGATCTGCTCGGGGTCCACTATTACCACCATCGAGTGACTTCCAGCCCTGCCAGCTAGGTGAGAGCCTGACAGCGGGATCTGCTCGAGGCCAAGGATGACACCGAGTGACTTCCAGCCCTGCCAGCTAGGTGAGAGCCTGACAGCGGGATCTGCTCGGGGTCCGTTACTACCACCATCGAGTGACTTCCAGCCCTGCCCGCTAGGTGAGAGCCTGACAGCGGGATCTGCTCGAGGCCAAGGATGACACCGAGTGACTTCCAGCCCTGCCAGCTAGGTGAGAGCCTGAGAGCGGGATCTGCTCGGGGTCCACTACTACCACCATCGAGTGACTTCCAGCCCTGCCAGCTGGGTGAGAGCCTGACAGCGGGATCTGCTCGAGGCCAAGGATGACACCGAGTGACTTCCAGTCCTGCCAGCTAGGTGAGAGCCTGACAGCGGGATCTGCTCGGGGTCCACTACTACCACCATCGAGTGACTTCCAGCCCTGCCAGCTAGGTGAGAGCCTGACAGCGGGATCTGCTCGAGGCCAAGGATGACACCGAGTGACTTCCAGCCCTGCCAGCTAGGTGAGAGCCTGACAGCGGGATCTGCTCGGGGTCCGCTACTACCACCATCGAGTGACTTCCAGCCCTGCCCGCTAGGTGAGAGCCTGACAGCGGGATCTGCTCGAGGCCAAGGATGACACCGAGTGACTTCCAGCCCTGCCAGATAGGTGAGAGCCTGACAGCGGGATCTGCTCGGGGTCAATTACTACCACCATCGAGTGACTTCCAGCCCTGCCAGCTAGGTGAGAGCCTGACAGCGGGATCTGCTCGAGGCCAAGGATGACACCGAGTGACTTCCAGCCCTGCCAGCTAGGTGAGAGCCTGACAGCGGGATCTGCTCGGGGTCCATTACTACCACCATCGAGTGCCTTCCAGCCCTGCCAGCTAGGTGAGAGCCTGACAGCGGGATCTGCTCGTGGTTCAAAACACATCACATTCTACCATGCAGGCTAGTTACAACATTATCAGAGAGCTTGAAGGAATTTATTATAATCAAAGTGCTGCTTACATGTTTCAGGGGAAAAATCGTTTGAGGTCGTCACCACTCCAGGTGAGACTCAGGGTCTCGCCCTCTACATTTTGGAGTCGGTAGCCCCCTGACCCCAAGGCTACCTTTACAATGAATGGTCCCTCCCAGCTGGGATTGAGCTTCCCTACGGATGCTGACCTCCCTGCCGCATCTACTTTCTTCAGCACCAAGTCCCCCTCCACGAACTGCTTGACCTTGACATGCTTGTCAAAGTACTTGACCATTCTTCTTTTCACCTCCTCCTGCCGGATAGGGGAAAGGTCTCTTACCTCTTCCACCATGTCAAGGGAAAGCCTCAGTTCCTCCTCATTTTCTGCTTGCCATTCCTCACGGCCTTCTTTCGCTGCCACTCGCGGTGTTTGGACTTCGAATTCAATGGGGAGCACTGCCTCGCACCCGTGGGAGAGTTTGAAGGGGGTCTCTCCTGTAGCCGTGTTGGGGGTGGTCCTCAGGGCCCAAAGAACCGCGGGAAGCTGCTCCACCCAGCTCCCTTTCAGGTTCTCCACCTTCTTTTTGAGGAGGTTGACGATGATCTTGTTTGCGGCCTCCACATGCCCGTTACTCCTGGGGTGATGGACCGAGGCGAACCTGAGATCGATCCCAAGCTGTTCGCAGAAGCTGGTGAACTCGACACTGGCGAACTGGGGCCCGTTGTCCGTGACGATGGCCTGCGGCAGCCCATGACGACAGATGATCTCCCCCAAACAAAATTCCTGATCACCTGGGAGGTCACCTTGGCCAACGCCTTCACCTCCATCCACTTTGAGAAGTAGTCAATCATCACTAGGAGGAACCTTCTCTGGCCGCTGGCTTGGGGGAACGACCCAACCAAATCCATTCCCCAAATTGCGAAGGGCCATGGGGCCGTGATACTTCGGAGCCGCTGGGCCGGCTGTAGCTGGAGAGGGGCAAACAGCTGGCACTTGTGACATCTTCTTGCGAACTCTGCAGCGTCTCGGCCTAGGGTGGGCCAGAAATAACCTTGCCTGACTATCCTCCCTTCCAGGGTCCGACTCCCGGAGTGACTCCCACATTCCCCGGAGTGGACTTCCTCCAAGATCCTTCGCGCTTCTCCCTCGGTTACGCAGCAGGCTAGCATCCCTGAGAGGGTCTTCCTGTATAGCTGCCCGTCCTGGAGGAGGTAGTATGCTGACTTGTGCCTCAGCTTCTTCTTGTCTACCCCCTCCGGATACTTTCCTATGGAGAGAAAAACCACCACTGGATCAATCCATGAAGTTTGTTGATCGATTTCCATGAGCTCTCCTTCTTCGATGGAGGGGCGGAACAGGTCGGTGACGGTGCCCCCCACCTGGGGACCATGCTTAGCCAACTGATCGGCTTGTTCATTCTCTTCCCTGGGCACGTGTCAGATGGTGAAAGTTTGAAAAGTGCCAATGACCCCCTTCACCTTGGCCAAGTACGATCGCAGGGTGGGCTCCCTTGCCTCGAACTCCCCGTTAATCTGAGAAGCCACTACCATGGAGTCAGTAAGGACCTCCACATCTGATACCCCCAGCTCCCTGGCCAGGCGCAGCCCCGCTATCACGGCCTCGTACTCGGCCTGGTTGTTGGTAATGGGAAAGTGCACCACCACCGTTTGCTCAATACGAGTCCCCTGAGGGCTTTCTAGGATCACCCCTACTCCCAGGGAATATCTTCCCGAGGCACCATCCACCCTCACTTTCCAAGGGGTCGGGCGGGTGAGCTCTTCCTCCGCCACTTCAACCACGTAGTCGGCCAGGAAGTCGGCCATCGCCTGAGCCTTGATTGAGAGCCGCGGAACGAAGGAGACGTCGAACTCGCTCAGCTCCACCGACCACTTAGCCAACCTGCCTGAATGCTCCACCCCCTCGAAGATGTTGCGGAGGGGGTGGTCGGTCACCACTCGGATTGAGTGTGCCTGGAAGTAAGGTCGCAGCCTCCGAGCCGAGATGATAATGCGAAGGCTAGCTTCTCCAAAATCGGATATCAGAGCTCGGCCTTCCTCAGGACCCGACTCACGTAATATATAGGGAGTTGCCTCTTTCCTTCTTCACGAACCAAGACGGAGCTCAAGGCCTCCGCCCCGACCCCAAGATACAAGAACAGGTCCTCCCCTTCCTTCGGCCCTTGGAGCAGCGGGGCCTGTGTCAACTGCACTTTGAGGGCCCGGAAAGCCTCCTCACACTCCTTGGACCATTCAAACCTCTGACCGCCCCTTAACGTTTTGAAGAAGGGGGAACACTTCTCCCTGCCCGAGAAAGGAAACGACTTAGCCCCGCTAGCTTCCCTATTAGCCGCTGGACCTCCTTAGCGTTCCGCGGGGATCCCAATTCCAAGATTGCCCGGACCTTATCTGGATTCGGCTCGACCCCCGCGGGGGTGAGGAGGTGCCCCAAGAACTTTCCCCTGCTGGCCCCAAAGACACATTTTAGAGGGTTCAATCGCATCTTGTACTTGCGCAGGGTGACGAAGGTCTCCTCCAGGTCCCGGAGGTGGGAGTCCACATCCCGGCTTTTGATCATGAGGTCATCTACATACACCTCCAAATTCCTCCCTCTTTGCTCCTTAAAGACCCTATCCATCATTTTCTGCTAGGTTGCCCCAGCATTCTTTAGCCCGAAGGGCATCATCTTGTAGCAGTAGCATCCATCCCCTGTGATGAACGAGACATCTTTGGTGTCTGGGTGGTACATCCTGATCTGATGCTAACCTGAAAAAGCATCTAAAAAACTCATTACTGAAAAACCGACGGCTGAGTCAACCAGCGCGTCGATTCGAGGCAAAGGATAACAGTCCTTAGGACAAGCTTTATTAAGTAAGGAAAAGTCGATACACATCCTCCACCGGCCATCTCCTTTTTTTTACCATAACCACGTTGGAGACCCAGCCGGGGTACTGAATCTCAGACACGAAGCTGGCCTTGAGGAGTTTTGCCACCTCCTCCCTGATGGGCTCCGCCAGCCTGTCGGCAGTGGACCTCTTCTTCTGCTGAACGGGGCGTGTTCCCGGGTCCAGGTTGAGGCGGTGGCAAGCCACATCCGCGTCAACCCCCGGCATCTCCGCGGCGTTCCAGGCGAAGATGTCCACGTTCTTTTGGATGCACTCCAGCATCCTGCCTTGGTCCTCCGGGGTCAGCCCCCCGCTGACGCGAATCTTTTCCATCCTTCCCCCTCGGGTGAGCACCTCCAGCTCCACCACTTCCTCTGCTGCCTCCAGCCTGGATTGTTCTGCCCATCCTTTAGCATCCCCTTCCTCCGGAACGGGGACCTCTACCTCCATCGCTCCTCTCACGGCCCTCACTTCGGCCACCTCCTCCTGATCTCCTCCTGCCGCCTCTTCTGCGCAGTCCTTCACTCCCAGCTCCTCCCCTTCTGCTTCCAGCTCGACCTCCTCCATTCTCCGCCCCATCTCCTCGGCTCCCTCTTGCCAGGA
Organism: Platanthera guangdongensis; assembly: GCA_039583875.1. Taxonomy (NCBI): domain Eukaryota; kingdom Viridiplantae; phylum Streptophyta; class Magnoliopsida; order Asparagales; family Orchidaceae; genus Platanthera; species Platanthera guangdongensis. The sequence continues at coordinate 158,030,057 of CM077160.1, read as the reverse complement.
GATGGTGTTCACCGCAGTGACATAACACTCCCGCGCCACCTTTGGGTCCCCTCTAACCCTGACCTGGACCCCCTCAGCGTTGAACTTCAAGCACTGATGGAAAGATGAGGGGACGCAGCGGAAGGCGCTGATCCGGGGCCTTCCGAAGATGGCGCTGTAGCTGCTGGGGGCGTCCACAATGACGAACTTGCAGTTTCGGGACTGCCCCCCAAGATGACATGGAGGCCAACTCCTCCCTCTACTTCCTTCATTTCTCCTGAAAACCCGAACAAGGGGCCATCTGAGGCCAGCACCCTCTTTGCCTCCACCTTCATCGCGTCGAACGCCTTTTTGAAGACGACGTTGACGGAACTCCCGTTGTCCACGAGGATCCGAGAGACGGTGAAGTTCTCGATGGCCGCCTTGATGACCAGCGCATCACAGAACGGATCCTCGTGGTCTGGCATATCACTCCTGGAGAAGGTGATCCTTTCCTCCGGTGGCGGGGTTTGGGATGTAGAGGCGACGCTCCGCCGGTACATGGTGTGGAGACTGGCCTTGCGGGAGGCCTCGATCCCTACTCCCCCGTGGATCACCCCGATCCCCCCTCGGGTCCCCACATCCACCCGGTCTTCGCAACGATCCTCCTCCGCCCGAGGCAGGACCTCCTCAATCCTCACTTCCTGTCTCCCTTGCTGCTGCTGCTGCTCCCTATTCCCCCTCATCTCGAGGAACTCCGGACAGGTGGCCGTTGCATGCCCCTCTTCCTGATGGAAGTCGCAATAGGGCAGCTCCACCCTGACCTCTCTTCTCCTCCTCCTCCACACTCCTCTCCTGGCCCCCAAGGATATGGCCATGGCCTCTTCTTGATCGGGGAGCCGAGGCCTCTGTCCCTGCCTCCAGCCTGGGGGGTGGAATTGGTCTTGCCTCCCCTGAAAGTGACCCCTTCCGAAGTTCCCTCTCTGTGGCCCCTGCCCCTGCCACTCAGGCCTCCAGCCCAACCGACGGTCGGGCTCCTGACGCCCCCACCCCGGCTGCTGCGGCCCTTGGAGCTGCCTCTGCTCCCTCTGCCTGGACTCCCCTCTTCTCTCCTCCTGTCCTCTTCCTCCCTTCGACTCCCTCTCCTCCTCTGTGGCCCACCTGGCCAACTTCCTTGCAAACTCCGGGTTCGACGCCTCCCCGTCGACCTCTCTCGCCGCCCTTTCCATCAACTTCTCATAGGAGAGGGGAGGAACTCTTTTCAGCTCCATTCGGAAGAAACCCTGCTGCAGGCCCAGGGTAAAGGCCATCATCAGACTATGGCCCGACATCTCCTGGACCTGAGTAACCTCCTCCTGAAATCGGTCCACGTAGCTCCCCAACGTCTCGTTCACCCCCTGCTTAATGTGAAACAAAGACTCAGACTTCTTCTTCCTCTTCTTCGAGGTGGTGAATCTCAGCATGAATCCTCGGCGCAGGTCCTCGAAGCAGTAGATGGAGCTGGCCGGTAGCTGGTGGAACCACTCTCTCGCTGTTGAAACCGGAACCCGGCTTCCTGTGGAGCTCGCCCTTGGGGAAGGGGGTGGTCTCGCGCCTACTTCGCTCCTGCAAGAAAAACGACAAAGCAAGGATAAACAGACCCAAGGGCTCGGCAGAGAGGTCCCACCAAAAACCCGGAAGATCTCAGAGCGCTTCCCCTCCTTAGCCTGAAGCAGAGCTAAGGTACCCTCAGAAAGCACTTGAAGATTTTGGGGAGAAGAGCACAGAGAAAAAAACCTGCCTTCTGGGGTACCCCTTGGGTCCTATTTATAGTTTTTGAAATCCGGACTGCCAATAACAAAAATAAATGACCTGAAATTACCAGAAAACCCTCGGCTGGGTCTGCCAACAGCCAAACTCCGCTGTTTTGAAGGGCTATGGGCAGACCAGCAGGGGTAAAACAGTAAAAAGTACCTCTGACCCCCAGGCGAGCTGGGAGCTCTGGTCTCCCCGGCGTGCTCTGCTCGCCCACTGCTGCCGAGCTCCACTGCGAGGGCGCGAGTTGCAGCCCGCTCGGCGAATGCCGAGCTCGGGGTCGCCGATCGACGATCTCTGGCCGACGTTTGCCGAGCTCAGCCTCGCCCCTGTCGCTGCCGAGCTCGCCTGCTGCTCCTAACCTGATCTGCTCGCCCCCTGGTGATCCTGCTCGCCGGACACGGGGTTGTACACTCGCCTTTTCCCGGAGGGTGATAGCGAAGAGCCGACACTTGAATCCGTCCGACATCTGACGGATGGAGACCACGTCCTCGAACCATTGGACATGCTGGACCGGGTCTCCCTTCCCAGTGTAATAGGACATCTCGGGCTCTCTGAAACCATCCGGAACTGGAGCTGAAGAGACCAGCTCGCTGAAAGGGCTCTCTCCCCCCACTGGGCGAGCTGGCGAGTCTCGCGAGCCCAGCTCGCCGAAGTGACCTCGGCCTGCCGAGCCGGGGAAGAGCTCGTGCCCGGGGAGCTCGCACCCTCGGCCTTCCTCGGCCACTTCCTTCCCAGCTCGCCTGCCGGGAGCGTCCTCGCCCAATGAGGGGGCGGCCGCGATCTGGATTGCGGAGTCGGAGTCGAGCACTCGGCCCGCGTGCCGAGTGCGAACTTGACCAGAGTCAGCACCTCGTTTCTGAAGTCTTCAAACATTCCCACCGTTGCGAGAGGCGGGGGGGGGGGGGGGGGGCGAGCTCGGCCTGTCGGATCCTTGTCCCGTCATTGAGCTCGCGGAAACTTTTCTGCGCTGACCACTATCCACGCTCACCGCACCAAAATGTTGAAACCGGAACCCGGCTTCCTGTGGAGCTCGCCCTTGGGGAAGGGGGTGGTCTCGCGCCTACTTCGCTCCTGCAAGAAAAACGACAAAGCAAGGAGAAACAGACCCAAGGGCTCGGCAGGGAGGTCCCACCACAAACCCGGAAGATCTCAGAGCGCTTCCCCTCCTTAGCCTGAAGCCGAGCTAAGGTACCCTCAGAAAGCACTTGAAGATTTTGGGGAGAAGAGCACAGGGAAAAAAACCTGCCTTCTGGGGTACCCCTTGGGTCCTATTTATAGCTTTTGAAATCCGGACTGCCAATAACCAAAATAAATGACATGAAATTACCAGAAAACCCTCGGCTGGGTCTGCCAACAGCCAAACTCCGCTGTTTTGAAGGGCTATGGGCAGACCAGCAGGGGTAAAACAGTAAAAAGTACCTCTGACCCCCAGGCGAGCTGGGAGCTCTGGTCTCCCCGGTGGCTCTGCTCGCCCACTGCTGCCGAGCTCCACTGCGAGGGCGCGAGTTGCAGCCCGCTCGGCGAATGCCGAGCTCGGGGTCGCCGATCGACGATCTCTGGCCGACGTTTGCCGAGCTCAACCTCGCCCCTGTCGCTGCCGAGCTCGCCTGCTGCTCCTAACCTGATCTGCTCGCCCCCTGGTGATCTTGCTCGCCGGACACGGGGTTGTACACTCGCCTTTTCACGGAGGGTGATGACGAAGAGCCGGCACTTGAATCCGTCCGACATCTGACGGATGGAGACCACGTCCTCGAACCATTGGACATGCTGGACCGGGTCTCCCTTCCCAGTGTAATAGGACATCTCGGGCTCTCTGAACCCATCCGGAACTGGAGCTGAAGAGACCAGCTCGCTGAAAGGGCTCTCTCCCCCCACTGGGCGAGCTGGCGAGTCTCGCGAGCCCAGCTCGCCGAAGCGACCTCGGCCTGCCGAGCCGGGGAAGAGCTCGCGCCCGGGGAGCTCGCACCCTCGGCCTTCCTCGGCCACTTCCTTCCCAGCTCGCCTGCCGGGAGCGTCCTCGCCCAATGAGGGGGCGGCCGCGATCTGGATTGCCGGAGTCGAGCACTCGGCCCGCGTGCCGAGTGCGAACTTGACCAGAGTCAGCACCTCGTTTCTGAAGTCTTCAAACATTCCCACCGTTGCGAGAGGCGGGGGGGGGGGGGGGGCGGCGAGCTCGGCCTGTCGGATCCTTGTCCCGTCATTGAGCTCGCGGAAACTTTTCTGCGCTGACCACTATCCACGCTCACCGCACCAAAATGTTGAAACGGAACCCGGCTTCCTGTGGAGCTCGCCCTTGGGGAAGGGGGTGGTCTCGCGCCTACTTCGCTCCTGCAAGAAAAATGACAAAGCAAGGAGAAACAGACCCAAGGGCTCGGCAGGGAGGTCCCACCACAAACCCGGAAGATCTCAGAGCGCTTCCCCTCCTTAGCCTGAAGCCGAGCTAAGGTACCCTCAGAAAGCACTAGATTTTGGGGAGAAGAGCACATGGAAAAAAACCTGCCTTCTGGGGTACCCCTTGGGTCCTATTTATAGCTTTTGAAATCCGGACTGCCAATAACCAAAATAAATGACCTGAAATTACCAGAAAAACCCTCGGCTGGGTCTGCCAACAGCCAAACTCCGCTGTTTTGAAGGGCTATGGGCAGACCAGCAGGGGTAAAACAGTAAAAAGTACCTCTGACCCCCAGGCGAGCTGGGAGCTCTGGTCTCCCCGGCGTGCTCTGCTCGCCCATTGCTGCCGAGCTCCACTGCGAGGGCGCGAGTTGCAGCCCGCTCGGCGAATGCCGAGCTCGGGGTCGCCGATCGACGATCTCTGGCCGACGTTTGCCGAGCTCAGCCTCGCCCCTGTCGCTGCCGAGCTCGCCTGCTGCTCCTAACCTGATCTGCTCGCCCCCTGGTGATCCTGCTCGCCGGACATGGGGTTGTACAATCACGTTCACGATAAATTTACATACGTGCCACCGACTAAACCACTTGATTTTCATCTTTATGTGACTATCTTTGACATTCCTTCAGGAGAATGCCTCCATGAATTGTTTTTATCGACCGCCCGGCGCCCGCGGAGCCTCGTTAGGAAGCATTAGACATATCATGATATCACAACTCACTGCTGATGTCTCAATCAGTCAGCTGTGTGGTCTCCGCACACTCTATAAACTTTTCTACACCCTGCCCAACGAACCTCCAGATAAACCACCCATCCTTAGGGACTTCCACCGCCATATAACATATGCATTTAGTCAGTCGGTCTCCATTCATTTGCATCCGTTGCATGATTTACATGTCATATTCTGACGTAAAATTATATTAAATAATGAAAAATGCAAAACTTGCACTGATAATCACATGACTACATGAGAAGACATATATTCAAAGAAGGTAGTTGGGTGATGATTTGCATATGATTTGAGAGGTTCCCATTGGGGACAACTATGAATCTTTGTGCTAAGCGAATAGGTCCATCCCCCCCTTGTAATGAGAGAATCCGAATCAAAATTTCTATGAACTTGATATTCCTAGGAATATGAGAAGTTATTTTGTATTCAATGTAGATGATTTGACTCTAGATGTGGAGCCACCTAGTTTTGGACGTTAAGCTTTCCCTTTAAGCTTCTATTTCCACCATCACTATAACCTCTCCTGCACCCCAACCTCTCTACCCTTCATCCTTATGATGGCTTACTTTGCGCGTGGGTGATTCAGTGGGACGACGACCTTATGCGGAGATGGTCTCTACCAGGAGCAAGAGTCTGACCCGGCTTGCATTCAGAGCATGCCTCCATTCACTAGAGATAAATGTTTTTGAGTTGGGGAGATTGATGGAGATCAACCGCGCTACTTTGAGTGATTTATCATATTGACATTTTTGGATCATTAGATGGTCAATCAAAGACCGTGATCCCGATCGACTCGATTGTTCACATTTCTATGTAATTTTCTTTTATTTTTGAGTTGTATTTAGATATTTAGGCGAAATTATCCATCGGGCTATCATGACTATTATATTTAATTAACCTAATTCTCCCCCTCTTTTTCCTTCCCCAACACATGAGAGAAACCATCAAGAGATTAGGTTTTGAGAGCCAGCTCGATCATTTATGCTCGGTGCGACTCCGAGTGCTCGGTGCGACTCCGAGCTCTCGGTGCCGAGACCTCTGTTTTCCTCCAGAGAGTGCTGACTCCCCCTACCGCCGCCTCCAACACCCAGGTTTGAGTCTTCCTCCACCTTCCCCATGCTCCTCCATGCCGTGTGCCTCCAGTCCCGTCCACAGGATTCAGTGTAGCTGTTTTTTTTTGCTCTTTGGATCCACCTCCAGCCATCTTCCTTGTCATCAAGACCCTCCCTGCTGCAACCATCCTCCCTCAATCCTCACCCACCGCCAAACCTTCTCCCTGCAGGCCCTACAGCCGCCGGCAGCCCTCCCACTTCATTTCAACGGCTTTACCCACTTCCCCAGTCTTCTGCCGCCACCTCCAACACACTCTACCAGTCTCCTCCATTCTCTAGCAGCCTTCCCCCACCCTAACATCCCTCTGAGTACCCATTTCCCCCACGGTTTTCCCGCTCCCACCACTTCCACATGCCCTCCGTGCAACTTCCACTCCTCTATCCTCCACAGCCCCTCCCCCACTGAAATCCACCCCCAAACACCCCCTACCAGCCCTGGACAGCCGTTATCACCTCCCTACACACCTTTCCCACCCCTCTAAATCAGTCTTCAATTTCCTTTAACAACCCTAAATCAGCCTCAACTGCAGCATTTACACTTCCGGACAGCCATCATCATTACCCGGTCTTCCCACCACTACTGACATTAATTATTTGGCGAGCTTTTATATTTCAGTTTTCATTCCCCCATGTTGTACGAATAATTACTCTTTGCTAGCAATATTTGTCTTATATTGATTTGACTACTGTATCTCTTTATAGACATGCAATAGTTATCCGCTTCACATTTTAATTTCAACCCACTCAATTTATTCTGTAATAGTCGTCTAATTATTAAACTTGATTGTTTGTGCTCAATTAGATTAAAAGCATGACAATTTTAAAATTAACATTGTTTAATTATTGCACATCGGAACTCATTGTATGATTGATTCATTCACATTCGCATTAGGTTTAAGGTTTATGTCGTAGGATTGTGTGTGCTGGCATTTCTCTTGCTAGGATTGTTGTTGGGTCTATTGCATTTAGTTGTGATTGTTTGCATGACATCTAGGTTAAAGGATCACAATAATACTGGTTACAATTTTGATGTTACCGAACGCTTAGAAGTTTGGTCTTCTGATTGAAATGTTTACTGCACCTGCTCTTTTTCTGTTTACTGTGAGCTTCATATGGCAATCAATCCATGCTGTCTTGTAAGTGCTTATACATGTTGACAATCTTAAATTTCACCTTGAACCGTTCACTGTTTTTTTTTGTAATTTTAGGTGGAGTCACAAGGCTTTTTCAAACCAATTTTGATCATGAAGGAGATCCTTTTGTTATACCTATGCCACCTCCAAATGTTACTGGTTCACTACATATGGGGCACACAATGTTTGTAACACTTGAGGTTTGGAATATTGTTGAATTAACATTTTGATGTATTTTAATGTCTTTACTAATTTGAGCTTAGGCGAGTTTAATTTAGCAGTCAAAATTATCCATTGGATCTTCTTTCTCGTTCCCATGACAAAGGATCCATATAGCCGACCCCACTGTTGTGGGATAAAGGTTTGAGTGCTGTTGTTGTAAGGGTCCAAAGTATATTCTTTCATCTTTAATAGGCTCTCATTTCACTATTTTCTAATGTTGACTTTATTCTTTGGTGCAAATATTTTAATTTTTTGTCCTTATTTTCAGTATAATAAATTTATTGTATCTGTTAGAATATTAGAAAGATTATGTAAATAGCCAATTTATAGGCCCATTTAGGTCTCTAGTTTTAGTCCCACATTGTTTGTCTTGGGACTCTTCTCTCTCTCTTCCTATATATATATATGTACTCATACTTGAAAGTGAACGGTGAAATACAGACTACAAGTTTCGACTCAATTTTTTCTACATGGTATCAGAGCTCGAAACGGTCCTTCTGGCGGTTTGAATTCTTCTAACCGCCGGCCTTCTCTTCTAACGCCGACCTTCCGTTCTAACCTCCCCTCCTTCTAACCGGCGGTCTTCCCTCTAACCGCTCCTTTCTGCGGTCTCCGGTTTTCCTAACCGGCTCTTCCCCTCCTCCGTGGCTTCTCTTCTTTTCTCCCTCTCTCAGTCCTTTTATAGACCTTCCATTCTGTAGTTTGCGGGACCCTCTATTCGCTTCTCGCGTGGGTTTCTTCCCTCTGTCCGCAGCTTCTCGCGTGGCTTCTCGCGCGGTTTCTGCCCTCTACCCGCTTCTCGTGCGATTTCTCTCTCTCTGTCCGCAGCGGCTTCTCCCCTCTGTCCGCAGCTTCTCACACGGTTTCTCCTATCTGTCCGCAGCGGTTTCTCCCCTATGTCCGCATCTTCTTGCGCTGTTTCTCCCATCTACCCGCTTCTCGCGCGGTTCTCCTCTTTGTCTGCAGCAGCTTCTCGCGCGGTTTCTCCCTCTGACCGCAGCAGCTTCTATCTGCTTCTCGCGTGGTTTCTCCCCTCTGTCCGCAGCAGCCTCTATCCGCTTCTGTTCTAGCGGATTGTTCTTGCTGCTCCTCTTCTCGCACTGTTTCTCCCGCGGTCTGTTCTAGCGGACAGTTCTGTTCTCGCGGCCTGTTCTTGCCGCCGCTCCCGGGGTCCTGTTGGCGCAGTCTCTTTCCCGCGGCTTGCAGTCGGTTTTCTACGTCATTGTCGCCCATTGCTTCTGCTTACTTGGCAATTGCCTCACCGGCTATTCGCCCGGCCTATCCGTCTGACTGCCCGACTCTGCTTCATGGCTTCCACCGTTGCTTTTATGGACTCAATTGCTGCCTCCTCTCTTTCGACTCGTGTTGTTGCTTCCGCTACTGAACTTCGGGATGAACTTTGAATTACCACCATTTCTCTCAATGGAAAACAGAACTTTGTTTAGTGGGTGCACTCTGTTCGTAGTGTGCTACAGACGAAAGGGCTTCTTCATCATTTGACACGGGGTACGCCTTCTCCACCCACTGACGAGTGGCTTCGTGATGACGGTCGTGTCCAATCTTGGTTTCTTAATTCCATGGATACCGAGCCGTACAGGATGACCATGTATCATGACAGGGCCAAGTCAATGTGAGAGGAACTCTTTCTATTCTGGCCAGAACAACCTCCAACAATTGTTCGAGATCATTACTGATTTTCAATCCCTTGATCCCGGGATACCAGGTGATATGACCTCCTTCGTTGCCAAGGCCAAGACCCTTGTTGAGGCATGGATACATCACCAGCCCCCTACCACTTACTTGGTTGCCCAGCGGGCACAAAAAGAGGCATTTAGGATTGCTATGATGATGGCCAGTGTCCCCTCTCGCCTGCATAGTGTTCGGGCTCATATCCTCTCCTCAGCTACTACTCCTCTCTCAGATGTTTGCTCTATGCTTTTGAAGGTTACACCACCACCGGAGGCTCTTATGCCTTCCTCTCCGGCATTTCTCCTGCTACCTACACTAGCTCTTTCCACCCGTGGTTCTTCATCCAGTGGAGGTCGCCACCCGTCTTGGGGATAAGGACGTGTCGGCAGACTCCCCCTTAAATGCACTTACTGCGGTCGGGATAATCATCTTGAGGCCACATGTTACCGCAAACATGGTCTGCCTCCACACCTTGCGGTTTCTACTAAGGCCGGGTCTCCGCACATTGCTTCTGCATCGAATTCTTCCTCTTTCGCTCCAACATATGTTGAAACTCTTCGTACCCAGCTCCAACATCTCCAAGGGGTGATTGCTCGCTCTTCTGGCTCAGTGGCGTCCATCTCAAATGAAGGTATATCATGTCTTGTCCAGAGTTCTCACTGGATAGTAGACTCCGGTGCCACACATTATCTTACTCCGAAAAAGCCACCGCAATACTTGGTGTCTTCGCATCCCGAGTTCATCACTGTGGCCAATGGTGATACCACCCCAGTCTTCGGCGCTGCTGATCTACCTCTCTCACCCACCCTCTCTTTATCTTTGATTTTTCATGTTCCGGGATCCCCATTTAACTTGCTGTCTGTTAGCCGACTTACTCAAGATCTTGATTGTTGTGTTATATTTTCACCATCTTCCTTTGTTGTGCAGGATCGACAAACGCGAAATATTATTGGTAGGAGACGACTGTCGAATGGGCTCTATCTCTTTGACATTCCTCCTTCCGCTCTCTCTATCATCTCCTCGGTCGACTGACATCGTCGTATTGGACATGCTCCCCTCCAAATTCTCAAGAAAGCTCTTCCGGATATTTCTTTACATGAGTTTAATTGTGAATCTTGTATCTTTCGCAAACATCATCGTACTTCCTTTAGTCTTGTCTGTACTCGGAGTTCTACTCCTTTATCTTAGTTCACTCTGATATTTGGGGTCCGTATAAATCACCAGTGTATCTGGGTACCGCTACTCTGTAATCTTTATTGATGATTATTCTCGTTTAACATGGTTATATTTACTTCGTGATCACACTGAACTAACATCTATATTTCGTATTTTGATACCGAAACTCGTACTCAGTTCCCCTCTCCCGTGAAAATCCTTCGAAGTGATAATGCGCGAGAATATACAAGTCGGACGTTGTTTTGCTATTTGTACTGAGTTTGACATTATCCACCAAACCTCATGCGCATATACCCCTCAGTAAAATGGCGTGGCCGAGCAGAAAAATCGTCATCTCCTAGATGTCGCTCGGTCTTTAATGCTTGAGCAGCGGGTACCCTCAGAATACTGACACTTCGCTGTGTCAACTGCCTGTCATCTTATCAACCGCATGTCTTCCTCTGTCCACCGCCACTGGCCCCTTCATCAGCTGGACATTAAAATATTTTTCTGAATGGTGATCTTCAAGAGACTGTCTACATGTGCCAGCCTCCCGGGTTTGAGACCATGGGGGAGTCTCGTGTGTGTCTTCTTCGAAAGGCTGTCAAACAGTCTCCTCGGTCTTGGTTTGAGAAATTCAATATGGTTGTTCACGAAGTTGGATTCAAGCGGAGCTCGGCTGACTTCTCTCTTTTCACCCGTCATCAATCAACTGAGATTGTCATTCTCCTGGTGTATGTGAATGATATTTTGATAACGGGTGATGACTCCAACGGGATGCACCAGATCAAACAACACTTAAATTCGGTCTTCCAAACAAAAAATCTGGGAAATCTTCGATATTTTCTTGGTCTGGAGAAGCAAGACGACCTGATGGCCTTGTCTTATCACAAAGAAAGTATTGCCTTGACCTCCTTCAGGATGCTGGCTACTCTGGGTGCAAACCTGCAAAAACTCCTTTGGATGTCAACCACAAGTTATGTGCTAATGGATCTGTTTCTGATTCACTGCTTACAAATCCAGAATATTATCGGCGCCTTGTAGGAAAACTGATATATTTGACGGTCACGGGGCCCGATATCTCATTTGTTGTTGGGGTGGTCAGTCGCTTTATGCATTCACCACAGATTTCTCATCTACAGGCAGTCGAACTCATCCTCAGGAAGACTGCTCCGGGATGGGGGCTTTTATATAAGCCATCCTCCTCCTTTTCTCTTGTTGCGTACTTCGATGCAGATTATGTGGGTTCTCTTGATGATCGACGGTCCACTACTGGATTTTGTACTTATTTTGGAGGAAATCTTATCACATGGCGGTGTAAGATACAATCAGTGGTTGCTCGGTCTTCTGCTGAAGCCGAGTATCGTGCAATGAAAGCTGTTGTATCTGAACTTACCTGGTTGGAAAGTCTGCTTGATGATTTGGGAGTCAAACTATCCTCACCTGCAACTTTGCTCTGCGATAGTCAGACTGCTATACATATTGCCAAAAATCATGTATTACTTGAGCAAACAAAACACATTGAAGTTGATTGTCACTTTGTCCGGGAAAAGGTTCAACAGAAGAAACTTGAATTGGAGCATGTTTCGGCATCTGAGCAAGTTGCTGACATCTTGACCAAGGCTTTATCAAGACCAATGTATCAGTAGTTTCTATCCAAGCTTGGTACTTACGATTTGTATGCTCCAACTTGCGGTGAAGTGTTAGAGAATATTAGGAAGAATATGTAAATAGCCCATTTATAGGCCCATTTAGGCCTCTAGTTTTATTCCCACATTGTTTGTCTTGGGACTCTTCTCTCTCTCTCTTTCTATATATATGTACTCATACTTGAAAGTGAATGGTGAAAATACAAACTACAAGTTTCGACTCAATTTTTTCTACAACATCTAATCTTATTTTGGGTGCTTATAGCATACCAATTAAAAACAATTCGTGGTTGAATCCAATTTATTTTGCCACCGTGCAATCTCTTCTGTGAGATTTTTCTATAAGATTTTTTTTGTATCCTCCCATACAAATTTTGTCATCATTCTGCCAGAGCTGCATCATTTTAGGGTGAAGTCACAATTAGTGTTTGTTTTTGGCATCAAGCATGCTTTTTCATGGTCTTTGTTGGGAAGAAGGATTTCCCGACACTTAATATATTTGCCAACCAAGCTTTCCCAAGTCCAGTTTCAAAGTAACATTACCAGTATTCATGTATGCTCCAGAACATCAGAACCTAAGTTTTCCGCGCACCAACATATAGCCCAAATCACATGTGTCTCTCTTGCTCATGCATCAGTAGAATAATGAAAAATGTTGCAAGAAACACAACAATTTAATTTTACTATTAGAAATAAAAATAGAAATCTTACGTTCAGAAATCTTGCATCAAGCCTCATTATGCCATGCATTTTTAAATACCATCTGTATCTAACTTTATAAAAATTACAATCACGCTCATATCCAAAAAAATATAACCTAAACAACAATGAGAAAGTTTCATGTTGAAAAATTTTACCCAGTAACACTCTTACCTAGTTAGCAACATTTCAAAAGTCATGTCAGCAATCGCGACATGAAGCAAACTATGCAACAGTAATAAACTTGGTACATCAATAAAAACATGGCAACAATAACTACAATATACAACAAAACGAACTGAAGCTAGGGTTAGATGAATACTTTCAATATCTGAATCATAAAGTGATAGAGATCGCCATCGACATACGTCTATTCCCCATAGGAGGCGTGATTCGCTACCTGTTTGGATGATCCC
>CM077160.1:157700167-158016611 GCA_039583875.1 Platanthera guangdongensis | reverse complement strand
ACATGCTTCCTGCCTTGCATTAACCAAGCCAACCACCACAAACCTATCTCCCACAGGCGAGCCTCCGGACCTGCCAGCTAGATGAGAGCCTGCGCAGCGGGTCTAACCCGGGGCCGAGCCGAGCTCTGGGTGCCGACGAAGATCTCAAACCAACCAAACCTATCCCCCACAGGCGAGCCTTCGGACCTGCCCTAGATGAGAGCCTGCGCAGCGGGTCTACCTGGGCGCCGCCGAGCTCGGGGGTGCGATGAAGATTTCAAACCAACCAAAACCTATCCCCCACAGGGAGCCTTCGACCTGTCAGCTAGATGAGAGCTGCGCAGCGGGTCCTACCTGGGGCCGAGCCTCGCTCGGGTGCCGATGAAGATCTCAAACCAACCAAACCTATCCCCCACAGGCGAGCCTTCGTACCTGCCAGCTAGATGAGAGCCTGCGCAGCGGGTCTACCTGGGCCGAGCCGAGCTCGGGGTGCCGATGAAGATCTCAAACCAACCAAACCTCCCCCACACGAGCCTTCGGGACCTGCCAGCTAGATGAGAGCCTGCGCAGCGGGTCTACCTGGGGCCGAGCCGAGCTCGGGGTGCCGATGAAGATCTCAAACCAACCAAACCTATCCCCCACAGGCGAGCCTTCGGACCTGCCAGCTAGATGAGAGCCTGCGCAGCGGGTCTACCTGGGGCCGAGCCGAGCTCGGTTGCCGATGAAGATCTCAAACCAACCAAACATATCCCCCACAGGCGAGCCTTCGGACCTGCCAGCTAGAGGAGCCTGCGCAGCGGTCTACCTGGGGCCGAGCCGAGCGGGGTGCCGATGAAGATCTCAAACCAACCAAACCTATCCCCCACAGGCGAGCCTTCAGACCTGCCAGCTAGATGAGAGCCTGCGCAGCGGGTCTACCTGGGGCCGAGCCGAGCTCGGGGTGCCGATGAAGATCTCAAACCAACCAAACCTATCACCCACAGGCGAGCCTTCGGACCTGCCAGCTAGATGAGAGCCTGCGCAGCGGGTTTCTACCTGGGGCCGAGCCGAGCTCGGGCGGGTGCCGATGAAGATCTCAAACCAACCAAACCTATCCCCCACAGGCGAGCCTTCGGACCTGCCAGCTAGATGAGAGCCTGCGCAGCGGGTCTACCTGCGGGCCGAGCCGAGCTCGGGGTGCCGATGAAGATCTCAAACCAACCAAACCTATCCCCCACAGGCGAGCCTTCGGACTGCCAGCTAGATGAGAGCCTGCGCAGCGGGTCTACCTGGGGCCGAGGCCGAGCTCGGGGTGCCGATGAAGATCTCAAACCAACCAAAACATTCCCCCACAGGCGAGCCTGCCGGAGGCCTAGCCAGCCTAGAGGGAGCCTGCGCAGCGTGAGTTGCCTGGCTCGGCCGAGCCGAGCTCGGGGTGCCGATGAAGATCTCAAACCAACCAAACCTTATCCCCACAGGCGAGCCTTCGGACCTGCCAGCTAGATGAGAGCCTGCGCAGCGGGTCTACCTGGGGCCGAGCCGAGCTCGGGGTGCCGATGAAGATCTCAAAACCAACCAAACCTATCCCCACAGGCGAGCCTTCGGACCTGCCAGCCTAGATGAGAAGCCTGCGCAGCGGGTCTACCTGGGGCCGAGCCGAGCTCGGGGTGCCGATGAAGATCTCAAACCAACCAAACCTATCCCCCACAGGGCGATCCTGCAGACCTGCGTCAGCTAGATGAGAGCCTGCGCAGGGGTCACCTCGGGGTCCTAGCCGAGCTACGGCGGTGCCGATGAAGATCTCAACCAACCAAACCTATCCCCCACAGGCGGAGCCTTAGAGAGAGCCTGCGCAGCGGGTCTACCTGGGGCCGAGCCGCCTGCGCAGATGGTTCTAACTGGGGCCCCGAGCCGAGCTCGGGGTTGCCGATGAAGATCTCAAACCAACAAACCTATCCCCCACAGGCGAGCCTTCGGACCTGCCAGCTAGATGAGAGCCTGCGCAGCGGGTCTACCTGGGGCCGAGCCGAGCTCGGGGTATCACAAAACATTCAATTATGCTATGCCATGAAAATCTGACACTAGTTAAAGGAGAATCAATGATATAATATAATAAGTTTATTTTTGAGATACGTGGTTACATCCTTCCCCCCTCAGGGGTAGAAGCGCTTTAGATCATCACCACTCCAAGTGTGGCTCAGGGCCCTTCCCTCCACGTCCTGGAGGTAGTATCCCCCCGTTCCGAGGGACTTCTTTCACAATGTATGGACCTTCCCAATCGGGTGGAGCTTGCCCACGGGAGCCGACCTTCCTGCCGCGTCGACCTTCTCAGCACCAGATCCCCCTTAGCAAACTGTTTGATCCTGACATGCTTATCAAAATGCTTGGCCATCCGTCGCTTGATCTCTTCTTGCCTGATAGCTGCCACATCTCGCAGTTCCTCCACATATCTAACGAGAGCTGCCCCTCCTCGTTCTCCACCCTCCATGCCTCGTCTTCCTTCGCCCGCGGCTGTGACTCGCGGGGACCGGACCTCAAACTCCACGGTAGGACGGCTTCACACCCATGAGAGAGCTTGAAGGGGGTCTCACCGGTGGCCGTGTTCGGAGTCGTTCGTAGTGCCCACAGGACCGATGGGAGCTGCTCCACCCAATTTCTCTTCAAGTTTTCCACTTTCTTCTTTAGTAGATTTACAATGATTTTGTTTGCTGCTTCCACTGGCCGTTACTCCGAGGGTGATGGACGGAGGCAAACCGGAGATCTATCCCTAGTTGAGCGCAGAAGCTGATGAATTCCTCGCTGGCAAACTGGGGGCCGTTATCGGTCACTATTGCTTGGGGCAATCCATGCCTACAAATGATTTCCCCCCAGATGAAATTCCTTATGACCTGCGAGGTGACCTTGGCTAAGGCTTTGACCTCTAGCCACTTTGAGAAATAATCAACCATGACCAAGAGGAACCTCCTTTGCCCACTAGCCGGAGGAAAGGGCCCAACTAAGTCCATTCCCCAGATGGCAAATGGCCATGGTGCCGTGATACTCCGGAGTCTTTGAGCTGCCAAAAGTTGAAGGGGGGCGTAGAGTTGACATTTTTGACACCTCCTTGCAAACTCCATGGCATCCTTCCTTAGGGTGGGCCAGAAGTAGCCCTGTCTGACCACCCTGGCCTCCAGCGTCCTTCCTCCCGAGTGACTGCCGCACTCGCCCGAATGCACCTCCCTTAAAATCGTCGGGATTTCTTCTTCGGTTGCACATCTGGCTAGAAGCCCTGACAACGTTTTGCGATGCAGACCCCCCTCCATCATCAGGTAGTGAGCCGCCTTGCGCTTGAAGCTTCTCCCAACCTTGGTCCCCTCAGGCAGTTCACCGGTGGTTAGGAAGGCCACAAATGGATCTACCCACGAGGGTTGCCGATCCACAAGCATCAACTCTCCTTCCTCGATAGCTGGTCGGAACAGCTCCGTCAAGGTCCCTCCTACCTGAGGTCCGAACTTGGCCAGTCGATCGGCGGTACACTTTCTTCCCTTGGAACATGTTGAATTGAGAAAGACCGGAATCCTCCGATGATCACCCTTACCTTGGAGAGGTATCTGATGAGGGTTGGTTCCCGAGTTTCAAACTCTCCCCGGATCTGCGATGTCACTACCTTTGAATCAGTGAAAACTTCCACCTCCTGAATCCCCAGCTCCTTTGCCAGGCGAAGGCCAGCAATAACGGCCTCATACTCCGCTTGATTGTTGGTCACTGGGAAATGTAAAATGACTGCTTGCTCTATGGTTACCCCCTGGGGACTTGTCAAACACCACCCCTGCCCCTAGGGAGTGCCTTCCTGAGGCCCCATCAACCATCAACTTCCATGCTTCTCGCGGTTGCTGTTCTCCCCCCTCGACCTCAACAACGTAGTCTGCTAGAAAGTCCGCACACTGCCTGTGCCTTGATGGAGAGCCTTGGGACAAAGGAGATGTCGAACTCGCTTAGCTCAATGGACCACTTAGACAGCCTCCCCGAGTGCTCCACTCCTTCGAAGATCTTGCGAAGAGGGTGGTCGGTCACCACCCTAATCGAATGCGCTTGAAAATACGGCCGGAGCTTCCTAGCCGAGATGACCAAGGCATAAGCGAGCTTTTCCAGGATGGGGTAGCGAAGCTACGCTTTCCTCAATATCGGCTGACGTAGTAGATGGGCAGCTGCTTCTTTCCTTCTTCCTTCACTAAGACGGAGCTCACCGCCTCTGCTCCCACCCCCAGGTACAAGGTCAGGTCCTCTCCTTCCTTTGGGCTCTGAAGGAGAGGAGCCTGAGAGAGTTGTCTTTTTAGCCCTTGGAGGCCTCTTCGCACTCGGCTGTCCATTCGAACCTTTGATTTCCCCGCAGCACTTTAAAGAATGAAGAACACTTGTCTCCTGCCCTGGAGAGGAACCTGCTTAGCCCAGCCAGCTTTCCTGTCAAGCGCTGGACCTCCTTGACGTCGCGAGGTGACTCTAAATCCAGGATGGCCTTGACTTTGTCCGGGTTGGGCTCCACCCCGCCGGAGTCAGAAGATGCCCGGGAACTTCCCGCGGCTGGCCCCGAAGACACACTTCAAGGGGTTCAGTCTCATTTTGAACCTTCTCAAGTGGCGAATGTTTCTTCCAGATCTCGCAGTGTGCGAAACCATGCTCTTGCTTTTGATCATAAGTCGTCGACGTAGACTTCTAAATTTCTTCCCCTCTGGTCCCGGAAGACCCGATCCATCATGCGCTGATAGATAGCCCTTGCGTTCTTTAATCCAAAGGGCATCATCTTGTAACTTAAGCATCCCTCCCTCGTGATGAAGGAAACATCCTTGGTGTCAGGAGGGTGCATCCGAATCTGGTGATAACCTGAAAAAGCATCTAAAAAGCTCATGACAGAAAAACGACGGCTGAATCAACCAGCGCGTCGATCCGAGGCAGGGGGTAGCAATCCTTAGGGCATGATTTATTCAACAAAGAAAAGTCAATACACATTCTCCATTTATCACCTCCTTCTTTAACATTACCACATTGGAGACCCAGCCTGGATACTGGATCTCTGAGATGAAACCTGCCTCCAGGAGCTTCTTGACCTCCTCGCGAATGGGCTCCTCCAGCTTGGTGGCGATGGCTCTCATCTTCTGACGAATGGGGCGAGTGCGGGGGTCCAGGTTCAGGCGGTGGCAAGCTACGTCGGCGTCGATGCCGGCATCTCCGCCGCGCTCCAAGCGAAGATGTCGACGTTGTTTTGAATGCAAGCCCGCACCCGCTCCGGTCCTCGAGACTCAAGCCCCCGCTGACCCGCACCCTTTGCACTTGTCCTGCGTTGGTGAAGACCTCCATCTCACTACTTCTTCGGCCGGCTCCAGCCGCGACTGCTTCCAGCCGGCCCTTGCCTCTTCCTCCGGCTCCAGCTCTCCCCTTCTACCTCCTCCTCAACCTCCATTGCTTCCACCCGGCCCTCTTGCTGCTGCTCGACTCCCACGCCCCTCGGGACCTCTCCCTCGACTTCTTCTGCCGCTTCCCCCCTACTTCCATCGCCCCTTCCGGGCTCTCCTGCTCCTCGTCCACCCGGTCCACCTGCACATCTCCTTGCAGTTCCTCAGTCTCCTCTTCTCCGACTTCCTCCCTACTATCCCCCTCGCCTCCTCTAGGATCATCTCCTCTTCCTCAACAACCTCCTCTAGAGCCGCCATCTCTATCTCCAACTCTTCTGCCTCTGCCATCCACGAAATGGTGTTGACTGCTGTAACGTAACATTGCCTTGCCACCTTCGGGTCCCCTCTTACCCTGACCTGCACCCCCCCATTGTTGAACTTGAGGCACTGATGGAACGAGGAGGGGACGCAGCGAAAGGCGCTGATGAGGGGACGCCCAAAGATGGCATTATAGCTGCTTGGGGCGTCCACGATCACGAACCTGCAGTTCCGCGACACACCCCCCAACCTTACGTGCAACCCTACCCTCCCCTTCTACCTCCTTCCTCTCCCCGGAGAACCCGAACAGAGGTCCATCCGACGCCAAGACCCTCTTCCCTTCAACCCTCATCTCATCAAAAGCTTTCTTGAAGATGACATTAACCGAGCTCCCGTTATCCACCAATATCCTTGAGACCGTATAATTTTCCACCGCCGTCTGGATTACCAGGGCGTCACAGAATGGGTCCTCATAGTCTGCATGTCTGCTGATGAAAAGTGATCTTTTCTTCTGGTGGGGGACCTGGGAGGTGGAGGCCACCCCCCTTCGGTACATGGTTTGCAGGCTTCCCTTGCGGGTTGCCTCAATCCCCACTCCTCCATGAATCACCCCGATTCCCCCCCGGGTTCCTACATCCACACACGATCTTCACACCTGTCTTCCGCCTCGCCTTGCTGCACCTCCCCACTATCCTCACGGTGGATCGTTCCTCCCTACCCTGCTTCTCTCAACTCTAAGAATTCCGGGCAGGTGGCCGTCGCGTGACCTTCCTCCTGGTGGAAGTCACAAAAGAGCAACGCCCCCCCGCCCCTTCTTGCCGTCTCCCCTTCCTCTTCTACTCCTCCTCGAGCTCCTCTGGCTGCTCCTCTCCCTCTTCCTACTTCCATGGCCTCCTGCGGTGGTGCGGGACGACCCCTCGGCTCCTGCCTCCATGCCGGTCGGTCGAACCTTCGGGCTCCCGTAGGTTATCTCTCCCCTGATAGCCTTCTCCCGGGCCCTGGGGGCGACCCTCCTGGGGCCTCCAACCTAACCGGTTGTTCGGCTCCCGGGCCCCCCATCCCTGCTGCTGCCCAAACCTTCGGGGCTCCTCCCTTCTCCTTTCTTCCCTTTGCTCCCTTTGTTCCCTCGACTCCTTCTGTCTTCCTGCTGCTGGTTCCTTCCCGTCATCCTCTGCTAGCTTGGCCAACTTCCTGGCGAAAGCTGGGTTTGCTCTCTCGAAGTCAATCTCCTTTGCCGCCCTCTCCATGAGCTCCTCAAAGGAGAGGGGTGGCACCCTCTTCAATTCCATGCTAAAAAATCCTGGTCTCAGCCCCAGGGTGAAGGCCAGCATCAGCGCGTACCCTGGAACCTCCTGGACCAAAAGGATCTCCTCCTGAAACCGGTCGACATAGTGACCCAGCGTCTCGTCCGGCCTCTGCCTCACCGCAAACAGACACTCCGCTTCCTTCTTCCGCTTCTTTGAGGTTGAGAACCTTAACAGGAAACTTCTCCGCAGATCTTCAAAACAGTAGATTGACCTTGCTGGCAACTGGTGGAACCAGTCCCGAGCCTTCTCTTTCAACGTGATGGCGAACAGCCGACACTTGAAGGCATCTGTCATCTGTCTTATTGACACAACGTCTTCAAACCACTGTACGTGCTGCACCGGGTCATCCTTCCCTGAGTAGTAGGACATGTCGGGCTCCCGGAACCCCTCCAGTACCAGAGCCGAGATGATGAGCTCGCTAAATGGGCTCTCGCCTCCTGCCTGGCGAGAAGGCACGTCTCGCGGCCTCGGCTGGCTTGCCCGATCCGCGAGACCGTGCCCTGGGAAGAGTTCCCGCACCGCCCCCTCCTTCTCGCCTGGCTCTGTCAGCGCCTCCTTGCCCGGGCGCTGGCTCTGGCCGGGAATAGCCCCGCGCCGCCATATCTCTCTCGCCAGCCTCGCCCGGGACCTCCTTTCCTGGGCGCTGCCCTGGGGCGTTCTCGCCCAAGAGTGGAACCTCTTCTATCGGGACCTGAGGGGTGGCCCACTCGCCTCTCGCCGAGAAGGCCAAGCTGATCGTCTGTAGAACCTCTCGCCTGAACTCATCCAGCATCCTCTTCGTCGCTTCCTCTCCCCGGGTGGGGGAGCCTCCAGAACCTGACCCTTCACCTTCACCTCCAGCCATGGGACAAAACTTAAGGCTTTCTTGAATCGACTGCCTTCCACGTTCACCGCACCAGAACTGTTGAAGCCAAATATGACCCCAACTGAAGTTCGAAGAAAAAGAGGTACAGCCAAAACCTACTTCTCTCAAGTCTCACCTCTTGACTGGATTCTAAGGACCTAAGACTGACCCAAAAGCCTCAGCAGGGAGGTCCCACCTCACACCCGGAAGATCTCTGAGAGCTTCCCCTCCAAAGCCAAAGCTGGGCTAGGAGCTCCTCAGAAAGCACTGGAATTTGGGAGACAATGATAACTTGCTTTCTAAGGAGCCCTTATGGGTCTATTTATAGCATTTTGCTGTCCTGAATTTACTGAAAAGCCCCTAGTTGGTCTGCCAATAGCCAAAACCCGCTGTTTTTCTGAGGGTACTGAAGTAATTTCTCCTGAGGGCAATTAGGATATTCTTCCTAAGGCCCTGGGCCCCACTCAGCGAGAGCTGTGCCGAGACCCTTCTACCCAGGGCATGGCGCGACCGTTCTCGCCAGACGTGGGCGAGAACCCTTTGAGAAAGGAGCTTGGCTCGGGCGCAAGCGCTTCCGCGCAGGCCGCGCTCGACGCTCTTGGCTTACGGTTCCTCTCTTAACGATCAGGCGCAATCGTTCCCGCCTTCTTTGGACGAGACCCTCCTTAGGGAGGGAACACTTCGGCTAACCCAACTGTTGACCATTGTGCCCCCCTTGTCTGGCTCAGCAAATATGAGGTTGTACACTTACGTACTGCTAATGAACGTGCCCCCGCACATTACCAAAGAACGCACCATCATGCGCCAACCAAGTACAAACACTTACAACTTCTGTTTTTAACACTCGTAAAGAGGAGGTTGCTTACTACCTTTGAATTCTAGCAACATTTGAATCAGCAAGTCGATGGTAAATTTTCCAGAGCTGGAATTGACCTTGCGGTTTTTCTTTTCTTCTGACATTCGTCACATTCCACATAAATTTTTGCTGTCCGTTTTCTTTTGATTGTGTGCACAATTGATTGACTCTCGGTATAGAACCCTACGAATCGTGAGCGGGCTACAGATGTTCAAGAAGTTCTGTATGATATTTTCCAACTTAGGTATGAATATATAGTAAATATTTTCTTTAGTTCATAAAATACTGACAATTGGTTGTTGCCACATGTATGAAGACATGTTGGTGACAACTGTACTTGCATCTGCATTACTTTTCTATCAAACAAAAAAATTATATTAACACGGCATTTACTCTCATGAGCTAAAAATTAACTTTCTTCCACTTAGACAACTACTAATATCTTTGGACATTGTCATTTATATGTGGAGCTTTTGCATCATCAGGTTTGTCAGTATCCTTCATTTCACATTTTTTTATTGGTGTTTTTTTGTCTACAGCTGTTTTTGCGCTATTACAAATGCACCATCCACTAAAATAGTTTCTATGTTTGGTTGAACTGCTTGCATATTTTGGATGGTTTTGTTTGATTTATTTGAAATTCTTCTTGTATTTGTTTTTAAACAAAGGATCCTGTTCAACACCTTTTTAGTATGCCCTCTTGTGAACAGGATATTATGATCAGATACTTTCGGATGAAGGGTAGGCCCACGCTCTGGCTTCCTGGAACTGACCACGCTGGTATTGCAACACAGGTTATTTTTTAACTTTCAATTGAAACTTAGACTTTGTTTCGGGCGACACTTTGGTAGCGGCATTAAGTCCACGGGCGCCGCTGTGTGCGGACTCTTTGGGCACGCTGTTCCACGATCAGGAAAAAGCTGGTACACCGCCGCTAGCTGTTTTCGCTCCTTTATTGATCATGTGTGAAGGACCACGTTTGTCCGCATTGGTGGCACTGTCTCAGTCTCCAAAAACTGCCCCAAATAGATTCTTAATTAGTTTAACAATTATAATTGTTACTGTACTCCTGCCTGGAGTTTTTTTTCCTTACATTACCTCTACTATTTTAAGTGGATATTTTTGGACTTCAGTTTATTATGCTGGTATTTATACTGTCAGATGTTTGGTTCAGTATTATCTTAATATCTCACAGTATTTCTTACTGCTATCTTCTAGTTGGTAGTGGAAAGAATGCTTGCATCCGACGGCCTTAAAAAGGTCTGAGATGAGTCGGGAAGAGTTCACCAACAAAGTTGGGAATGGAAGGAGAAGTAAGTGTTTTAGTTAGTTGTTTATTTTATTAAAGGTCAATGGTTATCTTTTGTTGATAGAACTGCTCTAAGTTTTGAAGCATGCTTTTTCAAATTGTATTTCAGTCGAGCTTTAGTTTGAGCAACATATTACTGTATATACTCATGTTTATCAAATATCTTTCTCTTTTATTTTCAGTGCTATTTTGAAGTGCACGTTATATTCTTACTTTACGTTCATCAAATGGTTATCTTTTGTTGACGGTGGGGCCCAGAACTGGGGAGGTTATTAATACCCAAACGTTTTTTAGGTCCGAATGGTAGACCAAAAAATTTTCCCTTCAATTTTGTTTCTTGGAAATCTTTTATGATATATCCTCCTGAGATGGCATATGACATACAATAGTTTTTACTTCAGATAATTTATTCAAATTTCCCTCCACTACTTCCAATAGTACTTCTTTTCCTTAGTTTTGTTTTGTTTCGTTTTGTTTTGAAGAAGATGACATCTATATAAACAAACAAAATTTTCTTGATATTGAACAAGATGGAAAGAGCAATCTCAGCATTAGTGGTATTGAGTAAGTAAACATGTAAGCTTGGGAAGTCGATTTCAGACAATACAATTTCAGCAAATAAGTAAGATCTGAAAACTATTTCAGCATATCACGACCTGGACAAAGTAAGTTCCTCAAACGAATGAGTTTTAAAAACTTTTAGCATTAGGGGTCCTGGACTGATTAAATTCAGCAACCGATAAGTTTGGGAAACTTATTTCAGCATAGTAGGGCCTGGACAGAGTAATTTAAGCAAACGAATGAGTTCTAAATACCAATTTCACCATTCTTGGTCCTGGACAGATTAATTGCAGCAAATCAGTAAGTTTGAAAACTGATCTTGTAACGGGCCAGGCCCACCCCACACAGGGACTTACGGGACCCTAGCTGACACTGCTACCTGGGCTGCAGCCCGGTACACCCCAACGCCTCTCTGTGCCTGTTTCTCAGCAACAATGCGTTGTTGGCGCTTAGTGAAGATATCCACCACTTGCTTGCCTGTGGAGACAAACTCAAGGGAGATGTCTTCCCTTTCCACATGTTTTCTAATGAAATGATACCTAATTTCTATATGCTTAGTCCTGCTATGTGAGACAAGATTCCTAGCTATAGAAATTGCACTAGTAGAATCACAAAAGAGTTGAGTTCTACTTATCTGAACATTGTAGTCTTGAAGTTGATGCTGAATCCACACCAACTGAGTACAACAGCTTCCAGTTGAAATATACTCTGACTCTGCTGTTGAGATTGCTGCACTTGTCTGTTTCCTGCTGCTCCAAGAGACAAGCCTTCCACCTAGAAATTGACAGGAGCCTGAAGTGCTCTTCCTGTCCTCCTTGAATATTCTTTCCCTTAGGGAATTTCTCTCCAGTTGCTTTATCCATTTCTCAGATGGATATACACTATCAATGTTCTTCAAGATTTGTCCATGACTTACCCAGGTATTGATAATGATTAATTTAGAGGCCTCACTTAGTTGTTCATAGTCTGGGTCATCTCTGTTTTTAGCTCTCCTCTTGGCTATGAACTCTTCAGCCATTTGAGTTCCTTCCATTTTTCTTCTGGCAGCAAACTGTGCATCCTGTGCAATTCTGGCTTGTGTAGGGAAGTCTAGGTTCTCTGGCCTCTTTCTATCCAGGAGGGGCAGGTGCAGTGCCACCCTGGTGCCTTGAATTACATTGATGGCTTGATCTTCAATGAGTGCTGCTGCCTTAGCATGGCTGCTCTCCCCCTTTCTGCCTTTTTCAGACATTGTCTTTTGCAGTAATGAGGTGTTGGCTTTAGTTTTGTTGGATAAAGATTGGAGTATTCTCTCATTGTCAGTAAGCAGTTCATCCCTCAAGAGAATTTCCTGCTCCATGGAGTGGAGAACAACCTTGGTGACATGCTGATTGATATGGTCTGCAGCACCCTTGATCACCTCATCAGTTGTACTCACATAGTTCTTGACATATCCTATGTTGGCTGTAGTGAGTTTTTGGCTTGTGTCCAAAGATTCCATGAGGGTGGTCAGCTTGATTCCAGCAGTTCCAGCCTTGTCAAATCAGGTGGTGACCTGTTTATTTAAGTGTGATATTTCTTCTTTAGTTCATTTACTTTGGTTGACATTTCATCCCTCAGTTTGGCAACAGATTGATCAACATATTCCTTAAAGGTTGTGGTCTGATTATCCAAGAGGACTTTAATTTGGCTTAAAAATTCCTCATTGGAGATGAGGGTAGATGAGGAGTGGCCCATAGGAGGAGGTATAACAATTAGAGCAGGGATCTGTGAAGGCTCCCCCTCAACTACAACACCTGTAGTGGGTGCAGACTCAACTATCTTATTGACAATTTGATCCAAGTCTGTCACATCCATCTGATCATGCTCCCCCTCAGACTGAGCATCTTTCTCTGGGCTGAACTTATCAAGATAAGTGTCCAATATCTCAAGAGGCTCTCAGTTATCTTCTGCAGTAGACATATCATCAACTGTTGCAGCATCATCAGTAATATTCATGTCTGCCCCATCCTTTTCAACATTACCTTCTTCAGCAACATTCTTAGAGATTTCTCCTGACTTAGGGCTGGCATGAATTATATCAACATGCACTGTAGTGTCTTGATGTTGAATGTTGGCAGAGGATTGACTGAGAGATAAGTCAACCTGCAGAACAACATCAGCTGGAGAGGATGATCCAAACACTGGTTCAGGGCTGAAAGTTCTTTCTTCCTCAGTGAGTTTCTTCCTTGTACCCTTGGAGGATTCCTTCATTCCCGTAGGTTGGCTCATAGGTAGGACTCTAGAGAATCTATCCAGGGTTTTTATGTCAATTCTTTTCAGGTAATGAATCTTCACCCCCTGTTCTTGTGTGAAAGTGTCAGGATAGGTGTTCACTAGATATAAGAAAATAATTCTTCCCATATTTGGAGAAGATATACATTCTACTATTTTCTGAAAGATGAGAGAAGTCCATGAACTATTTCTATTCAGTATAATTCTGGTCATGACTCCAAACATGAACCTGAAGATGGTGTCATGCGATCCAGGTTTGCAAATAAGAGCTTTCCCTACTATGTCTGCCAACAGTTTTTCTCTCTCATTGAAGAATTTCCTTTTCAGAGACCCAGATTTGGCCTCATTGTATCCACACCATGAGAGAGCACTGTCTCTGTCCGTGTCGGCGAGCTCCTCTTCCTCGCTAGGGTTGACGGAGGGGCTATGAAGTGCCTTTCCTAATCTATTAGGGTTTACCTTTATTTTGACATCTTCAATCTTAGACCTGAGAGAGTTTTGAGATGGGGGCATCTTAACGTTTGAGAAGAATTCCACAACCTCATTTATAAGAATGGTAGAGGGTTCGGAAAGGGTGTATTCTAAGCCTGCGACCTCAATCATCCTTAACACGACTTTAATCTCAGGAGAGGCATGATTGAATCCATCCCTCACTATTTCGTATCCATCCTGAAGCTCCTTGATGACATTTGGCGCCATTGTAGCAGAGCGGCAAGACGCTGAGACAGTTTCGGTCTCGACGGCTAGGGTTAAGGCTTTAGAGAGCAATGTGGCTTTTCGTTTCTTGTCGCCTTGAGGCTTGCTTCCTTTAGCTTTTGACAACCTCAACCTTAACTTGTTACTTTTTCTAGAACATATTCCAAGAGCAACTATCCTGTCCCAGTCATCCCCTGTAACACCCATTGTCCAAGTACCAAGTCTTTAGTGGACAGGTACTTGGACTAACCTGCAAAACAAAATTCATTTTCCCTTAGACACCCAATGATAATTGGGTCCTAGGTTTTTGTTAGCATCATAAAACATCTGCCCAACTCTCTGTCTGGGCTGAGCACCTTTCTGTTCACTAGTCACATTCAGGTTATGCAACAGTCAATGGGAAAGTGACCCACTTTTTCACAGCACCAACATTTATGAATGTTGTACCTTCTCTTTAGGACAACACAAACTTGCTGTCCATGAGAGATGTGAGCAACACCAGACTTTGCTGGATGAGCATTGCATGATGCTGTCCCCTTCTTCCCGAGTGAAGGTGCTCAAGAACTGAATACAGTTGGTCCAAAATGAGCCTGATGTATTTTTGAAGCCTGCCATCTAGTGGACATTCTCATTTCCTTAGGCAGAGGATACATGGATCCAAATCTAAAGATCTTCTCATGAACTTTGTGACTAGAGCGGACAATGTCACTCTTTCTTGGATCATGTGCCTCACCCCATTGGTGGAGCACACATTTGATTGATCCTTCTGGAGTGGTGCAAACTTGACAGTTTTAGAAGATGTATTTGCCTTCTGAAACACTATTCTCTTATTAGGGAAATCAGATTTGAAATGGTGATTGATGTGGTCAATACCCAGCTTCTCAGGGATTTGGCAAGTTGCAGCTTTTGACAACTGACCCTGTGACTGAGAAGGGTTAATCACAATCCCCAAGCTCTCTGAGAAATTTTGTTCCAGATATCTGATGTGCTTCTTCTTTTGTTTTAGAAGCATGATCTGACACTCAAGATTTTTCTTGAGCTCAGACATCTCATGACTTTTCTTATAAAACTCAATAAATTTATTGTTATAGAGAGTTTTATAAGGCCTTAGGACTTTTAATTCCTTGGCTTGTGAAAGATATAGTACCTAAACACCTAGGGGGGGGGGGGGTGAATAGGTGACCAAATTCTTTTTAAATTTTAATGACAGCAATCAATTTTAACCACAGAATCTAATCTACTTTTGCACAGCAATCACACAGTATTCACAACAAATCACAACACACAGAAGACACACAGTTTTATAGTGGTTCCCCAAGCTTTGGGTACATCCACTTTCCCCCTTCGCCTATCTAGCAGTGTACTAGATTCGGCCAAACTTCTCCACTATCTCAGAACCCGAACTGGTTCCTACACCTCAGGCCCAAGGCCCTACAACTCAGCTTTTCCACAAAGCCTACACTCAGCCACAAAGGCCTACACTCAGCCACCAAGGCCTACACTCAGCCACCAAGGCCTACACTCAGAGATTTCAATCTCCTACACTCAGGCTCTCAAGCCCTACACTCAGCCTTTATAATTATAGGCTTACAAAACTCAGATCCAAAGGATCCTACAAGATAAAAATGATTATACAATTGTTAACTCAGCAACCCAAAGACAAGAGAGGGGAGTTGTGAGTTTCTTGATGAGTTCTTGGAAGAACTCAGCTGGAATCAATCTGACTTAGCTTTCTTCAAAGCTTCTTGAAATTAGAACTCAATAAGACTGACTCCTTCTGCAGTTGATCCTTGATCTCTGCTTCTTAAGATCCAGACTAATCTGAATCCTTCTTCTCAACTGCGTTCCAACAGCTGATATCTTGGATGAAGCTCTCTCTCTCCAACTTCTTAGATCTGCACTTGATTCTTCAAGCAATAGCTAGATCTTCTTTGTTGAATACTTGATTAATAATTTGAACTTTGACAACTTCAACAACCCTTTGATCAATCTCTTCTGTAGACAGTATAAACCTATTTATAGGCCTTCTTCATGGTAACCGGCTGGTCCGGTTCATAACTGAATTCTGACAACTCTGACAGGTGCTGTAGACCGGCTGGAATGACAGCTGTCAAGTCATCCAGTCAGTTCTTGAAAATGCTGTAACTGTCTTTAAGTGTCGAGACTTTCTGTCTTTGAGTGTCGACACTTATAGACCAAGTGTCGACACATGTTGTTTAAGTGTCGACACTAGTCTAAAAGGTGTCGACACAACTCCTTGTGTTGTTGATTCTTTATCTCGACACTACTTCTTCTTCATGTGTTGACACTGAAATTGAGTGTCGACACAAGTACTTGTTCTTCAGAATTTTGCTGAATTCTTCTAAGTGTCGACACAACACCTTTGTGTCGACACATCTTCATGTGTTGTATCTGTCAAGTGTCGACACTGCTTCTTGGTGTCGACACATGTCTTTATTGTTGATACTTGTTGAGTGTCGACATATTGCTTTGGGTGTCGACACTTACATCTTCAGTCGAGACTCTGGCTGAGTGTCGACACATTCCCTTAGTGTCGACACTTGTACTTAGAATATTCTTGAACTTTGCTGTTCTTTGCTAAGTGTCGACACAGCTCCTTGTGTCGACACTTTATTCAAGTGTTGAGTCTTCAGCTAAGTGTCGACACATTGTTCTTGGTGTCGACACTTACTTCCAGTGTTGACTCTTCTGTTGAGTGTCGACACATTGTTCTGGGTGTCGACACTTGTACTTAGTCTCTGCTAGCTTTTGCTGAGTGTCGACACAGCTCCAAGTGTCGACACTTTCTGATGTAGACACAACTTCACTGGGTGTCGACACAACTGTTAAGTGTCGACACAGCTTTACTGGCTTTTCTTCATTGAGTGTCGACACAGCTCCTTGTGTCGACACTTTCTGTCTGGTGTCGACTCAGCATTCCTGGTGTCGACACAATGACTCCAAGTGTCGACACTGCTTGCCTGGGTGTCGACACAAGTCTTCTTAAGTGTCGACACTTTCCCTCTGGGTGTCGACACATGTACTTAGAAACTTTTTGCTTCAGTCCTGCAAATACTTAACCTGCACAAGTAACTCAAAATACATCAAATACATTTTGATGTATATCATTGAGTTGGGTGAGGCTTCTTCAAATCAGGTACATTTAGACCAATGTACCCAACAGCTTGCCTCTTGGCAAGTAATCTGCTCACCTTTAAAGCTATTAGGAGTAGTCCAAACTTGTCAATCAATTGATTGACATCAGTCACAGATTCATAGCAATCTTTATCACAGGATGAAGATGTACCAGTATCTGGACTGGATTCAAAGTCAGAGAAAGATGCAGAATTTGAGGGAAATTGTATCTTGATTGATTCTGATTCTTCCTGACTTCTTTCTTGTGCATACATTGCCATCAACCCATGACATCCATAGTTTTCTTCATCCTCATCATTTTCACTGTCTGAGAGTGACAGAGGGGCCCTGATTCCTATCCTGACAGCAGGATATTCCACTTCTTCTTCTGGATCTACAGCAACTGATATCAGCCCTAAGTAGGCTTCTTCCTCTTTATCTTCTGACTCTGAGGATGGAGAATCTGTCCAGCTTCTCTACTTCTTGGTCACAAAGGACTTTTTCTTCTTTTTCTCATCTTCAGACTCTGAGCCACTGTCAGAAAGACTGACTTTCCCTGTCCCTTCCATATAATCAGTGAGAGAATCCCACATCTCTTTGACTGACTTGCAGTGGACCACTCTCATGAGGGTTGAGTCATCCATGACACTCACCATGATGTGTTGTGCCCTCTTATCCATAGATGCACGGTTGATTTCTTCTTCAGACATCTCTGCATAACTCTTTGGGGTCTGGATGCTGGCATCTGAAGTTGTGACCTTCATGGGGATAAAAGGTTCTTCTTGAACTGTTGCAAGCACCCTAGGATCAGAGGCTTTCATGACTTGATTGAACATTTCTTTCCAAGTCTTAAAGTTCTCCATGTTGCAGACTTGAAACTCCATTCCTTGTGGTTCTCTTTTGAACCTACAAGTGTAACCCTTTTAGCTAACCTTGGAGGTATACTCAGATTGTTAAATCCTTTTTGAGTAACCTCCCTCTGATGCCACTTGAAAGTCTATGTTTCAAGGATAGCTAAATCACCTAGAGAAGGGGGGGGGTGAATATGTTATTTGTCTCTTAGAGACTATCTTTTACTTTCTTTAAAATACTTTGTTGTTTTCTTTAGTCTTTGAGCTTAGGGTGATCTAGAACTTGTCCTTAACGTCTATAAATAAGAAAAGAAAAGCAACCACAGAAAAACACACAATGATTTACAGTGGTTCCCCAATTGGGTATATCCACTTTCTCTCTCCACCTATCCAAGCTTATTTGTTGGACTCGGCACAACTTCTCCAAACTGCTCTTAAGAGCTTACACCTCAGATCCCGCAGGATCTTCAAGTCTCCTCCAAGACTTATTTCTCAACCACAAGGGCCTACACTCAGTGGTCAGCAGACCACCTACCTCAGTCTGTTAAGCCCTACACTAAGGCTGGGAGGATAGCCCTACCTCAGATCCCAAAGGATCCTACCTCAGAGCTCTGCAGTGCTCCTACACTCAGTGACCCGTAAGCCACCTACCTCAGCCTTATCTCTAAGGCATACAACTCAGGCTTTTCAGCCCTACAACTTCAGGCACAAGACCCTACTCTCAGAGTGCTGCAGCACTCCTACAGCTCAGTACCCCTCCAGGTACCTACCTCAGTGCTCCTCCAGGCACCTACAGCTCAGTGACAAGCTTGTCACATACCGCAGGCACAAAGGCCCTACACTCAGAGAGCAGCACTCTCCTACCTCAGACACTTAAGCCCTACAGCTCAGATCCTCACTTGGATCCTACCTCAGTGCCCTCCAGACACCTATCTCAGTGACAAATTTGTCATCTACCTCAGGCACAAAGTGCCATACACTCAGATTCAGGAAACCTGAATTCTACAGGAAATAAAACAGTAAATGAGAAAGATAAAATAACTGACTCAGAGAAATTACTCTGAGTCAACTTTGCTGGACTGAGCAGATTTTAGTCCAGCACACTTGCTGTAGAAGGAATCAACCTTCTTCTACAACTATCACTTTTTCCTGCTGCACAGATGAGCAACTTCCACCTTGCTGATGAGATGAATCAGCTAAACTGTTCTTTAGAGAACAACCTTGCCGAGCTTGAAGAGGTTCAGCTATCCTTTCTTGCCTCCAGGCTATCCTGGCTGGACTTCAGCTTTCAAGCTTGATCAGAAGTAAAAATGTCCAGCCGCCTCTTTCAGTTTTTCTCTTTTGTTCCTTTTATTCATTAACCCTAATCCCTTTACTGTTTCCCCTTTTATATGTGTTGATTTGAATCAACGACACCATCGAATGTGGTCCCACCAAGGATTGGTGAGCGCCAACTCCATCAGAAAGGGACGAAACATCTTTCAGCGCTGTAGCAGCTTTCACGCAACGGCTCCCTGCAATTTTGACTTTGATGACGTCAGCAGTGGTCTTCAACATCTGGACCTAGAAAATTTTCCTGAATTCCATTAGACGTTGAGTGGTGTTAAGACACTCAACGTCATCAGCCTTGGCTCTCAGCGCTTCAGGACTTGGAAAATTCCCTGGCTTTGTCTCAGCGGTTTTTGCACTTTAACTGTCTCAGCGGTTTTGTCTCAACTCTTTCAGTGGTTTTTCATTATTAGTTGAGACAAGCCTTGGTCTCAGCGGTCTCAACGATTTTTGCTTTTAACTGTCTCAGCGCTTCCTTCTTCTTTATAAGCGTTGAGTGAACCTGCTTCACTCAACGCTTCTGGACTTCGAAAAAAATCCAGCTAACTTTGTCTCAGCTGTTTACCTCTTAACTGTCTCAGCGTTTCCTGTGTTATTAGAAGCGTTGAGTGAACCTGCTTCACTCAACGCTTCTGTACTTAGAAAATTTCCAGCCAATATTGTCTCTGCTGTCTCAGCTGTCTCAACGCCTTCTTCTCAGCTGTCTCAACTGTCTCAGCGCCATCTTCCCAGCTGTCTCAGCGGTCTCAACGCCTTCTCCTCAGCGCTCTCAGCGCTTTTGCCTTAGACAGATTTTCTGGCTTTAGCTTGACAAGCTTTGAGCTGAGCTCGACGAACCGCAAACTGAGCTCGACGAACTTTGATCTTCTCAGCAGTCTCAGCGCTGTTTGCCTTAGTCAATTTTTCTCTTTCTTTAGCTTGACAAACGTTGAGCTGAGCTCGACGAACTGTAACTTGAGTTTGACGAATAACGAGCTGAGTTCGACGAACAGCGAGCTGAGTTCGACGAACTCTGAGCTGAGTTCGACGATATTTTGTATCCTGAGTTCTTAAGCTTATGCTCAGTTGAGCTCGATGATCAGCGAGCTGAGTTCGACGAACTCTGAGCTGAGTTCGACAAAATTATAGTTTACTGCCCAACTCATTTTCTTTACTTGTCCAATCATGGACTACCTGCATGCATGAACTAAGTACACATCAAATACAGTATGTG
Source organism: Platanthera guangdongensis (assembly GCA_039583875.1). Taxonomy (NCBI): domain Eukaryota; kingdom Viridiplantae; phylum Streptophyta; class Magnoliopsida; order Asparagales; family Orchidaceae; genus Platanthera; species Platanthera guangdongensis. The sequence goes on along the minus strand of CM077160.1, from coordinate 157,996,612 downwards.
TGTATGTCATTGACCCGTTTGACTTCTTACAAATCTGGGATATTGGGATCAATAGACCCAACAGCTTCGAACCCGCAACCCTTGATAACACTCACTTTTGCTTGAGCTCATCACCACTGCTCAGTTGGTGATGAGCTCAAGCAGAAGTGAGTGTTATCAAGGGTTGCAGGTTCGAAGCCTAGCGCCAACAACGCACTGTTGCTGGGAAACATGCACAGAGAGGCGTTGTGGTGTACCGGGCTGCAGCCCAGGTAGCGGTGTCAGCTAGGGTCCCGTAAGTCCCTTTGTGGGGTGGGCCTGACCCGTTACATAAAAAGTGCATGGGTGTTATTAAGGGTTGTGGGTTCAAAGCCTAGCGCCAACAACGCGCTGTTGCTGAGAAACATGCACAGAGAGGCGTTGGAGTGTACCGGGCTGCAGCCCGGGTAGCGGTGTCATCTAGGGTCCCGTACGTCCTTGTTTGGGGTGGGCCTGACCCGTTACATAAAAAGTGCAGCTCGGTGATGAGCTCAAGCATAAGTGAGTGTTATCAAGTGTTGCGGGTTCGAAGCCTAGCGCCAACAACACACTGTTGCTGAGAAACAGACACAGAAAGGCGTTGGGGTGTACTAGGCTGTAGCCCAGGTAGCGATGTCAACTAGGGTCCCGTAAGTCCCTGTGTGGGGTGGGCCTGGCCCGTTACAGATCTGAGCATACTAAGTCGTGGAAAGAGTAATCTCAGCAAACATATGAGTTCTAAAAAAATTGATTTCTGCATTAGTGGTTTTGAATAATGTCTATATGCATACAATTAGCAGTGCAGTAAATGGAAGCATTAAGAATGTACATGTGCCCTAGGTCACTACTAAATACAAAGAGCAAGCATGATGGTGGACAAATCAAACCCCTAAGGCCCTGATAACTTACTGCACAATGGTGGAGTAGGGGGAGTGGGGGACGGCCATAGCAAGCACTTTGGTGGAGCAGGGAGTTACTGCCATCAAGCAAGTACGATGGAGACAATGAATGAAGCAAGCATTCCATCACTGAGCAAGCACGTAGTCGACGTCGAGCAACCACGAAGAGTCGAAGACGACTAGAGAAAGCACGATGTTGAAGAAGTGATGTAAACTATTTTTAGGAAAAATGATTTACGGTAAATTATAGAACTTGTCTAGCTTTCTTGGCGGTGCCATGTACCTGTGAGAGTGGGCTCCTCAATAATTAATCTAGAGCCTATTCAATTTTCTAAAATGTTCAACACGAGTACAAGGGACAAGCTAGGCGCAATTGTTTTGCACAATAATAACTGAGCAGAGAACCAAGAATTAGGGAAATAACGTCAACGAAATTGAGATGCATGCAATAAATGAGTTTGATCACTTAAATAGACTGCATAATTTTTTTCCATAGAGTGGAGCAGAGTTGGACTTCATTTGGTTTAGCGGTGGCGGGAGGAGCAAGTGGTTCCAAACGGAGCTTTCGAACCGGTGGGGAGGGGGGGGGGGAGGTGGGGGTCGAAACGGAGCAGGGGGGTGGGGGGTGGGGGGCGTTCCCTCCTTGCTGTAGGTGCAAACAAAGACAGAGTTACGTTTGGTTACCATCCGTCTGATGGAGTTTGCTCCCCAACGCCGCCCAAAAACGCTAAACCAAATGAAGCCATATACCTTGAAATTCCAGGACTGAGTGTGGGACGCAAAGGGTTGGTGGATCGAGAAGGAGGGCTCAACAATGAATAGTTTACAATAGAGGGTTCAATAGTGGATGAAACGACAGTGGGTTGGGTTCATGTGTTCGGTGGAGGGAACGATAGTGGATGGGCTCACGGGTTCAGTGGATGCTCAGTTTGTTGAGGAGAGATGGGTAGATGTTCGCGAATGTTAGAAACGGAAATCGGCATAGGAGACGGTGACGAAGAGACCACTGGTATCCCACTGGTGTCGACGTTTTGGCTGGAGGCGGAGCCTAAAGGAGGACAGATGCCTGACAGGCACAGGAGGCGACAATGGTTTAGACAGCTAGGTCGTCGTAGGAGCTTCTTGTCTCAGTTGGCGATAGCGATTTACAGACAGGGAGAACAGGTATGTTCTGGAATGGTGCCTGGTTTTAGACGATATGTGGAATATTGAGCTTTTTCCTCATTCAATTTCTCACCAAAAGGCTCCTATACCAATAATCGAGGTGTCACAGTCTACCTTGAATCTTCTTAAATTCCGGAAGTGCTAGTACGAGAGCACTAGTTAGTTTGTCTTTCACAAGAGTGAAAGCTCGTTCAGCTTCCTCAGTTCAGATAAATTGATCTTTCTTGAGACAATCTGTCACAGGAGCGATAAAGACATTATAGTTTCTAATGAACCTACATTGAAAAGACGCTAGTCCGTGAAAATCACGGGCCTTGGTGATGGTCTTAGGGCTAGGCCACGATCTGATGACATGTACCTTTTCATGATCGACCTTGATTCCTTCGGAAGACACAATATACCCTAAGAATGTCAAATTATGGTTGAGGAATGTGCGTTTCTTAAGTTTTATATAGAGCTTGTTATCCAAAAGGATTTGGAGAACCTGCCGAAGGTGATCTAAATATTCGCCGAGGTTAGTGCTATATATCATGATGCCATCAAAGTAAACTGCCACACAAACTCTAATCAAAAGGCGAAGAACTTGGTGCATGAGTCGCATGAAAGTACCTAGGGCATTGGAGAGGCCACAAGACATCACAAACTGTTTGTATAGCCCTTTCTTTGTTTTGAATGCGATTTTCCATCATCTCCGGGTCGAATTCGCATTTGATGATAACCGCTCTTAAGATGTATTTTAAAGAAACTTGGGACTGCTAAGCATATTTAGCATATCATCCAATCGGGGTATTAGGAATCAATACTTACAGTAATCATATTTATTGTGCGGCTATCTACACACATGTGCCACGTCTCATCTTTCTTGGGGAAAAAAGGGCAGAAACGTCGCAAGGATTCATACTCTCCCTGATATTGCCCTTAATCTAAACGGTGACCTACCGGTGTAGCTCTTCGTGTTTCTTAGGACTCATTCGATAATGTGGCAAATGAGGGAGGCTAACACCTGGCGTAAGATCAATACAATGTTGTATATCACGCATTGGAGGGAGGTGATCTGGTAGCTCCTCAACATAATTCTATAAAACTCAGAAATAAGAGGACGAACTCTACTCAAAATCTTTTTAGATTCTAGACTGGATTCTAGATCGGCTAAGATATAAATGACCTCACTCTCCCTCATCTCTTCCTGGAATTGGGTCCCAGAAAGTTACATATGAGCTGACAAAAACAAAATCATAGCGATAGGAGATGTGCTACTACTAGGTGAGCAATGCTCTAAGAGTTTGGGCAAAAGCTCGTTCTTCTGTGGGAGAAGAATGATCCTACGCCCACTTCATTCAAAAGTGTATGAGTTTCTCGCTCCATCATGAATCATATTGTCTATCAAACCACCACGGTCGTCCTAACAAGATATGACAAATCACTATAGTCGCAACATGACACCAAACTGAATCTTGATAGGAACCCTGTATGGAAAACTTAACTAAACACTAATGCGTGATGAGCTTAGTCATAGTATTAGTGACTAATGGCAAGCTATGCAGTTTTCCTAGAGGTTGAGTCTTAAATTTTATCTTTTTTACCATGCACCGTGACACAAGTTTTCATGCTACCACTATATATAATGATGGAGCAAAATTGCCCCTAAATGCGTGCGATAATACAAAAAATATTATTTGTCAACCATTCATTCTCAGTGGAAATTTTGGAGGTGAGGAGGCTATGTTGCATGACACAGACTTAGTGCTCCGCGTGCTCTGCCACTTCTACCTCGTCTACGATGACCGGATTCTGTTGGGAGTCAGTAAAGAAAACTCCATACTTGGGCTCCAGACTAAGTTATCAAAATCTCAAGGCGCACCGAGGCGCAAAGGGCCCCTGGAGCTTAGGCGCAAGGCCCACGCGCGCGCCTGAGGCACGTGAGGCGCAAAAATGGGGGAAAAAAAGGAAATTGAGCGAATTGGACGCCCAATTTGCGGAAATTGGGTGCACAATTCGCTGAAATTGGGTGCTCAATTCGCTCAATTTCAGCGAATTAAGCGGCCAATTCGCTCAATTTCAGCGAATTGGGCGCCCAAGTGCGCCTAGGGGTGCCTTAGGTGCGTCTAAGATCATGTTTTTGCCCATCACATTTTTTTTAAAAACACCTTGAAAGGCCCAGGAGCGCTTTTGGCGCGCCTGGGAGCCTGTAAGGCGCGTGCCCGTGGCGCGCTTGGGGCACATCACCAGCCTTATGTGACAACCCAAAATTCGCAAAACAAAATATTTAGTTTTGCCCCGATGATGAGATAAGGCAGTGCGAATTTTTCAAAATTTTTTTCGCGCATTTTATTTCATGATGTCACTCTTGCTTTTATTTATTGTGTGCCAATAGTAATTTTAAGTGGGTTTGTGTAAATTTATGGTCTGCCTTTAGTGGTGGGCTGACTGAATTTGGGTTAGCATGTTGGTTGGTTTGTGTGTTGGCTGGTTTTGACAGTTGGCTAGCCACGTGTTGACTATTATGTGCTTCAGGGCTAATTTGGGGACACCTCTAAGAGGTGCAATAACTCTCTTAATTGGCTTGTTTGTCTTGTAACCTCTTATCTCTTGTTATACAGAGCTGAACCTCTTTCATTTCTTCACTTCTCCTCTCGTCCTCTCTTGCCTTTGTGTGGTTGCGCTGTCCCCAATTTGCTGCTTCCTGCTGCCCCAAACTGCTGCTGTCCTACTGCCCCAATTTGCTGCTGTCCTGCTGCCCCGAGCTGCTGCTGTCCTGCTGCCCCGAGCTGCTGCTCTCCTGCTGCCCCGAGCTGCTGCTCTCCTGCTGCCCCGAGCTGCTGCTCCCTGCTGCCCCGAGCTGCTGCTCCCTGCTGCCCCGAGCTGCTGCTCCCTGCTGTTCTGGCTGCTGCTTTGCTATACCTCTACCGTTGATTTTGAGCGCTGCTTCTGTTTCTCTTCTGCTGTAAGGATGTTTTCCTCCCTCTCTACTTTCTGAATTTCAGATTATAGGGTTGGTTTTAGCTGGTTTTTTTGCTGTTTTTCCGCTGTTTTAGGGCTAAAGTGTTGTTATTTTCTTACGGATTTTGGGCTGCATTTCCGCTGGTTTTTCGACGATATTTTGCGGCACTGTTGTGCTATTTTGGTAGCTGTTTAGAGGCCCTTTTAGCACTGTTTATGGGCTGTTTACTAAAACTTTACTGGACAACACTTTAAGGGGACGGGAAGTCCGTTTGAGGGCTGGTTTTAGCCCATTTCAAGGCATATTCATGGTTGGCTGTCCACCAAAGTGCATGAGTTGAATTTGGTTTTCTACGATTATTTCCGGAGTATTTTGAGTTTTCCGGTTTATTATTTGGTTTTTCGACTTTTCGTAAATCCCTTAAATATTATAAGAGACGCAACCCAATTAAAAATGCATGCTATTACAGTGGTTTTCGCGGCCAAGAATTAATTGAAGAAGGATGCCGTCTCAGGATAATATGAATAAGGGCAAAGCTGCTGTGAGTATTTTATTTCTTGAATTAAGTTTATTCACGTAATTTCCTATTCTTGTTTACTTTTTAATAAACGATGCCTGTGCATATGAGTTTAACTCATTAAAATATCGCTATGAAATAAAATGTAGGCGAAGGGAAAACATAAAAGCGATATGTATATTTCTGAGGGGATCAGTTTTATTCAAAACTCCTGTTTATACAACAAGATAAAATTTATTTAAAACTCTGCATAGGGAAATGTGATGACTTCGAATCCGATGATGTAGAGACATCTACTGATGGATTCACCAGTAGGGGTGAGCCTACAATTACGCTCTTCGGGGGCAGGGCCCAATTGAAGTTTGCATCATCGGAGCATTTCCCATTTTATGTAACTAAAATTAAGCGCTAATTTAAGGATCAGTATTGAGAATTTTCAAATAATTATGTTATTGTAATGTATGCATATTGTTATCTCCACTTTGTTTGTATGTATGACTATTCACGAAATACTTTTCTCATTTACTCATAATTTTTATGACTAACCCATTGTGAACCCATTTTTTTTAGTCAACAGGAGACATTCCTAGTGCTCGGAAAAGGATTTCGCCGGAAAAAGATAGCAAAGCTCGAGGGAGACGCAAAGCCTCGTGTACCACTTTCAAATTCTGATTTTTGTATAGATGATTACTCGTAGTTACTTTTTTTTATTCGGTTGTAACTCAGTTAAGAACAGTTAAGAATGAATAAAATACTGTTTTGGATGTTCTTTGTACTGTACTTAGATGTGCTGCGACACTTTTATTAAAATTCTGTTCAATTCATGATATCATTTGGGAAGCCCGGGAATTTTGGGTCGTCACACCTTAACCGTGCTGAGGCGTCTCAGGCACGCGCCTTGACAACTAAGGCTCCATATCCTCTTCAGACTTGACTACAACTATGAATTATTTACACGGACACTCAAGGATTTGTGTCTTGGCTCCATGCACTTAAAACATTGAAATACCCTAGGGTTGGGTCGTGAGCCATTAATCTCTTTGCCTTTGGAAATGACAGGCGAAGGTGCGGGGCACTAGTGGACCCTAAGTGATGACTCGACATGCGGGGCTTAGGAGTAGTAATATGAGGAACTATATTAGATAATCTATCAGAAGGCCTAAGATGCTTTCTTTTGAAGGAAAGACTCAACTCGTCGAGCTCTACTGGATATCTCTTCTAAGTCTCGAAAGTTGTGAAGCTCTAACTACTCTCGGATGGCATATCGAAGTCCATTTAGGTATCTTGACACCGTCATGTAATCTTCCTCTCGTATGTTTAACCAAGATTGTAGATTAAGCAACTCATTTGTGTAGTCATTTACCTTGAGTTTACCTTCTCGTAGGTTATTAAATTTGCGATAAAATTTTTGGAGGTAATCCGGGGGGACTTATCGTTTTCACAACTATGTTTTAAATTTGACCCATGTAGTAGGCTAGACCTAAGGTGTAACGTGTACACTTCAACTCAACCCACCAGACTAGTGTTGGTTCTTTGAGCCTAAGAGTGACATACTCGACCTAACGATTGATGGGCACCTATTTTTCAACCATGAATCGTTCCATATGTTCAAACCAATCAAGACATCCTTTGAGTTCAACTTGGCCCTTGAAAATGCCTATAATAACACCCGTATTCAACGTGGTTGGTTTTGGGGTTTAGGATGTTGTGGCAACTTATCCCAACGTGGTTGGTTCTTCCTCCCTAGTGTTTGGTGGAGGTGCCCGATTTAATCCTAGGTGTCTAGCAACTTTGAGATTATTGGCGAAAGATCTTAACCCGTTCATAACTTGCATGAGGTTGCCGATGCGATGATTTAAGTCCTCAACGATCGCTTCAATTTTGTCTAGTCAACTCTCAATTTAAAAAATATATATAGAAAAACTTTTATTTTTTCAAACAAAGGAGTGGCTTGAAGCAAATATTTTTTTAAAGGAAAAAATGAAAATCCTTTTAAAAAGATATGTTTTTTGTTTTTTTAAGAAACAATATATATATTTTTAAATAATAATAAAAAACTTATCTTATCAAATTAGATCAAGGTTGTCCGATTCACGATAGAAGTGAATCGAAGCTCGGCTCTGATACCAAACTAATGTAAAAGAATTTTTAGAGAAAACGATTTATGGTAAATTATAGAACTCTGTTACGCCCTCGGACGAGGCCCGGTTGATTGGCCGACAATACAGGCGGCGGCAGAGGCGTGACGGGGGCGACAACGGGGCTGAACCAATTTGTTCAGCCCCCTCTTCATAAGACTCGGCCCAAGGGGGACTGAACCAAGTGGGTTCAGCCCCCATTGGGGCCATCCGGCCCTGGGTCCGGGTATAAGTATACAAGACCCCCTCTTTGGGTGGGAGGCAAGTAATATTCAGGTATTCCCTCTTCCCTCCTTTCTCAACCCTAATTTTCTTTAGCCGTCTTAGTTCTCTTTCTCTTCTCCTCCTTTCTAACAATTGGTATCGGAGGATTCTTTCCTCCATCATGGTTGCTATGCGTTTGCAAGAGTAGACCGGCCGTTTGGAAAACCTAGAAGAGAACTTGGCGGGGTTGACCGACTCGGTGGCCGCCATCGAAGAAAAATGTGAAAACATCGACTCAAAGATTGGAAGAACGGATTGATGAGCGCTTGGAGGAAATCGTGGCGTTATTGGCGCAAAATTTGAAGGGGAAGGTTGCGGCGGAGGAGGAACCCGACGGATCTTCAATTTCCAGGCCCGATTTGCAACATATGGCACGACGTACTGTCCTGAGCTACTGGTCAAGTGGAAGGATCTGGCCGCGGAGCACAACACCTGGGTGGATTTGCTAGAGTTTCGTGAGCTTTAACCCGATTACAACTGTGGGGACAAGCTGGTTTTTGATGGAGAGGGGATTGTTTGGCCGGCAATACAGGCGGCGACAGAGGCGTGACAGAGGCGACAACGGGGCTCAACCAATTGGTTCAGCCCTCTCCTCATAAGACTCGGCCCAAGGGGGGCTGAACCAAGTGGGTTCAGCCCCCATTGGGGCCGGCCGGCCCTGGTTCCGAGTATAAGTATACCAGACCCCCTCTTTGGGTGAGAGAGTAATATTCAGGTATTCTGTCTTCCCTCCTTTCTTAACCCTAATTTTCTCTAGCCGTCTTAGATCTCTTTCTCTTCTCCTCTTTCCTAACAAACTCTTCTAGCTTTCTAGGCGGTGCTACGTACTCGTGACTCGTGCGAGTGGGCTCCTCAATAATTAATCTAGAGCTTATTCGATTTTCTTAAATGTTCAACACGAGTAAAAGGGACAAGCGAGACAAAATGTTTTGCACGATAATAACTGAGCAGAGTACGAAGAATTAAGGAAATATCGTTAACGGAATTGAGATGCATGCAATAAATGAGTTTGATCACTTAAATAGACTGCATAAGTTTTTGCCTTAGAGAGGAGCAAAGTTAAACCTTGAAAATTCTCGGACTGAGTGTGTGCCGCAAAGAGCTGGTGGCTTGGGATGGAGGGCTCGACAATGAATAGCTTGTCTACGGGTTCGACAGTGGAGGAAACAATGTTGGTCTGGGTTTACAGGCTCCGTTTAGGAAACGATATTGGCTGGGCTCTCGTGTTCAATGGGGGATCGGTTGACTGAGGAGAGAGGGGTGATGTTCGTGAAGGTCAGAAATGGCAGTCAGCACAGGAGACGATGACAAAGAGATTGCAGGTATCCCGTTGGTGTCGGCGTTGTAGCTGGACGCGGATCCCAAAGGAGACCGGAAACCTGGCAGGCTCAAGAGGCGACAACGGTTTGAACAGCTATGTCGCAAGAGGAGCTTCTCGTCTCAGTTGGCAATGATGATGATTTATAGACAGGGACAACAGGGAAGTTCTGGAGTGGTGCCTAGTTTCGAACTAGAAAACAAGAGCACGACTCTGTTTTCTCTTCGTTTTTCCAGGTTGGCGATAACAGGAAGGATTGACTTTTAAACATTGTCCTTGGCAAACTCCAACCACATGAATTTAAGGGGACTTTAATCTTTGGCAGCAACAACGCATGGGTAAATTGATAAATGGATATATGGTCTTTAATAATGGACTGGCAGTTTTAATTAAAAAAAAGAAGGCAAACAAACAATGAGTTTACTAAGGCATTGACTCCTCTCTAAAATAAATAAATAACTTATAGATTTTATTTTGAAGTTAATTGAATATATTTATTAAACTTATGCAAATTATTATAATTATTTAAATAACTTATAGCTATCGTTGACGGGCCGGTTTATTCAGGGTCGTATTTGCTGGTCGGGCCAATATGCTGTTATCAAAACTAAGCTTGCGACATGAACATAAACGATGACATTCAAACATTTCACAACGAACATAAAACAAAATATAAATGAACTAATTTCCAAAGGAATTAAGTGGATGCTACGCCAGATGCCGAGAGTCGATGTCGTCGTTGAGGCGACGATAAATGGTCAATGAAGCAAGCACGATGTCATCATCGTGTTGAGCAATCACGCTGTCGTCGTCGTGTTCAGCTAGCTCGCTGCCGTCGTTGTGTTGAGAAAGGACGTTGTCGTCATCGAGCAAGCACAGAGAGTCTGAGACGGGACAACTAGAGCATGCATGATTTCATCTTTTAGGGTTTTAGCTTTTCCTCTTTTAGACGTCCAGAGCCCAGAGGCTAGAGTATTGAGCAAGACACAAGAGACCAAGCATTGCGTTGGTGTGTGACCTACCCTAGCTGTGACTCGTATGGTGTGTAACCTAGTAAGGAATATGGTCCCTAATGAGTTGTTGAGCCCGATGCAATGTTCAATTTCGTTGGTGAGCCCGTGACTCCGTGATCTTGAGGATTGAGGAGTCGGTTCGGTTTGATCGGTTTCTAGAATTTGGAAGCCTACCCGAACCGATCTGGATTTAGTTTTACATGCTCCAAACCGAACCGACACCGGACTGTCAGCCTTGATTCCAAAATCGGCGCAGTTCGGTTGATTTTCTTTTTTTTCCTCATTCCTACCCACAGTTTGACCTCCTAACCTGTTCGTAGGGTAATCATGAAATTATTATAATAATGTAAATTGTAGAACTGCAAAAATAACATGTTTACTTAATTCCTAATGTGTTTAATGGCGTGCACACGTGTTTTATGATTTGTTTTTTATGCTCGAAGATAGGAACACTTATTGTTGTTTTTGAGCTTGACCAAAAAAGGTTGGGTGAGTTCTACATGGAGCCCCGATTCTTGTTCATATTGATACTAGTTTTAACAAGGCTAGTTGGATTCGTGATCAGGATTTATTTGAAAAAAATATAGGAAATAGCAAGTTTTTCATATGCCAATATTTTCACCTAGAACTACATACAAAGGTTAAGAAGGTATAATAGATGAGACACATTACTTAAGAATTTTTAGTTTGAGAATCGACATCATTTTCAGAAGAAGTGAGGAGGATTGTGGAAGCACCATAACAATGACAGTCTATATTAGAGTTGGAGCTAAAATTTTGACATTAGGAGTCTTTTATGGAAGGACTGTTGAGCTGATGTTTTGGAAAGTTGATGCACAAGAACCCTCAATAGAGAAGATTAGTGGTCTGGAAAATTGATGGCACACAAGTGACCTATAAGATGCAAAACAGAAAACATGAGATGGACGCAGAAAGGTCTTTTTAGAGAGACATAAGGGAACATTGTAGGACTAATTAGTTCTCAATGATGAGAGTCTGGCAGCCGCAAAAGGTTAAGGAGCTTCACTCGCATGAGTAGAAACTTACAAATTTAGATAGCGGTTGGGCTTTTCTGTTGATAGTTGAAACTTCCTTTTGTTACTGGTTGTTTTGTTTGTGCTTTCACGTTTATTAACAGTGACAAAAAAATCAGTCCATTAAGTGATCATGTGGTAGATGAATCAAATCTCAGATGGGTTGTTCGATATCTGGTCCCTTTTTTCTGGTTTAGTAGTATTTTTGTATCAATGCCTGAACATGGCTCCTATAGGGGGCCATGATTTATATTTTTCACTTCATTTTCCAACAAATTCAATCAGTATATGATAACATTTTTAAGAAATTATTGTACTTGTTTTCTAAAAATATTGCATGTTGAATTTATTATCTTAGTGGGAGTCCTTTTTATCGTTTCGTAAAGTTGGGAATTCTTTAGGTCTTGGTTTGTGTTCCAGTTTGTTCTCACTTCTCCCGTATATTTTTTTGATGCTATCATCCATTTCTATTGCAATCTGGTTTCAGGTATGGTGGAACAATTACAAAACAAGTAAGGAGATTGGGTGCATCTTGTGACTGGACTAGGGAACGTTTCACCCTTGATGAACAGCTAAGTCGTAAGACAAACAATCTCCTTATTTTGTTTACCAAAGCTTGGTAGATTATTTTGAATTCACTGGTCTTCCATTTTAATATCATTCTGTGGATTTCTAAAATTGTTTTAGGGGCTGTAACTGATGCATTTATCAGACTTCATGAGAAGGGCCTGATATATCAAGGTATTTTCAACAGATACAACATAATAACTTTTATATTTATTACTGTTGAGATGCGTTTTTTGTTATCATTGTGCTTATCGTTATATTGTATTTTCTATTTTTCTCCTGATCCACCTCCATATATAGAGGGGATTATGGTTTCCTCCTATTTTTTGAAGTTTTTTTCCCTCTCTCTACATGGTATCAGAGCCTTAGACGATTAGGGCTTCCATGTCAACCTCCGCATCGCGCCTCATCGTTCCGCTTCCGCATCCCGCCTCATCGTTCCGCTTCCGCATCGCGCCTCATCGTTCCGCTTCCGCATCCCGCCTCTTCCTTCCGTCCCGACTTCCGTCTTGCCTCCGCATCCCGCCTTCCATCCCGGTTCGCATAACCCGTCGCGTCCCGGTTCCGCTTCGGCAGAAGTTCTTCAGCGTCGCGTCCCGGTTCCGCCTCGACATTCCACTTCGGCACTTTTTCTTCTTCTTCTTCGGTTTTTTTCCTATTTGATTCTTTTTGACACCGAAAATATGACCCTAATCTGATGGTATTTCCGGTGTCAGTCCTTATTGGAGGCTTCTTCGTGATCTTGGTTTTGTCCCCTCTTTTATGAGCCAACCCTAGTTTCTATCTAGGTGTTTGTGGGGCTTCTTGTGCTTATTCTCGCATCATGTTCGAAAATGATGGATCCGCTCTCTCTTCCGGTGCCGGAATTTACTCCACAACCTTGCCGTACGGTGGCGCAACTCGGTCCAGTCATGACCACAATACTCCTCAAATAAATCATCACTATTCGATTGGATGGTTCCAATTTCCTTCTGTAGTCTCGGGCTCTTACCCTTGCCTTGAAGAGCAGACGTTTGTTTGGGTATGTTCTGGGGACTATTACGACACCGGCCAAAGATTCTCCGGACTGGCTACAGTGGGAGTCTGAGGACTCTCTAGTGATGTCTTGGTTGACAAACTCTATGATTGACTCGATTGCTCAGAATTATATATTTTTGGAGGCTGCAACTGATATTTGGAAAAGGGCTGATGCTACTTACTCCTACCGGGGCAATGCTGCACAAATTTTTTAGCTGCGATGAAAGATCTTCATCCTTCGTCAGGGTGATCGCCCTCCATCTGTCTACTACTTGGAGTTCACTCAACTTTATCAAAAGTATGATCACTTTGACTCTGTCACTCTTGTGTCTCCTGAAGATGAGCTCCTCGTTCGTGCTCGGGAAGATAAGAACAGAGTTTTTGAGTTCCTTCATGGCCTTCACCGCGAATTTGATCCGATCAATGTGCAGATTCTTGGGCACTCACCTCTGCCATCGCTTTTCGAGGTTTTCAGTCTTGTTCAACATGAATTTGATCGACGATAGACATAGACCCCTGATACTGCTCCCGAAGGTTCTGCCATGGCTGCTCAATTTGGAAGTAGAGCCCCTCGTGATTCCAGGCCCAAGTTCGCCGACAAGATCACTGACATTGTGATTACTGCGACAAGTCCTACCATATTTGGGACACCTGCTTTCATTTTCACGGCTTTCCTACACCCCGCGGGGGCCCCACACCACGTGGTGGTCGTGGTTATGGTCGTTCTCCAGGTCGCTCTACTCTGCCCCGCTCTGCTCACCTGTCTGATGCTTCTGAGGGGTTGCTTACTCCTACTACCCAGTCTGCTCCTCCAGTTACTTTGTCCGCCGATGAGATTTCTGCTTTCCGGCGTCTGATGCAGCAACAACCTCTGGAGCCTTCTGTGTCCTCGTCTTCCTATGCTCATCAAGGATCCTCTGGTGCTCATAATGCTTCCTCTCGTCCCTCTACTCACTGGATTATTGATTATGGGGCAACATATCATATGACCGGCTCCGCTACCGGTTTTGTGTCTTACCTTTCTTTGTCTGGTCGAGACAAAGTGAGCATTGTGGATGGTTTCTTATCTCCAATTGTTGGAAAAGGAACAATCCCCTGCTCCCCTCTTACTCTTTCTTCTGTCCTTCATGTACCCAAGTTTACTCGTAATCTACTCTCAACTAGTCATCTAACAAACTCTATGAACTGTTCTGTGACGTTCTTTCCCTCTTTTTGTGTGTTTCAGGACATGAAGACGGGGACGGTGATTGACTCTGGTAGTCTGGTGGATGAGCTTTACGTGTTTGATTCTTCCATTCCTGCACCTTCGCCCGAGGCCTTTCATGCTGATCAGGTGGTCACTTTGCAGTCCTGGCATTACCGTCTTGGACATCCCTCTATTCTGTCTATGAAACGTTTATTTCCTACTTTGTCTGCTGTATTAGTTGATAATTTTCATTGTAATGCTTGTGAACTTAGCAAACATCATCGTGTTTCATTTAATCATGTTTCATGTCCTAGTTCTGCTCTTTTTCATGTTATTCGTAGTGATGTTTGAGGGTCTTGCCCGGTTTCTTCTATTTTCTTGTGTCGTTGGTCTGTCACTTCCATTGACAGCTTCTCCCGTACTACATGAATTTACTTAATGAAGGCTAAAGATGAGGTTTTTCCTTTTTTTTTTTCAGCGTTTTCACAAAATGATTTCTGTGCAATTTGATACCCCTATCAAAATCCTTCGCTTCGACAATGGACTTCAGTACACAGACTCTCAATATGACCGTTACCTTGCTCAACATGAGATTATCCATCAAACATCTTGCGTTCACTCTCCTGCTCAAAATGGGGTGGCCGAACACAAAAATCGTCATGTTTTGGAAGTTGCCAGGTGTCTTCTTCTCCATATGCACCTTCCAAAGTACTATTGGGGGGATGCTGTTCTCACTGCTGCCTATCTTATTAATTGTTTGCCCTATCGTGTCCTGAGTTATAACACTCCCCTTCACACTCTTGGGGTGCCTCCTCCTACTCTCCAACCTCGTATATTCAGCTGTGTTTGTTTTGTCCATATTCACCAAAGGACTAATCTTGATCATCGGGCTCACAAGTGTGTTTTTATCGGCTTTGCTCCTACTCAAAAGGGGTATAAATGTTTTGACCGGGTCCTTAAGAAAGTCTTTGTTACCATGAATGTCACATTCCATGAATCCGAGAGCTACTACGGGCCCTCACTTTAGGGGGGACCTCTTTTATGTTGGAAGTGAGTTCTTTAACTCCTTTACCCATTCCTCCGTTATATCACTATCACTCGACTCCGTCTCCTATTCCTCCTACGCCAACTCCTGCTGCTCCTATTGCCAAGCTCCTGCAGGTTTACTCTCGTCGTCCCAAGGGAATGAACACGCCGGCCCCTATCAGAGTCCCAGAGCAGACATCTGATCCGTCGTTAGGTTCCTTTACTCCAAGGGAAGGTACTTCTACTCAAAACCAGTTATATCACTTCGTCTCCTAATCGCCCCTATTGGCTTCCCATAGAGATTTTGTCTCTTCTTTGGCTGCTACTTCAATCCCTACTTCGTGGGATGATGCTCTCTCTGATGACAGGTGGAAGGCGGCTATGTTTGAAGAAATGCATGCTCTGGATAAGAATCACACATGCGACCTAGTACATTTGCCTAAAGGGAAGACTGCCGTAGGATGCAAGTGGGTGTTCTCTGTCAAATAAAACACTCAGGGGGTTGTGGAAAGGGATAAGGCTAGGCTGGTTGTTAGAGGGTACACTCAGACGACAAGTATTGATTACCAGGAAACCTTTGCACCGGTTGCTAAGATGAATTCTATAAGGATTCTCCTGTCGTGTGCAGCCTGCAAGGGGTGGAGTCTCGACCAACTTGATGTAAAAAATGCGTTCCTTCATGGTGATCTGAAAGAAGAAGTATACATGACTCTACCTCCCGGTCTCTCTCCCGGAGGATCTGAAGGCAAAGTGTGCAAGCTGAAGAAGGCCTTGTATAGTCTGAAACAATCACCTAGAGCTTGGTTTGGAAGATTTCAAAAGACAATGACATGCTTCAGATTCTCCTAGAGTAAAGGGGATCTTACTCTTTTCATAAACAATAATGAAGGAAACTAACTGCTTGATAGTTTATGTAGATGACATCATTATAATAGGTGATGATCAGAACGAGATTCAAGCATTGAAACTGAGATTGGCAAAAGAATTTGAAGTAAAATATTTGGGGAACCTCAAGTACTTCTTGGGTATTGAGGTTGCAAGGTTCAAACACGGGATATCCATATCATAGAGAAAGTATACTCTTGACCTCCTTGAAGCTTCAGGAATGAGCAGGTGCAGACCGACTGACACTTCAATCGAAGTCAACCACAGACTTGGAAAAGATGACGATGACATGATCGAGGACATTCCCAGTTTTCAGAGATTGGTTGGAAAACTTATCTACCCGTCGCTTACTCGCCCAGATATCTCCTATGCTATAGGCGTGCTCAGTCAATATATGCATTCCCCGAGGTCTCATCATTTAGATGTTGCTCATCGTGTCCTCAGATATCTCAAGTTCTCTCCTGGGAAAGGAATCCTGTTTTCGTCAAATAAAGAGCTGACTATTGATGTATACACAGATGCTGACTGGGCTGGATCGATTGAAGATCGACGGTCCACGTCTGGGTACTGCACTATGGTGGGTATAAATTTAGTCACCTGGAGGAGTAAAAAACATGTGGTTGCCAGATCAAGTGCTGAGGCGGAGTTCAGGGCTATGGCGCACGGAATCTGTGAAGGGCTATGGATACTAACCATTTTGATTGATCTTGGGTTTAAAAGTAGCGAGCTTATCAGGTTATACTTCGACAACAAGGCTGCGATCAGTATTGTTCACAACCCTATGCAACATGACCATACAAAATATATTGAAATCGACAAATACTTCATTAAAGAAAATATAGATAAAGACATTGTTATTACTCCGTTTGTGCCCTCTGAGCAACAATTGACAGACCTACTCACGAAGGGATTATGCAGTGGTTTCTTTAAAGAACTTGTTGGCAAGTTGGGAATGTTCGACATCACACACCCAACTTGAGGGGGGTATTGAGATGCACTTATTATGATCATTGCGCTTATCATTATATTGTATTTTCTGTTTTTCTCCTGATCCGCCTCTATATATAGAGGGGATTAAGGTTTCCTCCTATTTTTTGAAGCTTTTTTCTTCTCTCGACAATTACATAATGGTCCATGTTGGCAACATAGTGAAATTGCTGTTGACCAGCTTCTTAGTAGCCATTGAGTACAGTTTGACAAGTATTCCGGGAAAAAGAAAAATACAATTACTATCTCGTGGTAAATTATTGGCTATTCACTAATAGTAACTATATTGTGATACTCAAATTACCCGGAATGGGAGCCTTTGCACACCGACTGAAGTGTTGCCATGTGACCTTGAGGTCACAAGTTCGAGTCCGAGAAGAAACCTATTGCAAAAATGCATGTAAGGTTTGCCGACATTTCACCCTTGTAGCGAGACCCTTCTCCAGACCCCTGTTGCACGAGATTGCTTTGTGCACCGGGTTACCCTTTTTAACAACACTTGATAATTGCCCCCCCTAAACTGTAAACTGTTGCCAAAATATAAATAAATGTTGTCAAAAGGCGTTGCCTATGGTGGCGCTACCTATTCTCAAATGCATCATTTTTTCATACCTTCAGGTAACATTATACAAAATTGTTGCCTATATTCTTAGTAGAGAACAATTCTTTGGTGGATCTATTGCAACATTTTGGATATATTGACCTGTAATGCTACAATTAAAAAATGTTCCAAATAAGCCCAAAATCTACACTTTGATACTGCATGGATATACTTTATGTAACACTTCAAAATTGCAAATGTAATAATAATTTGACTAAATAATCTGCAAAATCGAACTCTTGATGACACTTGTTTAAATTACACTTCATGAGTGATATCTAAAGTGAACCCGTGTACAGCATTTTACATCAAATATATATAAACAGAACATGTACACCTAGGTGCATCCAAAACTTATCAACAATTAATATACAGAGTTTAAACAAAAACTGAATATATATTAGTCATGAATTGAACAATGTCATCCAATTCTCATCTAATCAAACTCTACCAAAATAATACATAAAAAATAACTTCAAATCAAAGTCTACAAAAGAAAACACTTCTAAAGCAATCTGAACATCAACTGATCTTCATGGTCCTCTACATTGAGAATTTTCTGCATAAAATAAAATATAAAAAATGATATCAAAATTAATATATAATTAACAAGCTATAGACATATAATACTACTATAATAAAATTGTATGAAAGTCTATAACAAAATTCCTCTCCATTATTTGGAACATGTGTTGATGTAAAAGAATTTGCACGTGGTGATCCCATTATCTTACAATTGCATTATTAATTTCTAGTCCAACACCTTTCCCTTATTGACTTTTTGAGTTTCAATAAAAACTTCAGCTTGAGTGAGATCTCTCCTCTTTTGAAAGCTACAAATGCATAATAATAAATAAATAAACTATGAAGTAAGAAAATTTAAGTAAAGGAGCTATATAAACTGAAACAGGTACCATGATCGTGGAATAATAGGATAAATTATCCTATCCTCTTTTGAAAGCTACAAATACTGCTTGTGTGGGAAAAATTTATGCAAATTATATCCACATTCTACAAACCAATTTGATTCAGATTTTGTCAGTGTCTTATTTGCTAACCAAAATAAGTCAAAATTTCCTGATTGTTGAGAGGATGTGCTGCCATTGTTTTGGCGGGTTTTTTTTGCTAAGGAGTCAACATCCTGATTGTTGACGATTCTATATAAATAGCTAGGATTCTACATAAATAGCTAGGATTCACTCTTTTTGTATCATTTTTTCCCTTCTATTTCTTATTTTCTAGGTGTCAGCTGTGCACTTAACTTCAATTTTAGTACACTTAGTTTGTTATATGTTGTAGTCTTATAATATTCTCTCTTTATAATTCAAGATATGTACAATTACTTTGTTAGTTGTCTTGTTTCCACATTAATTAGTCATTATATTAAAACATTTTTCGTATTCTAATTTTTCGAAAAATCACATTTCCTGTTCGTATCGTATCCCGTCCCCGCCCCCATGCTACATAGCACACCGATGTTGTTGTGATGGGTGAGGATGCTAAAGTTGGCTATGTGATCAGAATCAATAATGGCATCTTGGTGGAATGTGTTGTTGAATACCAGGTGTTTTATAATGTATTCTATGCTGAATTTAAATCCATTTGATTTGATATTACTTCATGCAATGTACTTAGCCTTTCAAATATCTGTATACTAACTGACTCAAGACTTATTCTTAATATAATTCAATCAGTTTTTTTCAAGCGGGAAACAGAAATCATGGGTCAAACTATCCTAAGCATCTAGCCATACTTAATCATAAACTTCGGCATATGTACTGGGAAGGAAATACTATGGCGGGTGCTCTTCTCAATTACACTCTTCAAACTAAGCATGATAGTTTCTATAATGATTACACAACACTCCCACTTGAGGTTATCTTTGGATTGCTTAGGGTTTTGGCTCTCATGCGAGAGAAGAGCTCCTTGGAAGACCCATCCTCTAAGAGCTTGGCGAGCTCTTCTCTCTCAATTTGTATCTTATATTTATATTGCTAATGTAAATCATTTTTTTGTTCCGTAACAATTGGTTCGACCCGACGTGTGCTGCTCGCTTGCTTTGGTCATCAACTTCAAAACCTAGCTACTGCCCTTTCCTTGCTCATTCGGCCGCCTTAGATCCCCGTTTTGCATTCAAAGACAGCCAGATCTTCGTCCTCGCACGTCTGCGTCCAACAACGATTGTTCAACCTTGCCCAACTTCCGTCAGTCCGTCCTACAACCCCCAATTCCTCCGCGATGCTAATTTGTTGATTGTCATGCTTGGTCCCGCCCGCTTCCCTCCAATCCTGTATATCATTGATCTCTTTATGAACCTGGGTTCTTTCAACGCCGAGCAATCTTTGCACCTGTGACATCGCTTTGCTCCCATCCACATTTTTTGCTGCAACTCACAACCCCTTCCAGCTTCACTGTAGCAGCAAGCTCTTCAGGCAGCCACAATCCCCTAAGCATCATCGCCATCCAACTGCCCTAACCTCAACAACAACGCTTTACCATGCCGTTCCCACAACTCTGCCCTATTTCCGTCACCGCCGACCGTTCTTACAACTTTTTTCGTCTGCTCCTATGACCAAGACTGGCCTAACGATGGACAACTGCATGGATGCCCTCGAGCGCGCCCTCACTACCATCAACTCTCGCCTTGATATTAAAAATGAGCATTTTATATTGATTTTGGCATTGTTCTGCACCATGCAATCAGGCCAACCATCGATTGCAAACCGTGCCTCCGCTTTGGGATCCCCCAATGAGTTGTTTCCCAGGGATCCCGTTCCTTCGGGACCCTCAAGGAGACCCTCATACAATGTTACGATCATTGCTGCTTTGGTAGCATGGTCAAATGAATGTGCGGGCCTACTAGATGGGTTCCATCGACTCATATGGAAAAATATATTGATCTTATCACACACATTTTGGTCCTTCACCCGACTACTACTTGATCTACTTTTATGCATGACTTATAAATTCTTATCCACACTCACCAAAGTTCAAATGAGCCCTCATTATTATATGAAAAGAATTATGATCCAGGTGAATTTTTGATTCTATGCTTTCATATTAATCACTTAGTTTTCATAGTAGCCGAACCACGATAAAAAATACGCATATTTTTCTTGACAAAGCATATAGAATTAAAGTATTACTTTCATAGAAAGCTTGTCCACAAAAATGAAATCACCGCTGACACATATCATAACCATTGCATTTCTAGATTAAAGAGTGCTGAAAGAATAATCAATTCACCAAATGACAATAAAAATGATTGAAGACGCAATTATTTTGTTACAATGGCTTGATGTTAATGTTGCTTCATAGGTAGCATAAATAGATCTTGTGTCGAAAGATTATTTTGATTAAAAAAATGTTAGTAGCAGGAAATGGTAAAGGAATTGTGTATTATTGGGAGAGAGGAGGTGAATTCTTATTTTGTTAACATAGATAGCTCTTATTTTGATCAGTTGGTGATGAGAGCTCGTATGAGAGATCTTTAACAAGAAGGTCGGGTGATCGAGCTCGGGCCTCAACAATCTATTGTCCCTCTTGTGGGGCCGGGGATGGGATGAGGTGTACGGGCCGCGGCCCTGATAAAGCCGCCATTGTGCCACGCCATGGTGGGCCCCCTGGTGGGAGTCCAGGGTGGCAGACAGGTGTGACGCCTGTCCTGCATCAGTTGGCTTCATCTCCGTCAAACTTTTCGGCCTTCAACCACCGACCATCACCTCCGCAGATAAAAAACATCTTATAGCCAACCACATGGATGCATCAAGAATGGATATCAGTTTCATTGAATATTGTCATTCCTTGCAGATTCTTAGTGTGGTGGCCAATGGATCATATGTCATTAAATATTGGCATACTGTACATCTTCAAACTCGAGGACTGCAGGAAAATCACCAAATTGCTCATAAGCAGCTATCGTGGCTTCCCAACAACCCGAATCTGCGGCATTTCAACAAACACCTTGGCCGCGTCCTCCACAGACCCAGACCTCAAAGTCCCGCTCACACAGATGCCGTGACGAACAAATCAGGCGTGAATCCCAACCTTTCTATTAAAGAATGCACATTTGAAGATCTCTTAGCATTCAGTAGGTTTTGATGACGACATGAAGGTGAAGGAATCCGGACGGTGTTTAGTTTTGACGAGGAGGCGGAGGAAACTGGGGAGAGCATCGGGGAGAGAGCCATGGTGGACGAAGGAAGAGATCTCGGAGTTTCAGGAGAATATGTTCTTTTTGGATATTCCGGTGAAAGTGGCGGCGGTGGAGGGGACGTTGCGGAGGCGGGAGTAGATATTGATGAGGTCGGTGGCGAGAAGAATGTCGGAAGAGCGGCCGGAGATGAGGATAGAGTGGAGGATTCAGGTGGAATGGAGAGAGCTTCGCGGCCTGCATATATCTTAAGAAAAATAAAATTTAATAGATATTTGCGGCCTGCATACAACCAAAACTGGCCTGCATATAACATTGCTCTATATTATTGTAAATGAATACTTTGATTTATAATAATAATTAAACAACTTCAAGTACATGCACATTCCAAATCAACATTTCCCCTTCACCCCGTCATACTCTATACACAATTTTCCCAACAAAGGGCTTGTTATTCTCAAACACTCTATTTGTCGTCTCTCCATACATGTTGAAGCCATTGTTGGTGGAAGTATTTTCTCCCTCTCTCAGCATAATTGTCAAAACACTGCAAATATATCTCAATAACCTGCTAAAGATAATCCTCTTTTGTTCCTATCCCCAATCTAATTACTACGAATGCCCACCAAAATGGCTTTATAAATATGACAATGAAAAAAATAAATGGCCACCCCTAGTATACTCCCATGACCTTGCAGAACACAAGCTTTTTAATACATAAACCCATTGCACTATGCCTGCTATGGTCTGTCAATCTATCGTGAGTTGCTTTTGTTCAACAATATGATAACTTTTGTGTTTCTTTTTTACCAAACTATTACTGCCCAGAGAACTAGAGGCCAACTATAGAGAACACAATCAAAAGCCGGTAACATTGAATTAGATCTTTATTCTAGTGAAGAAGAAGAGCAACCCACAACGCACGTACATCATTACAATGAAGAAAAAATGAGCAGCGAGAAGGAAAGGAGTTTGATACAGTGGCGGAACGAGGAATCTGACTCAGCACGGGCACGGTTAATAAAAAAATAATATAAATAATTAAATGAAATAATGCATCTGACCACCTGAACTTGCAAGATTTGTGAAAATTTATATGCATCTAGTTTGTGAAAATTTGCTATCATCCAAACATTTGAACATGCGAGTATTATGAAATTATACAAACATGGAACTTTATTGAAGTCATTTCAGATTATTCTTTTCTAAATTATATTCTTGGAAATTCCTAAATCTCATCCTTTTTTTCAGTTTCAAAACCTAGATATGAACTTGAATATCTAATTTAGTGCCCGTTTTTCATGGTAGTGGAGGTCATGGACGCACTGGTTATGAACCGTCGTTCGTGAACACCCGGCCTCATCTAAGGAACTCCATCCATTTTTATGTTTAAAATTAGTTTTTTTTCTCGGGGGAAGTCATAATTGTTGTCATGTCAAACATAATTTATGACGATGGTGTTTTTTTTCAAATTCACCGTGTCAATATGCCAAACGGACGGCATTTTGTTAACACCATCCATGTTAACGACCACCACTGTCGTGCCAAACAAACTCTTAACTAAAGTAGTAGTTCTAATCTGAATGTCTGACAAATATCAGATCATAATTACTAGACATCGTCATAATTTTAAGTTTCATTGCCAATCCAAAATCATGGGAACCTGGATGAATATTTGGTTTAATTAGATCAATTTGGGTTGTTCAAAAAGACTTTGAAACTAACAGAATCAAAACATATGCAGCTTGAGAGACTGGAACAAAACAGTGTAAATAAATAAGACTCAAGTTTAGATTTATATTTGTTGGAGGAGAAAAGTTAATTGAGTTTATTCATCCACATGGGGGTATTTATACAAATACAACGATATGACACGTCACTGATCCGTGTGCTCTCATATTTCCTAAATAGGAATCGATCTATTTAGGAGACAAATAACGTAATCAATACAAAGATTATATGCAATACAAAGATTATATGCAATCACTACAAAGATTATATGCAATCAATACAAAGATTATATGCAATATCCAACACCCCCCCTCAAGTTGGGCGTGTGATGTCAGCCATGCCGAACTTGCCAATAAGATCTGCGAACATACTGGAACTTAGACCCTTTGTGAGAACATCGGCCAACTGTTGGTTAGATGGTATGAATGGGATAACAACGGTTCCTCGGTCGATATTTTTCTTGATGAAATGTCTGTCAATCTCAATGTGTTTCGTACGATCATGTTGTACCGGATTGTGGGCAATGGAGATTGCAGCTTTGTTGTCACAATACAATCTGATGGACTCACTTCCTTTAAGCCCAAGTTCCTTTCAGGATAGTGGAGACCCATAATCCTTCACAAATGCCATGTGCGATTGCTCTAAACTCGGCCTCAGCACTGGACCTAGCAACAACATGTTGCTTCTTGCTTCTCTAGTTGACCAAATTCCCACCAATCATGGAACAATATCCGGTTGTGGAGCGCCTATCGGTGGGCGATCCAGCCCAGTCCGCATCAGTGTAAACTTCAATAATCAACTCCTTATTTGGTGAGAACAGGATGCCCTTCCCTGGTGAGGACTTGAGGTATCAGAGGGCACGATGCACGACATCAATATGACGGGCCTTTGGAGAGTGCATAAACTGGCTGAGAACTCCCACAGCATAAGAGATATCTTGTCGAGTGTGAGATAAGTAGATTAATTTCCCTACCAGCCTCTGGTAACTGGGAATGTCATCGATCACATCGCCATCTTCTCTGCCTAGCTTGTGATTGGCTTCGATTGGGGTGTCGGCAGGCCGACACCCGCTCATCCCAGTGGCTTCAAGAAGGTCGAGCACATACTTCCTTTGTGATAGGAAAATGCCATGCTTTGATCTTGCAACTTCAATGCCGAGAAAGTATTTGAGATTTCCCAAATCTATCACTTCAAATTCTTTTGCCAATTTCTCCTTCAGTGCTTGAATCTCTTCCTTGTCATCCCCAGTGATTATGATATCATCCACGTAGACAATCAGGACGGTTAACTTCCCCTTATTGATTCTGATAAAGAGGGTGTGGTCGGCATTGCTCTGACGGTATGCAAACCTGTTCATGGCTTTGTGGAATCTTCCAAACCAGGCCCTGGCTGATTGTTTCAGGCCATAGAGTGGCCTCCGTAATCTGCACACTTTCCCTTTTGATCCGCTAGGGCTGAGTCCCGGAGGGAGAGCCATGTAGATCTCTTCTTCCAGGTCGCCATGAAGATAAGCATTCTTCACATCCAATTGGCAGAGTTGCCAATCCTTGCAGGCAGCACAAGATATGAGGATTCTGATCGAATTAATTTTTGCAACAGGAGCAAAGGTCTCCTGGTAGTCTATGCCCTCTGTCTGAGTATAGCCTCTTGCCACGAGTCGTGCCTTGTATCTTTCTACAATGCCCGAGGGGTTCTGTTTGACGGTGAATACCCATTTGCATCCAACAGCCTTTTTCCTGGTGGCAGTTGTACCAGGTCCCATGTGCCATTTTTTTCCAGGGCACTCATTTCTTCGAGCATTGCTAACTTCCACCTGTCGTCGGAAAGGGCATCCTGCCATGAAGTGGGGATGGAGACAGAGGATAAAGAGGAAACAAATGCTCCATGGGAAGCTGTTATGGATGAGTAAGAAACAAACTGAGATAATGGATGTTGAGTGGAGGTACCTTCCGTAGGGATGATGGATCCCGACGACAGGTCAGGTGGGTGGTCTGATATCCAGATGTTGGGCCGCGTGTTCGATCCCTTGGGTCGACGAGAGTACACCTGCGGAGGTTTAGTAACAGGGACCTTGACAGGAGGGGCGCAAGGAGTAGGAGGTGTAGACTGAGAGGGATGATATACCGGAGGAATAAGTAGAGGGGTGTCAGAGTAAGGTAAGGTACTCACTTTCGTTGTGGGAAGAGACCCCCCCTGAAGTGAGGACCCATAGTAGCTTTCAGATTCCCGGAAGGTAACGTCCATGTAACGTAAACCTTCTTGTTGACTGTGTCAAAACATTTATATCCCTTCTGAGTAGGGGAGTAGCCAATGAATACGCACTTGTGCGCACGAGCATCAAGTTTCGGGCGGTGGTGGATATGGACGAAACAAACACACCCAAAAACACGTGGTGGGAGAGTGG
Source organism: Platanthera guangdongensis (assembly GCA_039583875.1). Lineage (NCBI taxonomy): Eukaryota > Viridiplantae > Streptophyta > Magnoliopsida > Asparagales > Orchidaceae > Platanthera > Platanthera guangdongensis. The sequence continues at coordinate 157,970,770 of CM077160.1, read as the reverse complement.
TAGGTGGAACCCCAAGTGTGGTGAGGGGAGTTTTGAAACCGAGAACACAGGATGACATACGGTTTATAAGGTACGCTGCGGTGAGTACAACATCCCCCCAGTAGTATTTAGGGAGTTGCATGTGGAGGAGGAGACACCGAGCAACTTCCAATATTTGGTGGCGGTTCTTACGCTCAGCCACCCCATTTTGAGCCGGGGAGTAGGCGCAGGATGTCTGATGGATAATCCCCGATTGGCGAGGAACTGCTCGAAAGTGGAATCAATGAATTCACGGCCATTATCAGTGCGGAAGAATCTTGATGGGGGTCGAAAACTGTGTAGAGACCATGTTGTAGAATCGTTGGAACAAGGGAAATACCTCATTTTTGGCTTTCATAAGGTAAACCGCAGGTGGTACGTGAAAAACAGTCGATAAAAGTTACAAACCAAAAACAACCCGAAATAGATGCAACCCGGCAAGGAACCCAAACATCACTATGTATCAAATGGAAAGGAGCAAGACTTGGAGAAGAAATATGATTAAAAGAGGTACGATGATTTTTACCACGATCACATGCATCATAACGAAATTTATCAACTAACCCAGACGGGAAATTAGGAAATAAACGTTTCATAGAATGGATAGACGGATGTCCCAGCCGACAGTGCCAGGACTCCAAAGTAGTTGTCCGATCCACATGGAGAGCTCGGGGAGGAGAGGCCGGGGTGGAAGAATCGAACACATATAGCCCATCCACCAGACTACCAGTTCCAATCACCGTTCCCGTCTTCAGGTCCTGAAAAATGCAAGAAGAAGGAAAGAAAGTTACTTAGCAGTGCATAGAATTGGTTATATGACTAATAAAAAGGAGATTGCGGGTAAAGTTCGGAACATGAAGAACAGAGGAAAGAGTTAGGGAGGAGCACACAATAGAGCCTTTTCCGGCAATGGGAGAGAGGGAACCATCTGCGATGCTCACTTTGTCCCGACCAGACAACGGAAGGTAGGACACAAAACCTGAGGAGGAGCCGGTCATATGGTCTGTTGCTCCAGAATCAATGATCCAGTGAGTAGAGGGACGGGTGGAGGCATCATGAGCACCAGAAGGCCCCTGATGGGCATATGAGGACGAAGAGGCATGTGGCTCTGGTGATGGGCCTTGCATCAGGCGTCGGAAAGCAAGGACCTCATCAGGCGTCAGAGTCAATGTGGGAGTTGTCGGAAGCTGTGGCTCGTAGAAAACATCAGACAGGTGCGCGGAGCGAGGTTGGGTAGAGAGACCCGAAGTGCGACCTAGGACCGCGACCGCCACGAGAGGAAGAGCCACCACGGGGTGTAGGGAACCCATGAAGCCGAAAGCAAGTCTCCCGTGTATGATGGTTCTTCCCGCAATAGTCACAGAGGAGGTGATCCTTATCAGTTGACTTCGGCCGAGAATCACGAGCCGCTCGTAGCCCAACCGGGGCCGTCAAGGCCGAACCATCTGGAGGAGGCTCAGGAGTCCAAGTTTGCCTCCGATCAAATTCCTGCTGAACGAGACTGAAAACCTCTGGAAGAGAGGGTAAGGGTGAGCGGCCAAGTATCTGCACACTGATTTGGTCAAAGTCCCTATGTAGCCCATGAAGGAACTCGAAAACTCGGTTGCGATCTTCCCGTGCGCGAACAAGGAGCTCATCCTCAGGCGATGCCAAAGTAATGGAGTCAAAGTGATCGTACTCTTGATATAGCTGAGTGAACTCGAGGTAGTAGGCAGACGGAGGGCGATCTCCTTGGCGAGAAGGAAGATCTTGCGTCGTAGCTGGAAGATCTGGGCCGCGTTGCCGCGACAGGAGTAGGTAGTTTCCGCCCTTCGCCAAATGTCCGCAGCCGTATCCAGAAAGAGATAGTTGCGAGCGATGAATTCGACCATGGAGTTAGTCAGCCAGGACATGACGAGGGAGTTCTCCGATTCCCATTGCACCCAATCTGGGGAATCTGAACGAGGTATGAGTGTAGTGCCCATGACATATCCAAACAGCCTCCTGCTCTTCAAAGCAAGAGTAATAGCCCGAGACCACGGGAGATAGTTGGTTCCATCCAGACGAATCGTCGTGATTTGAGGCGTATTGTGGTCATGTACCGGGCGAGGGAAGCCGCTGGACGTCACGGTAGTTGGGGGTGTACTGGTGGTGGAAGATTCGGTAGGGGAGCCATTGGATCCCGCCATGGTGAGCAAGCATACAAAGCAAGATCCCCGGGAGAGCAAAGAGCAGCCTAGATAGAAACTAGGTCGGCCTCATAGAAAGAGGAGGGAACCAAAAAAAATGGTGTAGGCACCGAAAAGGACATTAGGAGCACCGCATGTGCGGTATCAAGGAGACGACGCCGGACAGGCGCCGGAGGTGCTGGCGGTGGTCGAGGGGCCGCTGGAAGAGGGTCGAAGCCCGACAGGCGCTGGCGCGGGAGGCGCGGCGTGCGTACAACGTCTGGAGGCGGTTGCGGGGTGCGGCGGAGGAGCGGGAGGGGGAATCAGTCGTGGCTAGGTGGGGCTAGGGGCCGCCGGAGCCAGCGGGTCAGGAGTTGCTCGCGGAGGTCGGCGGAGTTGCGGGCGGAGGTCGGCGGGTTGTTCGTGCGGGAGAAAGAAGAAAAAATGTACGGGAGAGGTGTTTTAGCCCTAAGGCTCTGATACCATGTTGGAGGAGAAAAATTAATTGAGTTTATTCATCCACATGGGGGTATTTATACAAATACAACGATATGACACGTCACTGATCCGTGTGCTCTCATATTTTCTAAATAGGAATCGATCTATTTAGGAAACAAATAACGTAATCAATACAAAGATTATATGCAATCAATTCAAAGATTATATGCAATATCCAACAATATTAAATAACATCGATGAAAGCCTTGCTTACTACTGCCCATAATGTTATAATCCATAACAAGGAGGTTTCCGTAGGACCATAGCAAAAAAAGAACAATTTTCAGAAAATGCTCCAACAAATTAAGGGAAAAACTGAGAACTGCTGGCAGCCAAGTTTCTCATCACCGGTAGCCATGCTCTCCGTAAATAATTATTGAGAAAATAAAAAAAACTTAAAAGGACTTACTGCCAGAATGGATTCACCTAGTTACGACCACTCACAAAGTCGGAAGAGAAGGAGATCGATGTTTGGGCGAGAAAGGACTTGAAGGATGTCGGTGAGGAAGGTCCTAGACGGAGAAGCAACCGAAGATAGAACAAGCCTCCGAAGATTGAAGCCGGAGATGCGTCTGAAGATCGATATGGAGATGCGACCAAAGATTGAAGAGGAGATGGATGCGGAGAGCTTGGAGATGCAGCTGAAGAACAATGTTGAGGATGCCACTGAAGATCAATGAGAAGGCCAGAGATGGATGCAGACGACTTGGGGGTTTTTGGAAGGCAAATTATCTGCAAATGAGTGCTAATAATAACCTAATTAGTAAAAGCTTTAATATTGCTTGTTTTCAATAAGAAAAATGATGGATTTTTTTATATTAAAGATTTTGTAAACATAAATAATAATTAGTGACTAATAATTTATGTAGTGACAATAATAAAAACCCCATTTTCTTGTAGCGGTTGTCATATGTAGATTGGAGAGCGAATCAATAACCATAAAGTAATCATAATTACTAAAATATGAAATAACATATCACAAAGTGCAGTCATATGGACACATCAACATCAAGTGGCTGAGGAGCTCGCCTCATTCCCAAAATTAATAAAATATCAGAAGGAGGAACCCTAAGTCAGAGAAAGAAGCTAGCTAATATGGCAAAAAGATTGAACTTTAGTAAGAGGATCAGAGAGCATGACGACTAGTGAGATGATCTCGAGAGGATGTTGGAGAGGATGCGGGCCGGGAGAGACAGCGATCGAGAACCCTACTAATTAAATTTGAGTTTTTTTTGCAAGGACTTATGGTGATAAATTTTGGTGCTTCTTTGTGACATTTCAAAATTGCCAAAATACATCTCAATAATAATTTAATTATGAGTTAGCGAGGAATAAATTCACATAAGGAATATTTAACGCATTATAATTGTAGCTTAAAGCATGTCGATAAATATAATATTTTTAAATTGTTCATAGTAATAGATAAAAGAACATTTACTGAATGTTGCATTGAAAATGTTGCCTAAAACTGCTACTTGATTGCGATAATTATAAATAGTTTTCTATTCTATGTTTAGATAACATTTTATACATATTGAAAAAGTAAGTGTTTCTAACGGAAAAATTTTTTTTAGTGAGTTGTTAAAAAAATGTTAACTTGATTTTGCAGGAAGATACATATTAGGTAATGCTAGAGAGTATTACAGAGTCATGTCTCGAAACCTGGAATTTCCATCATTTTACTAAGGAGATACTCTGTGCATTTTCTTCCAGGGCCACGAGTCATTCGTAAATTTGTCTCCCAAACTTAGAGTTGTGAGGAATCCTTGCTTCTTAAGTTAATCTTATCATAATTACCCCATTAATGAAATGCTATTATAGCGTAAAACTATTTGGGCATGTTTGGGATATATTTTTTAGAGCTACACATTGTTGTTTTCAAAAAAAGTCATCTCAAATGTTAATTTTAGTGCTTAGGGGTGGCCATTGTACCTGCTGTACAAAAGCTTTTTGCAAGATTTGAGCCGCGAAAACTCTTCCTTCCACTGTTTTAAATGTCCTCCGATATGTCCGATATGTCTGCCAACATGCCATTTTTGAGACCAAAATGACATTTTTTTCACTGAAAAAATATATTATATTCTTCTGTAAAATATTGACCGACATATCTGATTTTTTTTCCGATATTTCAATCAACATGACTTTTAAACATATCGTTCACTATTTTATTTTATGTTATATTTGCAAAATAGCAGTATATGTTTAAATCATCTATGTGTTATATTATGTTTGGTTAAATCAATTAGACTTATTACCTCTTCTTTATTGTTTAATTCTTACCATCAATTTTCTATAATTATATTTCAATATAATTTCATATTGCAAAACATATGGAAAAAATTAAGTATATTTATTTGTTGATTATTTTATGTTTTTAGAAGATGCGAGAAGCTCGTCTAAAATGGTTTGGACACGTACAAAGGAGACCATTAGAGGCACCTGTTAGGCATTGTGAGAGCTAGTCACTAGGCATGTTAAACGAGGGAGGGGAGACCAATAAAGATTTGAAATGAAACTATAAGGAAAGACATGTACTTAGGTATTAATGAGGTTATGACAAATGATAGGGCACAATGACGACAAAGGATTCATATAGCCAACTCCATTATAGTGGGATAAAGGCTTGAGTGTTGTATTTTATGTTCTAAACATAAATTTATTATGTTTGAAAAAACTTATAATCATTGAAGATGTTTAACTTCTATTTTTTTATTTGCTATAAAACTTAGTATTATCAAAATAAAATTATTAAACAACAACTACACTAAAGCATTTATCCCACTATAGTGGGGTCGACTATATGGATCCTTTGTCCCCATTGTGCCCTATCTTTTGTCATAATTTCACTAATGCCTAAGTTCATCACGTCTTTCCTTATAGTTTCATTCCAGGTCTTTATTGGTCTACCCCTCCCTCGTTTAACATGCCTAGTGACTAGACTCTCACAACACCTAACAAGTGCCTCTAATGGTCTCTTTTGTATGTGTTCAAACCATCTTAGTCGAGCTTCTCGCATCTTCTCTGCAATTGGTGCTACTCCTGTCTTATCCCTAATACATTCATTTCTAATTTTATCCAGTCTCGTGTGTCCACACATCCAGCTAAGCATTCTCATCTCCCAACTCCCATTTTTGCTCATGTACACAGTTCACTGCCCAACACTCAGAACCATAGAGCATCACTGGTCTAATTGCAGTACAGTAAAACTTGCCCTTAAGTTTTAATGACACTTTACGATCACATAAGATCGTTGACGCGCCTCTCCATTTCAACCGACCCGCTTTGATCTTGTGTCACATCTTTATCAATACCTCCGTCGTTTTGAACTATCGATCCAAGATATTTAGAACACTCACTACGTGAAATATCTTGATCACCCAACTTAATGACGAAGTCATCTGTCCTTCTTGCACTGCTAAATTTAAGCTCCATATACTCGGTCTTTGTCATGCTCAACCTAAAATCCTTCTTTTCTAAAGTGTCTCGCCAATATTCAAGTTTTGCGTTTACACCCTCGCGTGTCTCATCGACCAAAACGATATCATCCACAAATAAAAAACACCAAAGTATTGCGTTGGATACGTTCGGTAAGCTCATCTAAGATAAGTGTAACGAGATTAGGGCTTAAAGCTGAATCTTGATGCAAGCCAACAATGATAGGGAATTCCCGTGTCAATTCTCCAGATGTCCTCACCCTTGTCACTGAATTTGTACACATCTTTGATATGTCAATGTGTAATACATTTACACCTTTCGTTTCTAAGACTCCATAAGATCTCTCTTGGAACTCTATCATAAGCTTTCTCAAGATCGATAAACAACATATTCATATCTTGTTTTCTTTCTCGGTAGTTGCCATTGATTCGGACCTTGCCAAGACGCCGCATTCAGACCATACGACGAGAACTTGCATATTTAATACTACACCCAACACCTGGAGATGCAGCGGTCTTTGCCAAGACGCCACATTCGGAACATGCGACGCGTTCCTTAGGGGGAATAACCTAGCTTTTGCACAATTTCTCAAATGATACATATTCATAAGAGTGACTAATTTTTATGCTGGCCGTCTACTTAACACAACCCTAGCCATTTTTCATCTGGGCTTGAGACCGACATAGACTGGTTTATCAAAATAAAATTATTGTGTAATATTAAATATATTTTTCAACGAGTGACAGGCACGGGGCCTCGCCCCTATCCCAGGAAATATTTGTTAGACGAAAACACTCGTCGTGCGGCAACACTCTTCGAGTGGCAATATTCATCGGTTGGCAATACTTGTCAGACAGTAACACTTGTCGGGCGACAACACTCGCCATATACTGTACTCGTCAACAACATTTTATGTGTTAACTATCACCATGCATACCACTAAATCATCTATGTTTCCATTTTAAATTTTAAAATCATTTAGTTTTCACGTATTTAACATATAAACCTAAGTTACAGTTAATGAGAGCAATGATATATTTAAAGATTAAAACTTTTCAGCAGTACAAATCTTTCTTTGTCCCAAAGAAACATACTTGCATCAAAATTTTAAACCCTAAACTCCTGCAGTGTCTTCTTGACACGGGGTTCAAGAAGATCAACCAAAGAGAGACTTTAGCAACTATTTTGGATGGATGAACCATTACCGGCCTATTAGTGTGCTTCTGCATGAGATCCTTCAAGTGTAAAGCCTTTTGGCTAACCAAAGCAACAACATGGATAAATTCCCCTTTTCCCATCTGCTCCCTCACACTCCGACCATTTCCATGCCATCCACCACCAATACCCTATGTGCATCAAAAAACTATCCATGTCCCAGTGTTAGGGACCAAAAAGCACTTTCAATCCTCTAACAATGCAATCCCTTCCGATTCCATTTTTTGGAGCTGTGCAGGCAATGGCTGAATCTCTAGCTGGAAGAACTCCAGCGGGGCAGAACCTCCGGCTAGCAGAAACTCCATCGGCGGTGATTGGTTGAAAAGCCACGAGCAGAGCCCCTTGCTTTTGATCCTCTAGTGGCCTAGCCTCAACAGACGCCTTTTTTGCAGTTTTGCATATGGAGCTTCTGCCACTGCGAATGTCATTGGAGAGGCGTTGGATAGAGGGATTCAGTAAGATAAGGTAGAGACGATATATCAATTGAGGGAGAGCAGAATTGGGAGATTTCTTGCGAGGAGCAGGTCGAGATGGGCGGGCAAGGGCGAGGGATTTGTTTTGACTAGAACTTTCACAAATGAAGTGTGTATTTTGATCGGATGGTGTAGATCTTTGTTGATGGGTCTTTAAGAAATTGAAGTTACCTAAATGGATGTTGTTTTTGAATTATTTCAAATTTTACAATAGATAAAATGAGGGTAAAGCGGGGAATAAGAATGTTTCACCAAAGACATGTTTTCCCTTTTAATATAGTATAAATAAATCGATTTGTACTTGTTAATCATATTGTTAGAGTTAGTAGTATTTATATTATTGAGTTTAGTCTCACATCGCCTATCAGTGTTGGGTGTCTTGTTGTATCTCCTATATTATGCCCTATTGTGGAAGAATACTACACTTTTCATTTCTTTCTACATGTTATCAGAGCAACGATCAAAAACCTATATTTTTTTCCCGATTTTGCGTCCGCTACTGCTCTCCCCCCCTCCCCGACCCGTGCTTCCGTTTCCGAGAGCTGCTAGGGCTCACGCCCGCCGCTCCCGCTCCTGTCGACGAAGTCGATCGTTGATCCCGTCGACAAGAGCGATTCCGATTCCGCCGCTGCTGCCGTGTGCTACTTCCGCCCGCGTCATTGACGTCGTGTGCTGCTTCCGCCTGCATCATCAGCGTCGTGTGCTGCTTCCGCCTGCGTCATCGACGTCGTGTGCTGCTTCCACCGCTGCTGATGCCGTGTGCTGCTTTCGCATGCGTCATCGTCAGCTCTGTCTGCCTTCGTCGACGATCCAGTCCAGCAGATGGTGTTGCTGTTCCGCCCGGGCCTGCTTCTTCTACGGCCCGGATGGCTCTTTGTCAGCCGCTCCTCTGCGCTCAGCTTCTCCCGTAAGCCTTCTATTGCCGCTGCGCCTCCTCCTCCAGCACCTCAATCTGCGCTAGATCTGCAGGACCGTGCCTCCTCCCGCCTGGTCTTGCTGCTCCGACCGTCGACAACTCTGGATTGCCGCCTCCTCTTTCAGCTTGGTGGATCCATGTTGCTGCTGCTCTTCCCTTCCGATATTGCTGCTCCTGTTTTCTGGCCGAGATCTGCTGGTCATGCCTTGCTGCTGCTGCGCACGAGCCTCTTCTTCTTCCCGGTCTAGCTTTTCCGTAGCTACTGTTTTTTTTAAGTTGTTTGTGGTTGTTCTGTTGTTGTTTGTGTCTCTTTACGATTTTGGCCTTCCTCCACGTGATCTGGGTTCATGTACCCGACAAGAATCCCACACGTGCACGTGGTCTACGTGAGGGGGAGTGTACGTCACGGCCTCCAGACATAGTCTATGCCTTCAGACACGTATTTCATGTGAGGGGGAGTGTTTGTGATAACGACGACTCAGATACCTCTTTCCCGACTCCTGCCTTAGTCACACATGATCCCCAGGTTGATTTTATCTGTTGTTTGTGTCTCCCCGTTTCTTTTCTTCTCTTTGTGGTAGGAATGGTTTGGCATTCTTGGTTGACCTAGTTTCAGCTCCGGGTGTATCCAACGTGATCATGGTCGGTTTGTGGACCAACGTCGTGTGGCCTTTGCCCGGTTGTAGTATTCCCGGTGTCACGCCGTTGGGCCTCGGTGGCTGCTGTTTTGTCACTTGTTGCCAACCTTCTTTTACCTTCCGTTTTATGTTGTGTTCAAGCGGTAAGTTTCCCCTCCAACTTGAGGGGGAGTGTTAGAGTTAGTAGTATTTATATTATTGAGTTTAGTCCCACACCGCATATCGGTGTTGAATGTCTTGTTGTATCTCCTATATTATGCCCCATTGTGGAAGAATGTATTACACCTTTCATTTCTTTCTACACATTTTTTTTGGATCCTCTTCGCATTTTTTTGGAGATATATATGACTTATTGTTCATCTACTTATTATGTTAATTTGCTTTACTTTTATATAATATATAATTATACTTAGTATACATTGAAATAATTTTTTTATTATAAGATATGAAAATCCAATATTTTTAAATATCCCCGACATGTCTCCGACTTCTAACATCTAAAAACTCAATAGACATCATTTGATGTTTACTACCTCGCTACCATCATTTGATTGAGAAATGGTGGTAGCTCTTCAAATACGTGCAGGTCCACCGTAAATTTTAATGAACTTTTATTAATGAAATATTTGGTTATTACTATTGTTAACTATTAGGATGTATAAAATTTAAATATTACATTATTGTTTTCTAAATAAATATTATTATGATTTTACCATAATTGTTATAGTATTATGTGATAGTTAGAAAAAGCTTGTGTTGATAAATATATAAATATCATATCGGAATAGACTATAATAATGGTTAATGTATTAACGTAAACATGTCTTATCAACTTCTAACTTCTGTGGAGTGCACTATTTACTTGTGTAAAGCTGATTGTAGCAACATATTTATTATATATTGGGCTCGTTTAGGGTTTTTTTTGCTTACGGTTTGTTTTAAATTTAGGATTCCTTTATATTGATTTTTTTTTAAATAATCATTGACGTTGAACAGATCAAGCTCAGCATGGCACCCACTTGTTGATGCCACACAAGGATAGTTGTTAGTTACTGCATAAGGAATAGCCATGTCTATAATCTGGATCGAGTACATTTTTTAATGGAGGATCTTTTTATAATAATCACATATATGTCCAGAATTCAGAATAATGTCAAATTACAAAAAATGTAAGAAAATTTCAGGGACCCCATTGAATGGAGCTTACCTTAACATGTAGAAAGTTCAGTTGTTTTTAGTGCTCTAGAAAACACTATAATAATTTGGCAGAATTCGCAGACTGCTAAAATTCCTTCTGTGAAAACAGACCCATATCTCGATTTGTGCTATACTACAAGAATTTGTTTCATAGGTAAACATGTCAAAACATTCATATCTCCATAGATTCAAATGGGTACCAAAATCATTCAGGGATGAACTAAATCTTGTCCAAGAGGGTGTTAAAGACTTCATCACCAGTTCCCATCCTTAAGGGCGACATAAAATCATTTTCAACATCCACACTTCAAAGGTTGATATGAGATTAAGTATGCAGGGATGAACTAAAATTGTCCACGAGGGTCTTAAAGGCTTCATCATCGATTCCCATCCTTAAGGGCGACACAAAATCATTTTCAACATCCCCACTTCAAAGGTTGATATGAGATTAAGTATGCATAATTAGGTGCCCAAACACTGGTGTATTCTATGTGGAACTGTTTTCAGCCCTAAGTGGGCATTCTCAATCTTAATACCAACTCCCAAGTCCTTGGATACGGTAACCTACAATTGCATATAAGGCTGTTTTATTGACATTGTCAAGGTCTACAGGATCTAAATCTAAAATCACAATAGATCTATGGCTCAATGGTAATGGTTGCAATAAGCTCCTGTTATTTTTACAACACATGGGTGCTTGAATGTTTTGACTAAGGTCTGCTTAATAAGAATCTAGGAGATAGAAACACAAATCTTGACGTGGTTTACTATCCATCCCGATACTATCCATGTTTCAACGTATATATTTGTGCGTGCCACCAAAAAGATAGTACTTGGAAGTTAGAGTGCTACTCGAATCAGGAGTTAATTTACTTCAGGGGCTTGCATTAATATGTAGTCATGAAATCCTAATTCTTAATAAATGCCATAGAAATTGTGCTTTTCCCTGCCTTTTATTCAAGGCAAGCTTCCAACTACTATTCACCTTTTATTGTGGGTGAAAAGACTAACAAATGGTTCTCGGTGACAAAATGGAAGATGTCCGCCAAGTGATGTGGTCCTCAATACTTGAAATGGGATGAAGCAGAGGTGTAGTAAATTATTTCTGGTATTGAGCTCGAGAGGCCCTTCTTTTTTCTTGAGAAGAAAATAAAGGCACTCTTGTTTATCATGTTATTCTCTCTTATATTCATCTTGCACTTACACCATGATTTTGTTGCTCATGTTCTACTTTGTCATTACTATTGTTTTTTTATTATAAGAGTTGATTGTGTTACTGAGATGGTTCCATCTCTTAGTCTTTATTTATTTTTTATATTCAGGTTCATATATGGTCAACTGGTCACCTAACCTTCAGACTGCTGTATCTGACTTGGTATGTTGTTGTTTAGTTTGTGTTCTGTTATTTTGAAGTGAAGTGCTTTTAAGATTTTAGCTTCTATCTGGTTGGATTTGTTCAACTCATCCATTGAGGACCCAATCCTTAGTTCTCTCTTCACATATCTCTAGTATTTTTAGTCATGGTTATGCTATATTATCAAGTCGTAATTTTATGTCATGTGTGTAATACCCTATAAGGGTAATTTGGTCTTATGTGCTCTTCCCACTCATGTAATACCCTATAGGGGTAATTTGGTCTTATGTGCTCTTCCCACTCATGTATATGTATGTATGAATAATGTCCTGTATTTTAAATAATGTAAACCTAATTTGTTTCCACTTGGTATGAGAGCTCTCCCATAAATTACACGCTCAATTCCCTGCACCCCCGCTTCATGTTGCCTACCACAACTCCCTTCTTTCGATCCATCGAAGTAGGTGGCCTCTCTGGTATCTCGCAAAATCGCATACCGTGTTCTGCGGGCTCGAAATGATGTTGAGTCTACGAGTGCCATAGGTAGGTTCATCTTGCCGCGACCTCTGGAGGATCCTTGTTCCCGTTTAGATCCAATCGTGAATGACGACTTTGACCTCGCTATCATCGATCAAAGTTCCACGCCTAGGTTACGTTGATCAAACCCGAGCTCGCCGATCTTTCCAGCCTTCTTGAAGATGATATTTCTCGCATAGTTGAATTCGATTCTTCTCGCATGGTTGAAATTGATCCTTCTCACATGGTTGAAGCTTGCTTTTCGGATCTTATTGAATTCTTCCTGGCCCCTTCCTGCTGCTCCTCGCCAATGATCTGCCTGGCCCCTTCCTACTTCTGCCAATCTTCTCGAAACCCTCCTGGCTCCTCTAGTGTCTGTCATTGCTTCTCAACAATGACTAAAATGGACCATTTCATGCGGAAGAATCTCAGATCTCTCTCGGATGTCCATGATTCATCACTTATCCTTTCGCTCTATTTGTTCGACCTAGGGTGGTTATTCTTATTTCCTTTAAGTTGTGCTAACATGGGTGAATCTCTTGTCTCTTCGCCAAGTATCTTGATGCTAAAGATGAGTGATCCTTTAAGAACTCATGACCACACTGGCTCATTGATAATCAACACTGTGCCACTTGATGGAACAAATTACCTCGAATGGTCCCGGTATCCCAACATGTGATTCATAGCCACTAGATGTTTGGATACATAAATGAGACTGTGGTTGAGCCTCCCTGGACTGATAGTTGATACTTTCTTTTAGAGTCGGGTTTCAATAAATTCCCATGTGGTCTCCTGGCTCCTGCTTCATTGTCCCAAAAGGTGTATCAAAGTTATATGCTTATGGACTCTGCATATGAGATCTAAACTCGGGCCCCTTGAAACCTACTCATAGATTGGTAGCTCCACCCAGGTATACAAGCTTACTCGTCTGATTTTGGAACTGCAACATGTATTTATGAACATTTCTTTATAATTTTTCGAGTTCGAGAGACTCTAATAACAACTGTACTATTTTGAACACTGCGTGATCCCCCGCGTGCTTATTACTATCGATGCAATACGGAACCTTCAAATCAGTTGCTCTTAGATTACTGCTCCAAAAAGAGGAACGCTATTGTGTTCATGTCTTTCTAATGTTTCCTACACCCAGTTATTATATATTTGAATACCTAAAATTAGGTTGTTGAAAGAAAAAAATAGAGTCAGATACAGTTCGAAGTCACATTCTCCATCGTCATTCATACATCTCCTCTACCGCCCTGTATATTTGGGTGCTCTAGCCTCACAGGGACTCCTCAAGCTCAACATTGGAGGCATTAAGTATGTACTTTTTGCACCTTGGGGGACAAAGACCGTTGAAATTATCTCAGCATGAGTATTCCTACCATTCCTACTGAGTGTCTGCCTCAGTCCGTCTTACCTAAAGAGAGTCCCATTTCAGGATTTTGTTTTATCGAGATGTGAAACATCATGAATGCTCACATTATGTGAAGAAAGAATATTTCTCCTCTTCCCACAAGGAATAAAACTATTTGTTTGAGGTGGGTGTTCTCTGTTCAAAAAACAAGGATGACAAGGTAGAACGACACAATGCAAGGATGATGGCTTAGGGATATATCCAGACTCAAAGAGTATTTCCAGAAGACCTTTGCTCTGGTAGCGAAGATGGACTCCATACGAGTTCTCTTATCCTGTGCAGCTTGTCTGAGTTGGGATCTTCATCAGCTGAATGTGAAGAATGCCTTCCTCTGTGAGTTGGATGAAGAGGTATACATGAAATTCTCTCTCGGATTTGTGAGAAAAGGGACAAGAAGAGCTAATACTCCACTTGAAGAAGTCCTTATATGACCTGAAATAGTCTCCCATAGCATGGTTTGGTAGGTTTTCTAAGGACATTCTCAAGTTTGGCTACAAGGGACAATTCGATCACAATATGCTTATTAAAAGACATAATCAAAAGTTCATGGTTTTCATGGTATATGTGGATGACATGGTCATCATAAGAGATGATTCTGAGGACATTCCCAACCTCAAGGCATAATTTTTCGCTGGGTTCGGGGGAAGTATTTAGGAAAACTACGATACTTGCTTTGAATTGAAGTGGCTAGATCAAATCAAGAGTGTACAACCCCGTGTTCGCCGAGTGGGTCCACCAAGCCAGGAGAGTGAGCCAGAACAACTGACCCGCATCAGAATAACCAGTGGGCGAATCCAGACAGCCGGCTCGCTTTCGTCGAAGCTAGGCGGGCGAGCTGCGCGAGCGCGAGCCAGCCCATCCAGCTCGCTCTCGTCGGGGCGACCTTGTCGCCAGCCCGCCTCCGAATAGGGTGGACGAGCCACGACGTCCTGGCTCGCGCTCGCCTAAGGATGGAAGGCAAGCTGCGGGTGCCAGACCGCGTCCGCCCACCAAGGTGGCGAAGTGAGGCGAGCTGACCCCGTGTCTGGGAAACACGTCCCGTGGGGTCCAGATGCAAAATTACCTGGATGCCCTTGCTGGAGGTGCAAATAGCTTTCCAGAATAGCGGAGTCACGCTGTTGGCAGACCACTTTTAGTTGCATATATCTGTTTAGAACAACAAATGTTGGCTATTTGCAGGCCGTTTTCAAAAAAACTATAAATAGACCCAAGAGGGTACCTCCAAAAGCACGTTTTTTCTTGTGCCCCGGTCTTCTTGCGCTTTCTGATGTATCTTTAGCTCGACATTTGGCTAAGGAGGGGAAGCGCTCTAAGATCTTTCGGGTGTGTGGTGGGATCTCCACACCGAGCCCTTGGGTCCGTTCCTTGTTCCATTTCCTTAGTCATTTGGCTCGCAGGGGAGAAGTGTGCGATCACCCCTTCCCAAAGGGTGAACTCCACAGAGACCGAATTTTCGGTTTCAACTTTTTTGGTGCTGTGAGCGTGGAAAGTGGTCAGCACAAAAAATCTTCGGCAAGCTCGATGACTGGAGGATCATGGCAAGGCTCGGACAGGTCCTACTTGCCACCCCCTCTCCCTCTCGCCACGGTGGGGATGTTCGAAGACTTCAGGCAGGAGGTGCTCGGCCTTGTCAGGTGCGCACTCGACGCGCGAGCCGAGTGCTTGACTCCAGCGCTTCCAGTCATTGCCGCCCCGGCTCTGGGCGAGGACGCTCCCGACATTCGAGCTGGGAAGGAAGTTGCAGAGGAGGGGAGAGGATGCGAGCTCCCCGGGCGAGTGCTTTTCCCGGGCTCGGAGAGCGGAGGCCGATTCAGCGAGATGGGGGTGCGAGACCCTCCAGCTCGCCCAGCCGGGGGAGGCAACCCCTTCAGCGAGTTGGTTTCTTCTGCCCCAGTTCCAGAGGGATTCAAGGAGGCAGAGATGTCTTACTATACCGGGAGGGATGACCCGGTCCAGCACATCCAGTGGTTCGAGGATGTGGTGTCGATAAGGCAGATGTCAGATGCCTTTAAATGTAGACTCTTCGCCATCACCCTCAAGGGGAAGACGAGATAGTGGTTCCACCAGCTGTCGGCCAACTCCATCTACTGCTTTGAGGACCTGCGCCGGGGGTTCATGCCATGGTTCACCACCTCCAAGAGGCGGAAGAAAGTGTCGGAGTCCCTGTTCCACATCAAGCATGGGGTGAACGAGACCATGGGGAGTTACGTGGACCAGTTCCAGGAGGAGGTCACCCAGGTCCAGGGGATGCCAGAGCACACCCTGATGATGACCTTCACCCTGGGGCTGCAACAAGGGTTCTTCAGGATGGAGCTGAGAGAGTGCTGCCCATCTCCTACGAGGAGCTGATGGAGAGGGCGGCAAGAGAAGTAGACGGGGAGGCGTCGAACCCAGAGTTTGCCCGAAAGCTGGCCAGGTGGACCACATAGGAAGAGAAAGAGCCAAGATGTGGCAGAGGTCAGGAGTAGAGCAAAGCAGAACCCCGACAGAGGGAACAACAACAACAACAGCCCAGGTGGGGGCGCCAAGAGCCAAACCATCAGCTAGGTTGGAGGCCGGAGTGGCAGGACCAGGGGCCGCGGAGAGGTTTCCATGGAGGAGACAACCGCTAGGCAGGCCAGGGTCAGTTTCACCCTCCAGGTTGGAGACAAGCCCAAAGACCCCCTCTCCCCGATCAAAATCAGGCTATGGCTATAGCCCTGGGGGAGAGGAGGAGAGCTGCATGGAGAAGGAGAAGGGAAGTTAGGGTGGAATTACCCTACTGCGACTTCCATTAGGAGGAGGGGCACGCCACAGCCACGTGCCCGTAGTTCCTCGAGATGAGAGGAAACAAGGAGCAACAACAGCAACGGGATCGCCAGAAGGTGCAGATCGAGGAGGTCTTGCCTCGGGCAGAGGAGGACAGGTGCGAGGACCGGGCGGATGTTGGAACCCGAGGAGGGATCAAAGTGATCCATGAGGGGCTGGTGGTTGAGGCTTCCCGGAAGGCGAGCCTCCATATCATGTACCGCCGGAGCGTTGACTCCACATCCCAGGCCCCACCCCCGGAGGAGAAGATTACCTTCTCAAGGAAGGACATGCCGGATCATGAGGATCCCTTTTGCGATGCGCTGGTCATCTAGACAACCATCAAAAACTTCACCGTCTCCCACATCCTCATCGATAACAGGAGCTCTGTCAACGTCATTTTTAAAAAGGCGCTCGACGCGATGAAAGTAGAGGCGAAGAGGGTGCTGGCCTCGGATGGGCCTCTGTTCAGATTTTCCGGGGAGAGGAAGGAGGTAGAAGGAATGAGGCTCCATGTCACTCTGGGGGGGGGGCAGTCCCGTACTTGCAGGTTCGTCATCGTGGACGCCCCTTGCAGCTACAGCGCCATCTTCGGGCGAACTCTCATCAGCGCCTTCCGCTGCTTCCCCTTGTCCTTCCACCAATGCTTGAAGTTAAGCGCCGAGGTGATCCAGGTCCGGGTCCGGGGTGACCCCAAGGTGGCGAGGGAATGCTACTCCACCGCTGTGAACTCCATCTTTTTGCAGGAGGGAGCTGAGGAGATGGAGCGAAGGATGGAGGAGGCAGAGCAGGAGGTCGGTGGAGAGGAGATGGTGGTGGAGGAGAGCTGCACGCAGTTGGAGGTGGCAGAAGGAGTTCGGGAGGAGATGACCGAGGTGATGGCCGTGGAGGAAGTGGTGGAAGTCGAGGAGGTTCTCGTCCCGGAGGAGGGGGGCGTTGGAGAATGGGGGGAGCAGTCCCGCTTGGAGGCTGCTGAGGAGATAGTGGAAATGGAGGTTCTCACCCTCGGAGGCAGGGTGGAGAAGTTGGGAATCAGCGGGGGGCTGACCTCGGCGGACCAGGAGAGGATGCTGGCATGCATCCAGAAGAACGTGGACATCTTCGCCTGGAGCGCAGCGGAGATGCCATGGATCGATGCGGACGTTGCCTGCCACCGCCTCAACCTGGACCCAAAAGCTCGCCCCATCCAGCAGAAGAAGAGGTCCATCGCGGACAAGCTGGCCGAGCCCATCAGGGAGGAGGTGGCCAAGCTCCTGAAGGCTGGCTTTGTATCCGAAATTCAATACCCCGGCTGGGTCTCCAATGTAGTCATGGTTAAAAAGGGAGACGACCGATGACGTATGTGTGTTGATTTCTCTTTGCTTAATAAATCATGTCCAAAAGATTGTTACCCCTTGGCTCGGATCGACGTGCTGGTTGACTCAGCCGTCGGTTTTTCTGTAATGAGCTTTTTAGATGCATTTTCAGGTTACCACCAAATCAGGATGCACCCCCCGACATCAAAGATGTCTCCTTCATCCCGGGGGATGCGTGCTACTGCTACAAAATGATGCCCTTTGGGCTGAAGAATGCAGGGGCGACGTACCAAAAGATGATGAACAAGGTCTTCCAAGAATAAAATAGAAGGAACTGGAGGTGTATGTAGATGATCTTATGATCAGGAGTCGAGACATGGACTCTCACCTCCAGGACCTGGAGGAAACTTTCACCACCTTGCGCAAGTACAAGATGCGGCTGAACCCCCTGAAGTGCATTTTTGTGGCCAACAGAGGGAAGTTCTTGGACCATCTCCTTACCCCCGCAGGGGTTGAACCAAATCCAGACAAGGTCAAGGCGATCATGGAGTTGGGGCAACCTCGGAACGCTAAGGAGGTGCAATAACTGACAGGAAACTTGACAGGGTTGAGCAGGTTCCTTTCCCGGGTTGGGGAGAAGTGCTCTCCCTTCTTCAAAGTGTTGAGGAGAGGCAAGAAGTTTGAATGGACTAAGGGATGCGAGGAGACGTTCCAGGCCTTAAAGAGGTAGTTAACTCAGGCCCCCCTGCTCCAAGGGTCGAAGGAGGGGGAGGACCTGTCTTTGTATCTCGGGGTTGGAGCAGAGGCCTTGAGCTCCGTCCTGGTTCGGGAAGAGGAGAAGAAGCAGCTCCCCATATACTATGTAAGCCGGGTCCTGAGGAAGACAGAGCTTCGTTATCCCATCTTAGAGAAGTTGACCTTCGCTCTGGTCATCTCGGCTCGGAGGCTCCGACCTTATTTCCAGGCACACTCCATCCTAGTGGTGACTGACCACCCTCTTCGCAACATTTTCGAGGGGGTGGAGCATTCAGGCAGATTGGCCAAGTGGTCGGTGGAACTGAGTGAGTTCGATATCTCCTTTGTCCACCGCCTCTCGATCAAGGCCCAAGCAATTACCAACTTTCTGACTTACTATGTGGTCGAGGTGGCAGATGCAGAACTCACTCGGCCGGTTCTCTGGAAGGTGATGGTAGATGACGCTTCAGGGAGGCATTCTCTGGGGGTGAGGGTGATCTTGGAGAGCCCCAAGGAACGAGAATCGAACAAACGGTGGTGGTGCACTTTCCCATCACTAACAACCAGACCAAATATGAGGCCGTGATAGCGGGGTTGCTCCTGGCTAGGGAGCTTGGAGTGCTTGACGTGGAGGTCCTGACTGACTCTGTGGTGGTGGCTTCCCAGATCAACGAGGAGTTCGAGGGAAGGAAGCCTACTCTCCAGTTATACTTGACGAAGGTGAAGGGGGTCATCAGCATGTTCCAGACCATCTCCATCCGACATGTGCCGCAGGAGGAAAACAAACAGGTCGATTAGCTGACAAAGCACGATCCCCGGCTGGGGGGTACCATCACTGACCTATTTCGCCCTTCCATCGAAGAGGGAGAGCTGATGGAGGTGGATCAACACCCCTCATGGATGGACCCTTTCACGACGTTCCTTTCCACAGGGGAGTATCCGGAGGGGATGGACAAAAATAAGTTCAAGCACAATTCAGCATATTATCTTATGCGCGACAGACAGTTGTATAGGAAGACCCTCTCGAGGATGCTGACACGTTGCGTGGACGAGAGGGAGGCTCAGAGGATCTTGGAAGAAGTCCACTCCGGGGAGTGTGAGAGTCACTCCGGGAGTCGGACCCTGTAAGGAAGGATTGTCAGGCAAGGGTACTTATGGCCTACCCAGGGCCACGATGCTGCGGAGTTCACGAAGAAGTGTCACAAGTGCCAGTTGTTCTCCCCTCTCCAACTGCAACCGGCCCAGCGCCTCAGAAGTATCACGGCTCCTTGGCCCTTTGCCATCTGGGGGATGGATTTGGTAGGGCCTTTTCCCCAGGCCAGCGGACAAAGGAGATTCTTGCTTGTCATGATAGATTATTTCTCTAAGTGGTTGGAGGTGAAGGCGCTAGCCAAGGTGACCTCCCAGGTCATCAGGAACTTTGTTTGGGGGGAGATCATCTGCCGGCATGGGTTGCCACAGACCATCATCACAGATAACCGGCCTCAGTTTGCCAGCGCCGAGTTCATCAGTTTCTATGGGCAACTCAGGATTGACTTCAGGTTCGCGTCGGTCCATCACCCCAGGAGCAACGGGCAGGTGGAGACGGTAAATAAGATCATTGTGAACCTCATGAAGAAGAAGGTTGAAAACCTGAAGGGGAGCTGGGTGGAGCAGCTTCCCTCGGTCCTTTGGGCTCTGAGGACCACCCCCAACACGGCCACAGGGGAGACCCCCTTCAAGCTCTCCCATGGGTGCGAGCCAGTGCTTCCGATAGAGTTCGAGGTCCGGACTCCTAAGGTTGTTGAGGCAGAAGAAGGCAGGGAAGAATGACATACTGTAAATGAGGAGAAGCTGCGGCTCTCCCTTGACATGGTGGAGGAGCTGCGTGATCTCTCCGCCATCCGACAGGAAGAAGTGAAAAGAAGAATGACTAAGTACTTTGACAAGCACGTCAGAGTCAAACAGTTCGCGGAAGGGGATTTGGTCCTGAAAAAGGTGGATGCATCGGGAAGATCGGCTGCCGTGAGGAAACTCAACCCCAACTGGGAGGGTCCGTACATTGTGAAAGAAACATTGAAGTCGGAAGGGTATCGCCTCCGGAATGTGGAGGGTGAGACCCTAAGTCACACCTGAAGCATTTTTACCCTTGAGCCATGTAAGTGATGTCCTTTTTCTAATAAAGCTCCTTACTATTCCAATTCTCCTACGATGATTCATCTGAGCGGGTGAAGAGTTCACTTAACAGACCCCGAGCAGATCTCGCTGCCAGGCTCTCATCTAGCTGGCAGTGCTGGATGTCACTCGAGAGAGTCTACCCGAACCTCGAGCAGATCCCGCTGCCAGACTCTTATCTAGCTGGCAGGGCTGGATGTCACTCGAGAGAGTCTACCCAGACCCCGAGCAGATACCGTTGCCAGGCTCTCATCTAGCCGACAGGGCTAGATGTCACTCGAGAGAGTCTACCCAGACCCCAAGAAGATCCCGCTGCCAGACTCTCATCTAGCTGCCAAGGCTGGATGTCACTCGAGAGAGTCTACCCAGACCCCGAGCAGATACCGCTGCCAGACTCTCATCTAGCTGACAAGGCTGGATGTCACTCGAGAGAGTCTACCCAGACCCCGAGCAGATCCCGCTGCCAGACTTTCATCTAGCTGGCAGGACTGGATGTCACTCGAGAGAGTCTACCCAGACCCCGAGCAGATCCCGCTGCCAGGCTCTCATCTAGCTGGCAGAGCTGGATGTCACTCGAGAGAGTCTACCCGGACCCCGAGCAGATCCCGCATCCAGGCTCTCATCGAGCTGACAGGGCTGGATGTCACTCGAGAGAGTCTACCCGGACCCCGAGCAGATCCTGCTGCCAGGCTCTCATCTAGCTGGCAGGGCTGTATGTCAATCGAGAGAGTCTACCCTTACCCTGAGCAGATCCCGCTGCCATGCTCTCATCTAGCTGACAAGGCTGGATGTCACTCGAGAGAGTCTACCCAGACCCCGAGCAGATCCCACTGCCAGACTCTCATTTAGCTGACATGGCTAGATGTCACTCGAGAGAGTCTACCCAGACCCCGAGCATATCCCGCTGTCAGGCTCTCATCTAGCTGGCAGAGCTGGATGTCACTCGAGAGAGTCTACCCGGACCCCGAGCAGATCCCACTGCCAGTCTATAATCTAGCTGGCAGCGCTGGATGTCACTCGAGAGAGTCTACCCAGACCCCGAGCAGTTCCTGCTGCCAGGCTCTCATCTAGCTGGCAGAGCTGGATGTCACTCGAGAGAGTCTGCCCAGACCCCGAGCAGATCCCGCTGTCAGGCTCTCATCTAGCTGTCAGGGCTGGATGTCACTCGAGAGGGTCTACCCATACCCCGAGCAGATCCCGCTGCCAGACTCTCATCTATCTGGCAGAGCTGGATGTCACTCGAGAGAGTCTACCCGGACCCCGAGCAGATCCCGCTGCCAGACTCTTATCTAGCTGGTAGGGCTGGATGTCACTCGAGAGAGTCTACCTAGACCCCGAGCAGATCCCGCTGCCAGGCTCTCACCTAGCTGGCAGGGCTGGATGCCACTCAAAAGAGTCTACTCAGACCCCTAACTGGCTGGTAGAACCAGGTGTCTTGGTGAACGTGATGATGTCTAAAGTCGGGACCTAGACAAACATCAGAGGCAAAAATCGCAGGGTTGACAGGATGGGCTCGGCAGGTCGGCGAGCTGGAAGTGCCGAGTCGAGACTCTGGCCGGTCGGCGAGCCAAGACTATGGTTCGGCGAGACGAGCTCTCGGGACCCAACATAATCGCCCGACACCTGAAAAGCTACCGAGGTCGCGAGAACTCAAGCCGTGTCGCGACCTCATGGGGGCCAACTCGCGTGAAGCCAGGCGATTCAGGTGTGAGCCGAGTCGGCCCCCTCCCTCTATCTCGCAGGCAGCGAGGAGAATCCGGACTGAAGAGACGAGTCGCCATTGGCGGACGTGGGTCCGAAGGCAGCGAGCGGGAGGATCGAGCCAGGCTGCAAGTACGCAGAGACATGGGCATTTCAGGAAAGCATATTTCATTGATTATAAAAATTACAAGTTTGGGGCTCAATCCGCGTTTACATTAAGACAACAAAAAATACAATAGAGGCGCGGCGCAAGGATTCAGCGAGGCAAGCCCTCGAGTAGCGAGCACCCCTAGAGATGTTGGTAGGACTCGTCGCTCGGCTTTGGTACCAGAAGGAATAGTTCCGATACCACCTTGCTCGCGGAGAGGCCCGCGTCCTCGCTCGTGATGAGGCCGGCTCGCCACAAAGTCTGGAGAGTGTACTTTGCCGCCTTGGCCGCATTCTTCTGCATCATCTCCTCCATCTCGTATTCGGTGTAATGGGCGAGCTGACAACTGCTGCTAGAGGGCGGTGGAGCAGCGGTTGCGACTTCCAGCTCCCGCACCCGCGCCTGCAAAGCCTCCTTTTCCTTCTCCAGGGAGGCCATCTGGATGCCTAGGCGCTTGGTCGTCGCCGCATCCTTCGAGAAAAGACAATGAGACTGAGAAAAGAGAGGGCAATCACAAAGAAATAAGTACGCTTCGCGGGACTTACCACCCCTCCCAGGTATCCGACGAGGACGGCATCAGCCGCGTCCGCTCTCTTCCTCTGGTGCTCCGCTTCCTCCTGGGCGAGACGGCGGGCTTCTTCCTTTTCATCGACCAGCTTCATGAGCGAGGGGGTGTTCTTCTCCATCTGGGTGCATCACCTGCCTACCACGTGGGCTAGCTCCAGGCTGCGGAGCTGGGCCCGCGCGCTTTCATGAATAAGCATCCACGTGGCCTCCTCGTCGTAGATCGCAGCGTCTTCTCGCGCATAAATGCCGAACGAGAAGCTGTAGGCCTCCCCGCTGATGGTTTCCTGTTCTAACCAGCTCGACAGCAGGGTAGAGATGTGGCCCGGTTCGCCTCCCTGTCCCACTGAAGGAGGGGAATGCCGAGCTCATCCAAGGGCTGCTCGCCGAAGCCAAAGTTGCGGTGCCCTCTCGGCACCGGCTTAACGGCGGACTGCTGCTCTCCTTGCAATCCGGAGGTGCCGGCCGCCTCGCCAGGGGTGCCGCTGGTCGAGACGGTCGCGGGGGCGGGATCTTCGGTTTGTTAGACCGCCAGGGCCTTGCCTTTCCTCTGGGAGGCGGTATGTACGCCGCCCGCGGTCTTCAGCTTTTTGGGCGCCGACGGCGGTAGAGGCTGTTCGCGGATAGGCCGCTTCGGGGAAGCGGAGTCTGGTGTCTTGCGTTGAGCGGCGGCCGCGACCTCGGCGCGGGCGAGCTCGCTAGAAGCGACTCGCGCACTCTCATAGGGAGGGTGCAAGGGAATGTCTCGCTCGCCTGCAGAAAGAGAATTATGACAGAAAAATAACGAAGTAAAAAGAAAGAAGCGCGAGTAGCTTACCTTCCCCGGGCGGGACAGGGGCGAGGTTGTCCAAGTTCCTCCGCAAAAATGCGACCTCAAAGTTCTTCCCTGCGAAGAACCCGCACAGCTCAGCTTCATGGCCCCCCAGGCTAGGGGGCAGTAACTCGCCTCGCTGAGCTGGACTGGCGAGAAGGGGACGTTGCCGAAGTCCCCCTTTACGAAAACAAACTTTTTCATCCAGTTGTGGCTCTTGTTGACGGTCTCCCCCAGTTTGACGTGATTGCTGGAGAAGTAGACGGTCCCGTCTTTGTTCTCCCGGAAGGAGAGCAGCTTGTGGAAGACCGCGAGGCTGAACTCGATCTGCTCTTCCCACAGGAAGCAGGCGAACCCGACCACCACCGCAATGGAGTTAGGGGTCATCTGGCCGAGGACGACCCCAAAGTATTTCAATATTTGACGGACCTCGGGCCATAGGGGAAGCCGGAGGCCCGCATCTAAGTGCGTCGTGGGGATGGCGAGTTTCTCTCTCGAGAGGTCGTTGATTTTTTCCCCTCCCTAGGCCGCCTCGCCACGAAGCCTGGAGGGATGTAATCGCCGATCGCATCAAAGAACTCGCCTTTGGAAATGGCGACGCAGGAGAAGTTGTGTTCGGAGAAAGTCCAGGCGCACTTGCTCCGCCCATCAGCGTCGCTGCCGCCACCGCCCATCTCGCAGACAAATTGTTAAGCAGGACACTATAGTTCTCGCAGTGAGCGGGCGAGTCGGGGGTCGCAGGAAGTGGAGAAGGAACAGAAGTCTTAAATGCGGTAGGTAAGAAAGGATAGGCAGGGCCTATTTATAGGAAGAATAAAGGGCGGGAAAATGTCCTGCTGGAGGGAAAAGTGCGGATAGCAAAATATGCCCTGACGCTTCGACTTCCGGACCCACTACGGATTCCTACTAGCTCGCTGCTGTGCCGCAAAAGAATATTCGGCAGCGAGCTGCGCTCACCCGCGTCCGCCCAAGAGACGGGCAAGCCGCGATTCGCACCCGCCAAAAGCAGCAGGCGAGCCGCTTCGACTCGCGTTTGACGGATGTTCGGCTCGCTCCCGCCAATACTAGGTACGCGGGCTGAGCGAGCCGGTTCAACAATCTCGTACCCGCTTGAAGAAGGGGTAGGCGGGCGGGGGCATCTCGTTCACACTCACCCAAAAAGAAAAGCAATGTAATCCTAAGAAATATGCAACAAACATGAGCCCATTGACGGACGAGAGGTCTCAAATAATTACAAGTGAAAGTTCGATGTCCTGAAAAGAGATTATTACGCGAGTTGGTCTATGATGCAGGTGCGACCCGGACCTGGCGATCGGTAGCGGGGAAGGGGCGGGTGGCTTAGTACTGTATCCACTTCCACCCGCCCCGCCCCCGCGTCCCAGATCGAGGCGGCACGCGAGGATAGAAGTACTCGCGAACCGCCGTTAATTCCCGCTGGGCCAGGTCGACCTGCTCTGTGGCGTGCCTAAGCCGCTCCTCCGCTCGCGTGATGTGCACCTCCGGAGAAGCAACTTCATCCCATCAACTGGACGCCTCATTCCCTCCAGGACTGCGAACCGCTCCTCCGCCTCGGCCTTGTCCTCGTCTACCCTGTTGCAGACCTCCTGTAGCAACTGGGATTGTTTTTGAAATAGCCGCGTCACCAGCTTCTTCATCCCCTCGGCATCCAGCGGGTCGCCCAGATATTTCGAGATATGATCCGTAGAGGGGGGGAGGTGAATACCCTTCGCTGATGTCAACTCGGAGGAGGAGATCGCGTTAAAGCCTACAAAAGGAGAGGTCAAAAAAATCTAGCAGTCATAAACAGGCAAGAATACAAACTCACCGGGAGTCGGCACGTCGCCCGCGGCGGCAGATGGTCGGGAGGTGCCCGACCGGCCATGAAAGAGCCCCCCTTCAAGAACACCGAAGGATTTCCCCAGCCCAGGGGGAATTGACTACTGAGAAATCGCCGGAGGGACATTCCCCTGGGCCGAAGGGCTGGCGACCCGCTTAGTTATCAGTGAGAGAGAATGACCCCGCTCACCTCCATTGCCTCCGTCTTCGCGAGGTGCCTCATGCAGAAAAATAAATCAGAGACAGAATGACGAATCAGACGGGAGGTCCGCATACCTCATGGGCGACCTCGGCACCGGCCGCCGAGCTGGACCCCGGGAGGTTGTTCGCAGGAGACCGCCTGACGATCTTCCCTTTCTTCGGCCTAAAGAGGGGGCCGGGCGATCCGCGTGCCAACCATGGGGCGGCATCAAGAACTTGCTCCCGTGTCCCCTCCCTCGCGGCCGCTAGATGCGCTCACATCTCCTCGGACACAAGCATCGTTCAACTACAGTTCGCAAGGGAGGTTAAAGGAAGACAGATTTTTCCCGAAGGCCCGATGACATATTTATAGCATACTGGTGGGACCCACCAAAAGATTCTCTCCAGCTCAGCAAAGCACTCACCGAACACTTGGGGTTGGATGATTCTTTCCGAGATTTGCCAAGCTCAAAAAGAGCGGGGATTGTGTACAACCCCGTGTTCGCCGAGTGGGTCCACCAGGCCTGGAGAGCAAGCCAGAACAACTGACCCGCATCAGAATAACCAGCGGGCGAATCCAGACAGCCGACTCGCTCACGCCGAAGCTAGGCGGGCGAGCTGCGCGAGCGCGAGCCAGCCCATCCAGCCCGCTCTCGCCGGGGCGACCTTGTCGCCAGCCCGCCTCCAAATAGGGCGGGCGAGCCACGACGGCCCAGCTCGCGCTCGCCTAAGGATGGAAGGCGAGCTGCGGGAGCCAGGCCGCGTCCGCCCACCAAGGTGGCGAAGTGAGGCTAGCTGACCCCGTGTCTGGGAAACACGCCCCGTGTGGTCCAGAGGCAAAATTACCTGGATGCCCTTGCTGGGGGTGCAAATAGCTTTCCAGAATAGCGGAGTCACGCTGTTGCAGGCCACTTTTGGCTGCATATATCTGTTTAGAACAGCGAAAGTTGGCTATTTGCAGACTGTTTTCAAAAAACTATAAATAGACCCAAGTGGGTACCTCAGAAGGCACGTTTTCTCTTGTGCCCCGCTCTTCTTGCGCTTTATGAGGTATCATTAGCTCGGCATTTGGCTAAGGAGGGGGAAGCGCTTTAAGATCTTCCGGGTGTGTGGTGGGACCTCTACGCCGAGCCCTTGGGTCCGTTCCTTGTTCCATTTCCTTAGTCGTTTGGCTCGCAGGGGAAAATTAAGTGTGCGATCATCCCTTCCCAAATGGTGAACTCCACAGAGACCGATTTTTCGTTTTCAACAAAGAGATCTTCATATCTCATAATAAGTATGCCATGGATTTGTTAATGGAAACAAAATACTCGGTTGCGCTTCAGCAAACACTTTCATGGAAGAGAATCATAAGTCCGATGAAGACAATGATGGTGATCGGACAAATATATTGAGCTATCAGAGATTGGTTGGAAGACTCGTGTACCTATTCCACTCATGTCTCGTCATTACATGAGTTGGTATCTTGAGTAGGTTTATGCATGCTCCTAGAACCGTACATTATGATGTTGCAAATCGTGCATTGAGATACCTGAAGAAGGCACCTGGCCGAGAACTCATGTTCTCTAAGAATAATCACTTAAAGGATCGAAGTCTTCTTGGACTCAGATTGGGCTAGAAGCCGTGTTGATTGGAAGTCCACTACGAGATATTGTACTTTTGTTGAATGGAATTTGGTAACTTTGCAAAGGAAGAAACATAATGTAGTAGCCAGATCAATCACGGATGCCGAGTACAAGGCGATGTCCCAAGGACTCTATGAAGGGCTATGGTTGCAGTCTTTGTTACAAGATCGAGGATTCCAGGAGCATATCCCTTTTTTCTTATCTTATGATAATAAGGCTGTCATTAGTATATCTCACAACCCAGTACAACATGATAGGACCAAACATGTTGAAGTTGATCGACACTTAATCAAAGAACACTTAGATAAAGGGAATGTTGAACCATTTGTTCATTCCAAAGATCAACTAGTTGACGTCTTCACCAAAGGTTTGAGGTGTGATATGTTCACTGATGATATACACAAGCTAGGGATGATCAACATCTTTCGTCCAATTTGAGGGGGAGAGTTGTCGTTATATTATGTCATGTTTGTGTAATACCCAATAAGAATAATTTGGTCTTATGTTCTCTTCCCACTCATGTATATGTATGAGTAATGCGTTGTATTTTGAATAATGAAAACATAATTTGTTTCCACTTTTTTTTCTATTTGCCAAGAAATTCATGTTCCTGAACTCGATGGATTGATGCCTTTGTATTAATTGAGCACATACTTTGCATGATTCATCCACTGATTGAAATTTCATTCCTTCTTATCAATCTATAAAGTAATGGAGTCCCTTAATCATGTAACTCTGTTGTATCCCAGACTTGCTCGGGATAGATTGAAATGTACAACGACGATTATACACGTTTAGTAGAGGAGGTGTCAATATCACAGTAGTTGGTGAACAATCAATATGTATGTTGTGATAATGGGGCATGCGGCGTTTTGTTAGGAGTAGTAGAGGAAATGAGGAATAGAATGTTTGATTCTCAAGGAAGATAACATCAGTTGATGTCATAGTTTTTTGATCTATGGGAGAATAACACATGTATCCCTTCCGAGGTCTAGAGTACCCAACAAAGCTATATTTGGTAGCCCGTGATCTAAATGAGGACTAATTTGATGAACAAAACACACACACACACACAAAGTTCAAGATATTCGAGGACATGCGATTAATTAAAGAACATGAATTGGTGATCTCAAAGTTCCAATAGATCTTTGGCACCTACATTTAGATCCTGAGAGATATATCTACCTTCAAAAGTTGTTAGTTCTTTCGTTCGAGCACACCATTTTGTTGTAGTGTACTTATGCATGACATTTAATGAATTACACCCAAGGTATAGTAAGTTTCCTAAAATTTGTGACTAATGCACTCAAGATCATTATTCGTCTGAATGAATTTGATGTTAATAGAAAATTGATTGTGAGTTTCTGCCATGAATGAGCAAAAGACAGGTATTATCTCGCATCAACCATGAAGTACATACATCTACGTCATGAAAAAAAATGATCATCTCTTAATGTAGTAAAATAATGTTATAAACTTTCAGTTTTATATGGACCTCAAATGTCCGAATGAACCAAAGAGATTGAACATCACTTCCAGTATATTGAGGCAAGAAAGTTGAACAATGTTGGTTTCTATTTATACAAGATTCTCATGTAAATCAGAAAATGTAAAATACGAAAGTGCCTTTTGTAAGATTGGGAGAGGTGCATGGCCAAGATGTTGATGCCAGTCGATTGAAGTGATGGAAGAGAGTGCTGAGGAAGGTAGATCCAGAATGTAGAGCCCATTCAACAATAATCCCCTACCAATGATAACCCTTTTCCGCCGATCCCACATCACCAAATAAGAGGAAACGTTACAAAGCAGTTATGATCACGAGTAAGATGATTACCAAAGGTGAGATTAAATCGTGAACCATGAATATGTCGTATAGAGTGTAGAGAAATAAAGAAGTTAAAAATGCATTTCTCCAGATCCGCTAATCCGGGTAGTTTCTTCATTGGCAATAGTGATAAACTTAAGACAAATTTTATCCGTGTACCACAAAGATTTTTGGGGAGTAATGTGCTTTGTGGCCCTACAGTCCATCAAAGAGAGACTATTAGAAAGACATGATATACCTTCATTTGATGCAGAGACGATAAAACTAAAATAAAAAAGCAGCCCGTTGCACAAAGCATCTCCGCGCAGTGAGAGTTTGGAGAAGGGTCCCATCACAGGGGTGAAATATAGATAAACCTTACCCTGCATTTTTGCAAAAGGCTGCTTCTAGGACTCGAACTCGTGACCTCAAGGTCACACGACAACACCTCAATCGGTGCGCCAAGGCTCCCCTTCGTGGAAATTTTTTTTAGTTATTACATTATTTTTTTCTTTATTTTGAAAAAAAGTTTCCAACAAAAATCTCACCCAAGCGTGCCTTTTATGCTCAAAAGGTTCAAAAAAGTGCCCAAAGGCGCAAAATCTTTGAGCTTGGTGATTCTTGAGCCTTAGGCACGCCTTTAGAAACATAGGTGTACATGAGAATAATAATTCATAATTTAATCATTCTGTCACTATAAAACAAACAATATATGTTAAGGTACAAAGAATTCTTTATGCAATTTCCCTACAAATACTTGAAGGTATTACATATTTAGAAATCATTGAAAGTGAAAAATCATATTATAATTAATTCAACGATTAATTCAACGTGTTGACATCAGTAACACTATGATATGATATAAAATGTAAAAATGATGAAATACTTAATTTAAGATAGTGGTCTTATATGAGTGTTCCCTTAAGTTTAATCATACCGACCAGTAATATGAAGATAAAAGTATAATAAAACACTTAACATAAGAATAATGGCCTTATATTGATGTTTCTTTTATGCTTATCATGTCGACCACTATATGCAAAGATTAATAAGAGACATGATTGAGTGTTTTCTCTTATGATTGATTGACGCACACTATCATACTCATAAGGTTTAGTAGGCCGTATGAACTTCAAATGAGGGAGTCGACACCCCATTGCAGATTACTTGATGCGAGTCCATGTCTGTAACTGAGACACATTAGAGCACTTATGTTTGCCATTAAAGACTCAAATCTCCATGATATGCTTAATAGTTTATGAAACTAAAAATAGAAAGAAAGTGAACATAAGTGACATGAACTATAGACACATAGTAGGAACCGATGAACCCTACATTTTACTGATTCCTAATTTAAGAAAAATTCACTATATGATCAAAATATAGAAAAGATGATTTATGCTAAAAAAATATCTTTATAGAACAACTTGCATAAAACTATATTAAACTAAATATAAAGATTTGTCGATTATAGGATTCGTTTGTCGAATGCGATTTGAAGATAGTTATCTTTCTCTGAAGGTATTCATCAATTTCTATTCAGAGAACATGAAGAAGTTGAGACTACAAGCTATCAGAAGTCGTTAGTCTAATAATAGTCTAAGAATGGAATTATTCTGGAGATCAAGAGCAAGCTTTAGTCGAATCATACTCAAAGTATGCCTTAATTTTTATCTGAAGATTTGTTAGTTGTCTTGAGTCAAAAGGCTCTGGAAGCAAAGGTTGCACTTCAGTTTATGAAGAACTTTTAGGAGACGTTAGTTGAATACTTCTCGACGCTTAGGTATAGAGATATTAGAAAGTGCTAGTTGATTTCTATTGTGCTAATAAAGGAGTATGCACTAATAACAAAAGTGAGCTGCAAATATCCTATTCTACATTAAAAAATATATTTGAATCCATTAGTTGAATACCTTTCGACTAATATGTAAATACTTTGATGGAGCAAGATTCCAATATAAGACCTTATCCGAATTCATTTTAAATAATAAGGATATATTCTAAAGAAGACACTCTGATGATCCCATTAGATGTCAATAGTCAAATGAGATTCGACTATCAAGTGAAAACAAGGAGTTATCCATCGGGAAGAATATAGACGTTGGCTATCTTTTCAAGATCATGGGCAGATCAAAAAAGTTATGGAAATTCCCGACATCTTTCCTTTCCAAGAAAATCAGAATTATGGAAACTTTTTCTATCCTTTTCTGATACAAATTTGAATGGGAGTATTAGTAGATTTTCATTCTCTTCTCTCCACACAACATATAAGACACAAAATTTGTCATTTCTCCTAGATTGTTTCTCTCTTTTGTTCTTCAGAACCCTAATCTCTTCTGCTTCTTTTTCGCGTGAAGAACGATTACATAAATCTGATTGATTGAATCCACACTAGAAAGATCTCAAATGTGATCTTATTGTTTTACTGAGATCACTTCCATTGTGAAAAGTTCATAGCTTCCCTAAATAACTGTTGCAACAAGAGTTCTGAGAATCAAGATTTATATTTTTGTACATTTCATTTTCTGCATATTATTTGGTTTCTATGGTTGCCCTTAGCGGTTGAAGAGTGAAATTTTTATTTATCTATTCATCCTCCATAGTGTATTTCATTAATATTCTCTTAATTTCAGCGCTTTCAACTATGGTAAGCAGGCTTTTGCATTGAGCTTCTATGCATTTATGATATAGTTTCTTTTTCAATGGATTCCATGTTTAGTTTTGATTTTGTTTCAGATGATTGGGTCGGAGGAAGGATAGTTCGCAGGTACATTGGCTCAAAATTGTTCACAAGAGTTAGTTAAACTATAGTTCGGTCTAGCACCATCTTATTGTGTCAAAATTAAGATATACATTTTCAAATCATCTCTTTTTCTTCACTATATTCATTACCGTGGCACTAGATTAATCTTTTTTGTCACTTGTGCTTCCTTCATCTTCATCTCTCCATTGCACACTAATACATTCAATCTATTATTACAATATTCCTTTCTTTTGGATTATGTCACGATGTACTTTCTATACTGCTTAGTTCTCATAAATTATTTTGTTGTTATACATTTGTAATCTAGCATCCTTATTTGTGTAATTTTCAAATTATTTGAGCCTCTATTATGGGCCTACTTCGTAGGCTCATAGGAGGTAGCGCTCGAGGCGGGAGATACAAGGAGGTAATCCTAGAATGGGGAAGAAGATAAGAAGAGGAACTAGAGAGAGAAGATTGAGAGCGGAGAACATTTGATTAATCTTTTCATATCCCCTTGCACATAAAATTACCGGTATATTTATATACCCATGATACCAACTCTAACAAATAAAGCTAAAAATAAAAATAATACGACCGACTCAACTCGTCTCTATTCAATACAACTCTGACTCGACTCAATACTCAAGGACTCAACTCAATACATAAATACTTATAAATATATATATACACATATATATATACATATATATACATATATATGTATGTATATATGTATATATATATATGTATATATATATATGTGTATATATATATATATGTGTATATATATATATATATGTGTGTATATATATATATATATATATATATAAAGAGAGAGATAACCGACGGTGTGGGACCACTAACATTCCCCCCGTTCTTGAAATCAAGTTTGTCCTCAATCTTGAACCGTCCTCGAATGATCTGATCTTCTGGTTTCTTGATTTTGTGCCCGAAGATCTCCTGGTAGAGCATCGCGACGGTTGCGACAAGTAGTGGCAATGACGTCGGAAAAATTGGCTGCAAAATGAAAGAGTCCAGTAGGGCCAGTGGGGCCAGCGGAGCGACAGTGTAGCAGCGACAAGGTATCTGGATGGACCACGTTTGGCGAAAGGAACTGTACCCGATAGGATGACAGAACGTGTGGCCGGAGAAGTGGCGAGGTGGCTGATGAGGTTGGCAGAGTAGGGGTCGGCATGGCAGGTGGCCCGAGTAGAGACAGTGAGGCGGCCGGAGGCAAAGCCTGCATGATGGTGGCCGTGGGAACCGACCTTGCTGGAGGCACCACCGTTGGATTGAAAGGAGATGCCAGTGGTGGATGTGGCAGAGCGGAAACCACAAGAGGCGACAGTGGAGTGACAAAGCCGTACAAAGTGGTGGGGACTTTGCGATTGTCGGCGGAGTCTGACATTGGCAACAATGGAATTGTCGTCCACAACTAAGTAGTTGTTTTCTTTGACCCATTGCGGATGTCGTCGATGAGTTGCGTCGAGGAAGCATGGAGGGAAGCCTTTAGCAAAACATAGGAAAACCGCCGCAACGGTGCTTCTTTTCCCGTCCAGTTGATTATTAAATAATTAATTCGATTGTGCACTAAATAATGCAATCAAGTAATTAATTGACTAATTCGTGAAGAAGACGAAGTGCTCAGCTCGAGGTTGGCGAAGGCGAACTGCTTGAGGGGGGGGGGGATACATCAGGCGGGTTGATGGGAGGCAATGCATGACTGTTTTGGGGGATGACAGTACCAACATAGATGAATGGCTGGTGTGCGGTTTGCTTTGACCCAGAGAAATGAGCCGAGATCGTCGGGTGTGGGAGTGTTGTTGGCGTGCTGGGACGACGGGACGACTAGTGTGGGTTCTTGTTGATGATTGCTAATGTCGACAGGAGTAGAGAAGATGGAGTGTGTCCTGTCGATCTGCAGCAAGGTGCGTCTGTGCTAGAAGGGGAGATGCGGAATCACAGCGGAAGGAGCGGTTGGAACGACACCAAGTTGGCAAGGACCCTCGCTATAGTTTCGCCTAAGGAACTAGTGTCAGGAATGCTCGGTTGGAACACAATGAAAGGTAGGGCAACGACGTCAATGCATGTGGCGTCGAGAAACAACGGCTGTGGACTGGACATCGTTGGACTTGTCGGGACACAACATCGATCAACAGAAGCTGAAAACATGCGTTTGCGTAGCTGGTCTTGCGAATAATGGAAGCGATTGGCCGAAGCGAAAACGGGAGTGCCACTACTGGGCGTGCGGAAGTCCCTGAATGCGTGTACTGTTCCGATTGTCGACAAATGAGTTGAGTTACTGGCCGAAGTAGTGTGGAGTTGGATTGGGTGGAGGATAGGATGAAAGAAGAGCTCTGATACCAAGATGTTACAAGCCTATTTCATGAGCTCGTAGGAGGTAGCTGTGGAGGTGAGAGATACAAGGGGGTTGATGGAGACCAGCACAGATCAGGGCGTCGCAAAAGTGTCCGTCGCCGCACCCGTCCGGACCTCTATCGGCCCTGAATTGACATGTTTTAGTTTCGTGTTTATTTGTGTTCGTATTATGATTGTGCAAAATATATGTATATATATATTTACTTACATAAATATATATATAGATATATCTATACATGTGTGTGTGAAAGAGTGAGTTTTATAGATATAATATATGTATAATATATACATAACCGATTATAGTATATATTATATATATATATATAATATAAGGCAGCGGATCGTTCATTAGGTAAAGCAGTTCGGCCCGAAGAAGCTCGCCATGGCGGTTCGTCTCCTGATCCAGCGCCCGCTCCTTCCGCCTCTCGATCCAAAGCCGCAGGAAGCCCTAAAATGGCGGAAACTCACCACACGACCACGACGCCTCCTCCACTAGAGCTTGAACTGCCGGCCACGATCCCTGCAACCGCCGGCCACCACGAATCCTTAGTCCAAGCTTGCCATGGCCGATTCTGGTTTTTTTCTTCAGTTTTTGTAACCCTATAAAAGGGAAATAGGTATGTGTTGTGAGAGGTTGTTGATGAATTTGTGCTTGTTGTGAATCCCGTTTGAGATTTTAGTTGAACGCTAGAAATTATTTCTGCTTGGGTAGTTTTCGTGAATAGTCCAGGGAGAATTGCTTATGCTAAGTACTTGTTGATTTGCTTGTCAAGAGTTAGGAGATATAAACATCTGTGTTTGCTGCTGTATGCTTCCGTGAGCAATTGGAGTAGAATGTGTGCTGTTTTTTTTCAATCCCATTGAAAGGAGAAGATGAACAGTACATTTAATTTTACTATGCTTGGAAATTATTGAGTGTTGTTGTGATTTTGTTACTATTGTCGTTTGTGGAGATGAACAATGTTTTGATTTTTTTTGAGAAACGAGATTCGTATTGAGGATTGCCTCCGTGTGGGGAATTTATTTTAGGGTTGTTGTTTGCTTTCCGAAGAGGGGAAGGTCAATCTGTTAGAGTGTATTTAACAGTTTTCAATAAACAGATTCGGAAATCATTGTTAGACTTAGGCTTAGGAAATCAATTTAATTTCTTGTGTTAGAGATTTCGTGGATCCACCTTGTGCGATTGAGATTTCGTGGAACCACTTTAAGCGTGAAGTGCGAGTGAATTTTAGACTTGTTTAGTTTGTGGCTCTTTACTTTGTTGAGTGATTCCGTGGAACCACCTCGTGTGAGGGAGTGTTAATTTCCGTGGTGCCCGTGTGCGTAAACGGCCGACCTCGGAGTGGAAATCGAAGGTGACGGGGAACTCCTCGCGTGATCGCCATCGACTTCGGATACGGAAAGACGACTCTTTCCGTGGGTAACTTGCTTCTATCCCTTTATTTGCGTGCGTCTCTATTTTCTCTTAGGATTTAGACTCATTGCTGGGTTTTCGTCAAATTTTGTCAACAAACGCTACGTCGAGAACTCCAAACGGGAACGTATTTGGAGTTCACGATTTCCGTTTTGGCTGCAACAAAGGGAACGGAACGAAATTGCGAGTTTCCTTCCCTGGATTTAAATTGAACCCTCAATTTAAGAAAATCTTTTCTTTTAAAGCAAAATAGCATTTCTCGTGTTTGATAAAAGTTGTTTAGAATTCATAAATCCGCGCAATATCCGCTTCAATTGCTTGCTTAAGAAAAAAAAAATCATATTTCGTTGCATATAATTAGGGTTTCCTAGAAATAGCCGACAGGTGCGTAAACCCTACGCACCGTCCTGCATCAGGGGTATTCTTAGAATTAGGAAGAAGATGGAAGAGGAACTAGTGAGAAAGAGAGAGAGAGAAGCTTGAGAGAAAACTTTGGATTAATCTTTTCGTATCCCCTTGCTCATACAATGACCGATCTATTTATAGACCTACAATACTAACCCAAACAATTAAAGATAATAATACAGATTATACAACCGACTCAACTCGATACAACTCCGGCTCGACTCAATATATAAATACTTATAACTATATATAGTTGTGCACTTGATTTTTGGCTAACTGATGGCGTGGAACCCTAACAGTTTCTTCCTGTCCATTTCTTGAGTTGTTCTTTTTTCTGGTTTATCAAATGTCAATCTAAAATGCTTGATTGTTCTTATATTACAAAATGAGTTGTTTAAGTATTTGTTCTGAAAATGATTTGTCAAGATTATCTGATTTGTTTATAGGAAGTTGAGTATTCTGAAGAGCCTGGTACTTTGTTTTTCGTGAAGTATCGTGTTGCTGGAGGTTCAAGGTATGGTGCTGCTATCATGTTCTTTCTTTCTTTTGTTTTATTTTTCATTGCAAGCATATTTTATCCTTTCACTTGCATACATATGTTATTTTCATTGCGAGCGTATTTTTTCGGATTCGCTAATTATCCCGAATAGCAATTTAGTGTCACAAAAACAGATTTTTTTGTTTAATTTACTTTTGTCAATATTTTGATGAAACTGTTCATATTTAAGAAATAATTTATATTTTGTGATATGATTAAATATTATTTTAATAGATCTTTTGTTATTCAAATACTTGTGCACATGATTTAATATTTTTAAAAAGGGCAGCCCATTGCACAATGCATCTCCATGCAGCAATGGTTTGGGGAGTGCCCCACGACAAGGGTGAAATGTAGGAAAAACCTTACCTTGATTTTTGCAAGAGGCTGCTTCCAATACTCAAACCCGTGACCTCAAGGTCACACGGCAATGCAATAGCCGGTGCTCCAATGCTCCCCTTGTACATGATTTAATATTTACAACACTCAAGCCTTTATCCCACTATAGTGGGGTCTGACATGATTGTTTGATTCAAAAAATTTGTATCTTGGTTTTACTTTCTCTATTAGGTTATTATTGATATTATATTTTTATGCTCTTATTTTCTTGGTGAATATTTCTATTTATGGTTACTAATTTACTCCTGCAGAAGTGACTATTTAACTATTGCTACTACAAGGCCCGAGACACTCTTTGGGGATATAGCTGTTGCTGTGCATCCTGAGGTTAGCAGGTCTTCTTGTTTTACTTCAGAAACTAATAACTAAAAAATTTTAACTTAAAAGCAATTTGAACCCTCATTATTCCTAGGCCCTAGCTTACTGTATTTTTAATCTTTTTTGCACGTTCATTTTTTTTCGTTTTCTAGTTTAAAACAACATATTTTGATATATTTGTACACTTCTGAAACAACTATGGCTGCATTTGGTTTGGCATTTTCGGGCGCCGTTTGGAGAAAACGCCGCCGGACGGCGTGTAACCAAATGACCCGCTGTCCCCGTTTGCTCCGTTTGCGCCCGCATGAAGGAGGAACTGCCGGGAAAAGCCGCCGTTTCGAGCAACGCCTCTCCCCCTTCAGTTCCAAAGCCCGGTTTTGAACTCCCGGGTGCTCCCACCACCGCTGAACCAAATAAAGCCTAAAGTGGTATTCCAAATGACTTTTTTTTTGTATCATATCTTCTCTTAACTATCATATACTAATTATATATTAGTTTCTTGTGAATCTGTTGTGTTTTATTGGGTTAAGTAGAAGATACTCTGTCTTCAATATTCTAATGTTGAAGTATAGCTATCCTCAATACTATTATAACTTTGTGAAATGTGATTGTTTTGGGTTTCTCTCACTAGAAGTCACAACTATCACCTATGCCATCGAGCAAGCAAGCTAGGAAACCTTTTCTATATTTACACTATATATTAAGGGAATTCTATTATTTATGTCAGCATCACCATGTTTCTTACAATCATCCAATTATTTTATATTGTCATCACTATATATATATCTTTATTATATAAAACAATATACATATCTCAAAGGCACACTGCACTTTCAATATTACCCGCACGATCATCCATTAATCAAAGCCACAGATCGTTCATGTAATCAAAAGCCCACAGATCGTATTTCTCTGGCCCGAGCCTAGATAACTAACGCCCTCTCTCCCCGATCGCTGCTTTTCCTCTCGTGGAAGAACCCCATCCTCTTCGCAATGCTTATCCTCGCCACTCTCCCGTATTTTTATGTCGTCGCTTAGAAGAACCTCGCCCTCATGGCATTTCACCGTTGTTCACCAAAGCTCCTTCATC
Organism: Platanthera guangdongensis; assembly: GCA_039583875.1. Classification (NCBI taxonomy): domain Eukaryota; kingdom Viridiplantae; phylum Streptophyta; class Magnoliopsida; order Asparagales; family Orchidaceae; genus Platanthera; species Platanthera guangdongensis. The sequence goes on along the minus strand of CM077160.1, from coordinate 157,932,017 downwards.
TCGCTGGCTCCCTCAAGATCTGTTGATGCCTATTGCTCTCAACCCTCTTTGTGGAATCTGTTCTTGTTCATCGCGGTGTTCTTCATTGAAGAGGCCCATTGTATATATATGTTGAAGCCTCTTGAAAGTCCAAGAGCTTAACGCCCTTTTAAGAGGCCAATTGTATATTCTCCTCTTATAGTAATTAGTCCCACATCACCAAAATGTGATTTTTTTAATCCTTCTCTACTTTATATAAAGAGAGGTGCTCTCATGTAATAAATCAGATTATTTAGAATAATAAATCTCTTTATTTCAAGTTCTAATATGGTATCTGAGATAATTTGCATTTCGTTGTAACTCTTCTTTCACGTGAATATTTCCGACCTCACACAATATTTTCCAATTTCGCGTAACAGTCCCGACCTCACAAGAAAACTTTCCTTTCGCGCGATCTCTCCCTCATGCCCCTCTCCAATTTTGGAGTACTCGCACACCCCCTTCAGGGTACTCGTCGTCTTGCTCTCCCAGCCCGATTGGATTGCATACCCCATACTGCAGCCCTCCACGACTCTTTTAGAGATTTTTTGAACAACGCGGAATTCACAACAATTTTTTGTATTCACAACTGTTCGTATTTACAACTCCGCGTCAACTGCTCTCAACAGTCACTTGATTGGACATCAACTTCTACGGGTTCGTCTTCCTCGAGTTCTCCAGCAGTTCTCGCCGAATCAACTGGCTCTTCCCTGTCTACGAGTTCTCCGATTTCTGCTTGCTTCTCCAGCAACGTCTGCGGTTGTTTTATACTCGCATACCTTCAAACTTCAGTTTCTTCTCACAGACGAGTCCCTTCCCCCACTGGTACTCACCGCCTCTTAGCAAGTCCTACAAGTTTTCACATGCCACTATTGAGTTCTCGCCGAGTATCTTCTTTTGTTGATCAATGACGACACCTCCGACCACTCCAGCCCCTCCATCGACGTTTCTTTCCAGTTCTCTGAGAAATTTTAGGACAACTTCAAAATTAAAAGGCTCGAATTATCTCGACTGAAGTGTTTCATTTACCTTTCTCTTGCGCTCTCAACGCAAACTACATCATCTCACTGATGCTCCACCTGATCTCGCATCTCCCAAATTTGCTGATTGTGACGCCAATGATACACTGATTTTCACATGGCTTGCTAACAGTCTCTCGGCTGAATGTTTGCCCATTATTCATTACGGTGACACTGTCAAGGCCGCTTGGAATCATCTTGTTGTCCTTTACTCCAAGGGTGCCAAAACGTCTTGAATTTACACTCCATTCATATCTCTTCTCACGTCCCACTCTCCCTCCTGATGATGCATATTAGGAAGTTCAATATTTGGGCGCAAAACTTCAAGAGCATCGCTCCTTCTCTGCTGACCCAACCATTCAGCAAAAACAATTAAAGGAACTCCTATTGGTCTACTATCTTCTTCGTCTCCCTGATTCATTCGGGATGATCTGCCAACAGATCTTGGGATAACCTGTTACTCCCACTCTGGATGCTACTGCTACCCGCATCTCTGCGATTACTACACTTATGCAACGACCTCCGATCGACTCCCCTACGGCCCCTGACAACTTTGCTCATGTGGTCGGTCGTGGATTTCAACGTAGCCGTGGAGGCGACAATGGAGGTCACAACAATGGTCGTGGGGGACCCCACCCTCTTTGCTCCCATTCTGACATCTTGCATCCTCACTCCTTCCTCAGACATATATCAGTACTTCCACCCTTGCTCCATCTGCCTCTCCGACTACTACATCGCCAAAATATGGCCGCTGGTTCTCATTTGCCGATATGGATGCTCTCCTTAAAGTCTTCAAGCAATCTGCCTCCATTCCAACTTCGTCAGGTAGTGCGCATGTGGCTATTGCGGGTAAGTGGCTCATTGACTCAGACGCCACTAATCATATGAATGTAAATCCACCTCAAGAAACATAATCGGTTACCTTCAGTATTTGCGCCAGATAACTCTCCTACTCCAATTTGCGGATCTTGAGTTGTGACTACCGCCTCTTTCCTCCAGCTGGACGACACTTTCGTCCCCAAGTTTCCTTGCAATTTGCTATCTGTTAATGCTCGCTCATGACAATTGCACTGCTTTATCTCATTTTCTCCAGATGCTTGTTATTTTCAAGACCTTCACTCACAGAGGACTCTTTACTACCTCGATGACATTCCACCTTTCTATGCCTCTACCTTGACCGCTTTCCTCATCTAGTGGCATCAATGTCTTGGACATCCTCCGTTGTGTCTCCTTCATCAGTTTATGGCTTCTTTTTGTGCCCACTCTGCTTTAGAACGCGAGGCTTGTCAATATTGCAAGCATCACCACACTTCCTTCCCGACAAAACAGTGTAAAAGTTTTGTTTGTTCTTTTGAACTTGTTAATTCAGACATTTGACGTCACAGTTTTACCAAATCTGTTGGGGGCAGTTTATATTTTGCAATCTTTATTATAATTTCTGTAGATGTACTCGAGTGTATCTTTTAAAAGAACGCTCTGAACTTTTCTCTGTATTTTCAAAATTTTATAATGAAATTCATACTCAGTTTGGTTGTTCCATCAAAACTATTCGCACTGATAATGCTAAGGAATACATGAGCCAATGGTTTCTCTTTTTTCATACCACCAACAATATTATTCATCAGACCACTTGTGTACATACATCCCAACAAAATGAAGTGGAGAAATGAAAAATTGTCATCTGCTCGTTGCTCTCACATTTCTCTGTCAATTCATGCAGACTTTTAGAGAATGCTATTTGGAAGCTACGCCAAAATTTTTGAATACATCAAAGGCTCTCCGGAAAAAGGATTACTGTTTCAAAGGAACAATCACGTACACATCAATGTCTATTCTGATACGAGCTATGCAGATGACAAGGGAGATCGAAAATCCACTTCAGGATTCTGCATATATGTCAGTCAGAATCTGGTAACATGGAAAATAAACAAGCTATAATATCCAGGTCAAGTGCTGAGCTGAATACAGAAGTATGTCTCACACTGCTTGCGAGTTGAAGTGGTTAAGAAAATTTCTAAAATACTTGGGAGAAATATACAATTATCCTCTTCCAATATTCTGTGACAATGAGTCTACTATCTATATCTCTAAAAATTCAGTGTTTCATGAAAGAACAAAACACATTGAAGTTGATTTACTTCATCAAAGAAGAGATTATCATGAAACAAATTTGCACTCCGTTTGTGTCTTTAGAACAAGAGTTGGCCGACATTTTCACAAAGCAAATTTCATCTTTTTCAGATGTTTGTGACATGCTGAGAATGATCAATATATATGTTCTAGCTTGAGAAGGAGTGCTAAAACATGTTGAAAGTCCAAGAGCTTAAAGCCCATCTATGAGGCCCATTGTATAATCTCCTCTTATAGTAGTTAGTCCGCAGATTAGTTATTGATAAGAGCGCTGGTGGCTGTTCCTGCCTCCGGGAGGTAACCCAGGCCCTCCTCAGATGGGGCATTAGTGCACCAATCTTCAATTCCTGGGCGAAGTTTATGGCTAGGCTTGTGAGTGCCCTGACTCGGGATGTTGACTCGTTCAGAGTCCTTTGCTACGCCGTCTACCAATGCTTGCGGGCTCGCAATGCAAAAATTCATCGGCAGGAGTATGCGAATCTGACTGTTATGGCCACTCATATTATATCGTCATTTCCACGGACGGCTGCGCTCTCTCTCCAGGGGCACTGGGACACCACTCGGCGCACTGGGCCGTCTCAGACTGCTTTGTAGTGGCCCCCTCCCCCCAGTTGGATCAAGTTCAATGTGGATGACGCGCTTCTGCCTAACCGACGAGCTGGTGCCGGTGTTGCGGTTCGGGATGCTTCGGGCGATGTGATCTTTGCGGTCGACAAACCTCTTTTTTAGTGGGATTCTGGTTGTGCGGAGCGGCTGCTTTTCTGGCACTGCAGGACTTTCTCCGGCCTGAGTTCTATGACACCCCGGGTGTGATTATCAGGGGTCATTGCAATAACCTCATTGACTACTGTCTTTCATGCTTCTCCACGGGCTGCTGGGATGCTTACTTTCATGATGATGTGGACCTGGGATTTCTCTTTGATTTTACCCAGGTGTTGTTCCGCCTCGTGCCTCACGGGGCCAACCGTGCTGCGGATTTCTATGCTCGTTTCTCTGTTACGTCTTCCTTTGTTTGGTCTGTTAGTGAGGATTTCCCGCCGAACTCTGGGAGATCATCCCGACTGACCTGGGAATTTGCTTGGCTCATTTTTCTCTTTTCTTTCTGTACTTTCTTTTTCTTTTAAGCTAATGCAATTTTCAAGGAAGTCGGGTGTTCGATCCCGGCTCTCAACAACCTATCGCTATGATGCCCATAACGGAGAGCTGGTTGGGGTGTACGGCCCGGCGACCTAATAAAGCCGCCATGGTGAGACGTCATGGTGGGCCCCCTGGTGTGACTCCAAGGTGGCAGGAAGGTGTGACGCCTGTCCTGCATCACCTCCTCCACTCTATATAAAAAGGGGCGCTCTCATGTAATAAATTAAATCATTTGGAATAATGAATCTGTTTATTTCAAGTTCTAATTGTTGGAATTATCGAGCCAATGTCGGTCTATTAGAGTCTTTAGGAGTGAATGAGTTTAGTCCCACATCTTGTGTCAGCAGTTATGAATCTTGTTGTAATCCTATAAATAGCCCCTTTGAGGATGAATATGATGTACTCTTGATTTCTTACTTTTCGACATGGTATCAGAGCTAGAATTGACTCCTTGAAATTTGGTTGCCCTAATTAAGGTAACGTACATTTCAGTGTGGCTTCCGCTCTCGATTCCTTCTTATTTCCCCTCTTCCGTCTATTACTCCCGTTTCGCTTCTCGCCCATGGAAATAATCCGCCTGGCGGTACTCTCTCGGCTCCCAACCCCTTCGACGACCACGTAAACAATCCCGACGAGCCCCACTTCTCGTTTTTCATCCCGTGGAATCTCTTATTCTGGTGGCTTCCCGTTCGTCATCTCCTCACGCAGGGGAGGAGAGCGGACGTCTTTCCGCTCGACGTGGACTTTGCTCCTGCCGACGCTAGATACCGCCGCCATCATCCCGTCACATGATTTTGCCTGTGCCGCTGTTCTCGTTTGTCCATGTACAATCCCGTATTCGGCGAGTGGGGTCGCCAGGAACCAGACCGGCCGACCCCCCTTTTTTCTTAGTCTCGGGCGAGCACCAAGGGGGGACGGAGCTCAGCAGCCTCCAGCTCGCCCAGGCGAGCCCGGCTGGTGTCACGCGAGTAGGGCTAGCCGGGCCCGCACTCGCCGGGGGGAGAGTAGAAGCGGCGAGTACTGCCCAGTCCCCTCAGTTCGTCACACGGAGCTCGGCGTTCGACGAACTGAGCTCGGCGTTCGTCGAACGAAATTCGGTGTTCGTCGTCCTCCGGACCTTTCGTCGTGTCCCAGGCCGCTCGTCGAGTCCTGACTGCTGAGCGAACTCGCAGCATGCGAGCAGGGCAACCCGGGCCCGTACTCGCCGCCCTTGCCGAGCAGAGGTTGCTGATGGCCTAGGAAGCACCGGTACGGGTACGGGTACCGGGTACGATACGTATCCGGTACGGCGGTACGACAAATTTTAAAAAACAAGGATACGAGTACGGTAGGATACGTTGTATTAAATATAATAATTATATATTTATATATCACAAATGCAATTATATAACATGAATATTTAAAATTTAACATGAAGTTCTTGAACATAAACATAAACATTTGCCAAAACATCTATGAATTTCAGGATAAGTTCTTAAACAATTGTCAACATAAACATAAACATGAAGTTCATAAACATAAATGTAAACATTTAAAATTGAAGTTCTTAAACATAAACATAAACATTTAAAATTTAAAGATGCTCATCACTCATTTTCTTCATCTTCCTCCGTATTGTTGGAGATCAAAGCATCTTCAATTTCTAGCTCATCTAAAGACAAGTTGGCGATCGTAAGCATGCCAACTCCATCAAATGGATTTGCCCAAGCATCTCCTCCTATATCCCACATCTTACTCCTTCCTTGATTGTAGAGTTCATTTCTCCTCGATAATAGGCGTAGATTGCTATGCACATACACCAAATCGTCAGCTCTTTGTGGTAGAATTTTATTTCTTCTTTTTTTGGTTTCCCCAACTAATTGAGAAGATGGACTTGCATTGGAAAATGTCATGATCTCGGAAGCTGGTTTGCATTTTTCTTCTGAAATAGAAACAACTCTTTGAAGCTCTTTTAAATACTCTGGGGTCACCTTTGCACATACCCTAATCCCGGTCCCGGATATTTTTAGCAAGTGACTTTTTACCCTAGAATACGAGCCGCTGAAATCAACCTCACAAAAATTACATTTCTACTTTCTATTTCCCCCACCAACTTCTCTACTATGTATAAGAGACACATAAGCCCAGAGTGGGGCATTATCATCCTTATTTGCGTCATCAGAAATAAATCTACTTGTTACTGATGTAGACGTTGAACCAGTGACACTATTGAGAGTGTGTGATTGGGACATAACTGCCATAATAAAAAGTGTAGTTATTAGAGCATTCCTCCCCTTTCCATAGCATCTGGGAACTCTGGACTGAATCAGTCCAGAATCTGGACTGAATCAGTCCAGGAATTCTGGACTGATTCAGTCCAGGATTCTGGACTGAATCAGTCCAGATTAATCTGGACTGATTCAGTCCAGGAACTCTGGACTGATTCAGTCCAGGAACTCTGGACTGATCAGTCCAGGAACTCTGGACTGAATCAGTCCAGGAACTCTGGACTGAATCAGTCCAGGAACTCTGGACTGATTCAGTCCAGGAACTCTGGACTGATTCAGTCCAGAAATCTGGACTGATTCAGTCCAGGATCCTGGACTGAATCCTGGACATTCCAGTCCAGGATTCAGTCCTGGACATTTCAGTCCAGGATGATGATTTAGGGCCTTAGGAGAAATCTGGACTGATTCAGTCCAGAAATCTGCGACGGGAGACGAAGAAGAAGAAGAAGAAGCTACCTGCGACGGGAGACGGGAGCAGCAGTGCAACGGGGGCGCCAGGAGGTGAGGATTGAGGAGGTCCTGCCTCGAGCGGAGGAGGATCAATATGAAGACCGGGAGGACGTCGGGACCCGGGGAGGGATCATAGTGATCCATGGGGGGGGGGGGGGGGGTTGATGCCTCTCGAAAGGCGAGCCTCCACACCATGTACCATCAGAGCGTTGACTCCACATCCCAGACCCCACCCCCGGAAGAGAAGATTACCTTCTCAAGGAGTGATATGCCGGATCATGAGGATCCCTTCTGCGATGCGCTGGTCATCCAGACGGCCATCGAGAATTTTACCGTATCCCGGATACTCATTGACAATGGAAGCTCCGTCAACGTCATCTTCAAGAAGGCGTTTGACGCAATGAAGGTGGAGGCAAAGAGGGTGCTGACTTCAGATGACCCCTTGTTTTGGTTCTCATGGGAGAGGAAGGCAGTAGAAGGCGGAGTGGAGCTCCATGTCACCCTGGGGGGCAGTCCCGGAACTGCCGATTTGTCATCGTGGATGCCCCCAGTAGCTACAACGCCATCTTCGGAAGGCCCAAAGTAGTGCGGGAGTGCTATGTCACTGCCGTGAACTTCATCTCCTGGCAGGAAGGAGCCGAGGAGATGGAGCGGAGAATGGAGGAGGCGGAGCAGGAGGCGGAGCAGGAGGCTGGCATGGAGGAGATGGAGGTGGAGAGCTGCACAGAGGTAGAGGTGGCAGGAGGAGACCGTGAGGAGTTGGGAGAGGCAATGGTCACAGAGGAAGAGGTGGAAGAGGAGGTTCTTGTCCCGGAGGAGAGGGACGTCGGAGAATGGGGGGAGCAGTGCAGGCTGGAGGCTGCAGAAGAGGTGGTGGAGATGGAAGTTCTCACCCTTGGAGGAAGGGTGGAGAAGGTTCGCATCAGCGGGGGGCTGACCCTAGAGGCTCAGGGCAGGATGCTGGCATGCATCTAAAAGAACGTGCACATTTTCGCATGGAGCTCCGCGAAGATGCCGGGGGTTGACGCGGACGTGGCTTGCCACCGCCTCAACCTGGACCCGGGAGCACGCCCCGTCCAGCAGAAGAAGTGGTCCACCGCGGATAAGCTGGCCGAGCCCATCAGAGAGGAGGTGGCCAAAATTCTCAAGGCCGGCTTTGTATCCGAAATATAATACCCCGACTGGGTCTCCAATATTGTTTTGGTTAAAAAAGGAGACGGTCGGTGACGTATGTGTGTTGACTTTTCTTTGCTTAATAAATCATGCCCTAAGAACTGTTATCCCTTGATTCAGATTGACGCGCTGGTTGACTCAGCCGTCGGTTTTTCTGTAATAAGTTTCTTAGATGCGTTTTCAGGTTACCACCAGATCAGGATGCACCCACCGGACGTCAAGGACGGCTCATTCATCACGGGGGATGTGTGCTACTGCTACAAAATGATGCCTTTTGGGCTGAAGAGTGCAGGAGAGGCGTACCAAAAGATGATGGACAGGGGAGGAACCCCCTGAAGTGCGTCTTCGGGTCCAGCATGGGAAAGTTCTTGGGGCATCTCCTCACCCCCACAGGGGTCGAGCCAAATCCTGACAAGGTCAAGGCCATCATGGAGCTGGGGTCACCGCGGAATGCTAAAGAGGTGCAGCGATTAACAGGGAAGCTGGCAGGATTGAGCAGGTTCCTCTCCCGGGCCGGGGAGAAATGCTTCCCCTTCTTCAAAACACTAAGGGGGGCCAAAAATTTGAATGGACCAAGGAGTGCGAGGAGGCATTCCAAACCCTAAAAATGCAGTTGACGCAGGCTCTGTTGCTCCATGGGCCAAAGGAAGGGGAAGACCTGTACTTGTATCTCGGGGTCGGGGCAGAGGCCTTGAGCTCTGTCCTGGTTTGTGACGAGGGGAAGAGGCAGCTCCCCATATACTATGTGAGTCGGGTCCTGAGGAAGGCCGAGCTTCGGTATTCGATTTTGGAAAAGCTGGCCTTCGCCCTGATCATCTCGGCTCGAAGGCTCCGACCTTACTTCCAAGCACACTCCATCCGAGTGGTGACTGATCATCCCCTCTGCAACATCTTTGAAGGGGAGGAGCATTCGGGCAGGTTGGCCAAGTGGTCGGTAGAGTTGAGCGAGTTCGACATCTCCTTCATCCCCTGCCTCTTGATCAAGACCCAAGCAATGACCGACTTTTTGGCCGATTACGTGATCGAGGTGGTGGAGGAAGTGCTCACTCGTCTGACTTCGTGGAAGGTGAAGGTTGACGCCGCTTCAGAAAAACATTCCTTGGGGGTGGGAGTAATCTTGGAAAGCCCCCAAGGGGCGAGGATTGAGCAAACGGTGGTGGTGCACTTTCCCATCACTAACAACCAGGCCGAGTACGATGCCGTAATAGCAGGGCTGCGCCTGGCCACTGCGTTGGGGGTGCTGGACGTGGAGGTCCTCACTGACTCTTTGGCGGTGGCTTCCCAGATCAACAGAGAATTTGAGGTGAGGGAATCTACCCTCCGACTGTACTTAGCAAAAGTGAATGTGGTCATCGACACGTTTCAGACCTTCTCCATTCGACACGTGCCCAGAGAAGAAAACGAGCAAGTCGATCAGCTTGCCAAACACGACCACCGGGTGGGGGGCGCCATCACCTATCTGTTTCGCCCTTCCATTGAAGAGGGAGAACTAATGGAAGTAGATCAACATCCCTCGTGGATGGACCCGGTTGTACAACCTCGGGCTCGCAAAGTGCCCTCAAGAAGCAAATAGGTCGAGATGGGCAAATGGGACCAGGGGGTCCACTCGCAAGCGGCGAGATGATCGACTCTCCAATGGGCAAGATACCCCACCCATGGGGCGAGAGGGCCTCAGGAGGCGAGAGGGCCTCCATGGGCGAGAGAGCCTCCAGTAGCGAGAAGATCTCGTAGCAAAGGGCGAGAGGCGTCGGCGAGACGGGCAGTGGGTCCCTCTCGCCGGCAGGTGCTTTTCCACTCGCCAGGGCGAGAAGAGGCCTTTTTTATATTTCCCTATCAAACAGGGGTTTTTACTCTTCTACCCCGGGTATTTTTACCCTCTTACCCTTAGTGGACTGCATATAGCTTCTCAGAATAGCGGAGTTTGGCTGTTGGCAGACCCAGCCAAGGGTACCCCGGTAATTTCAGACCGGTGCAGTTTTGTTATTGGCAGTTCAGATTCTGAAACCTATAAATAAGCCCATAGGGGTTCTTCAGAAGGGGACTTTTCAGACTCCCAAGGGGAATCATCGGCACTGTCTTCTGAGGAACTCCAAGCCCAGCTTTTGGCTTTGGAGGGGAAGCTCTTTGTGACCTTCCGGGTAAGCGGTGGGACCTCCCTGCTGCGGCTTTGGGCCAGTTTATCTTAGTCCTTCACGACCAGTCGGAGGTCAAAGCTTAGGCCAAGTAGGTGCCGGCTACGCCCCTATTTTGCGAACATTTGTCGAAGTCAAATTTTGGCTTCAACAGTTCTGGTGCGGTGAGCGTGGAGGTAGCCGGTTCAAGAAAAGTTTGAGTTTGGTCCTATGGCAGGAGGTGAAGGAGAAGGATCTGGTTCTGGAGGTTCCCCCTCCCAGGTAGAAGAGGCGACGAGGAAAATGCTGGAGGACTTCAGGCGAGAGGTCATGCAAACCATAAGCTTAGCCTTCTCGGCAAGGAGCGAGTGGGCGACGCCTCAGGTCCCGATCGAGGTGGTCCCGCTCTTAGGCGAGAACGCCCCTGGTCAGCGCCCGGGGAAGGAGGTCCCCGCGGAGGCTGGCGAGAGGGACGTGGCGGCGCGAGAACTCTTCCCAGGCCAGCGTCCCGGGAAGGAGATCCCTGCAGAAGACGACGAGAAGGAGGCAGCAGTGCGAGAGCTCTTCCCTGGGCACGGTCTCGCAGATCAGGCCAGCCAGCCGAGGCCGCGAGACGTGCCGTCTCGGCAAGCAGTCGGCGAGAGCCCGTTCAGTGAACTCGTCATCTCGGCTCCGGTACCGGAAGGGTTCCGGGAGCCCGACATGTCCTACTACTCGGGGAAGGATGATCCTGTACAACATGTGCAGTGGTTTGAAGATGTGGTTTCGATAAGACAGATGACAGATGCGTTTAAGTGTCGACTGTTTGCCATCACCTTGAAGGAGAAGGCGCGAGACTGGTTCCATCAGTTACCGGCAAGATCGATCTACTGTTTCGAGGATCTGCGGAGGGGTTTCTTATTGAGGTTTTCAACATCGAAGAAGCGTAAGAAGGAGGCGGAGTGCTTGTTCTCGGTAAGGCAGAGCCAGGATGAAACGTTGGGACACTACGTGGATCGGTTTCAGGAGGAGATCCTCCAGGTCCAGGAGGTCCCTGTGTATACGCTGATGCTTGCATTCACCCTGGGACTGAGGCCAGACTTCTTTAGCATGGAGTTGAAAAGGGTGCCCCCTCTCTTTTGAGGAGCTTATGGAGAGGGCGGCGAAGGAGACGGATTTTGAGAGGGCCAATCCGGCGTTTGCAAGGAGGTTAGCCAGGTTGGCGGAGGACGATGCAAAGGAAACAGGAGCGGGAAAGCAAAAGGAGCAGAGGGAGCAGAGGGAGTAGAGAGAAGAGAGGAGGGAGGAACCCCGAGGCCAGGGACACCAAGGACAGAATCACCGGGGGGCCCGAGAGCCGAGCAACCGGATAGGTTGGAGGCCTCATGAGGGTCGCCCCCAGGAGTTAGGAGGAGGCTTCCAGGGAAGAGATAACTTCCGGGAGCCAAGGAGGCTCGATCAACCGGCATGGAGACAGGGAGCGAGGGATCGTTTTCAGCATCAGCAGGAGGCAATGGTGATCGGTCGAGGAAGAGGTGCTCGAGGAGGAGGAAGGAGAGGAAGAGGAGAAGGAAGAAGGGGTGGGGTGGCGTTGCCTTTCTGTGACTTCCATCAGGAGGGAGGTCACGCAACAGCCACGTGCCCAGAGTTCTTGGAGATGAGAGAGACCAGAGGATTGAGGAGACAGGATCCGCCGGTAAGGATCGTGGAAGTGCAGCAAGGGGAGGCGGAGGATAGGTGCGAGGACCGGGTGGATGTGGGAACCCGGGGGGGAATCGGGGCCATCCACGGGGGGATTGAGATCGAGGCCACCCGGAAGGGGAGCCTCCAGACCATGTTCCAGAAGGGGGTAGCCTCAACCTCCCAAACCCCACCCCCGCTAGAAAAAATTACCTTCTCTTCAGAGGATATGCCAGAGTATGAGGACCCGTTCTGCGACGCCTTGGTGATCCAGACAGCGGTGGAAAAGTTTACGGTCTCCAAGATCCTGGTGGATAATGGGAGCTCCGTAAATGTGATTTTTAAGAGGGCCTTCGATGAGATGCAGGTGGAAACCAAAAGGATCTTGGCCTCGGATGGACCGTTCGGATTCTCCGGGGAGAGAAAGGAAGTGGAAGGGGGAGTAGGGCTGCACGTGAGGTTGGGGGGCGTGTCACGGAATTGCCGGTTCGTGATTGTAGACGCCCCGAGCAGCTTCAACGCCATCTTTGGGCGTCCCCTCATCAGCGCCTTTCGCTGCGTCCCCTCCTCTTTCCATCAATGTCTCAAGTTTAACAATGGAGGGGTGCAGGTCAGGGTCAGGGGGGATCCAAAAGTGGCAAGACAGTGCTACGTCACAGCGGTCAACACCATATCTTTGATCGCAGAAGCAGAGAGGTTGGAAAAAGAGATAGCAGCGCATGAAGAAGCAGTCGGGGAAAAGGAGGTGAGCCCAGAGGAGACGAGAGAAGGAACCGATGAGGAAGTCGGGGGAGAGGAGACTGAGAAGCAGCAAGGAGGAGATGTGTAGGAGGACCAGGGGGGTGTAGAGGCCGAGCAGCAGCAAGAGAGCCCGGAGGGGGCCCTGGAGATTGAGGAGGAGCAGAAAAGAGGAGGTGTGCAAGAGGTCCGGAGGAGCGGGGAATTGGAGCCACAGAAGGGAAGGCAGGAGGAAGTGGGAGGAGAAGGGGCTGAGGAGGAAGCCCGAAGGGGCATGGAAATTGAGCTGCAGCAGGACGAGGTGATGAAAGTTGAGGGAGCAGGAGGGGAGGAAGAGCTGGAGCAGGAAGAAGAAGCAAGGGACGACTGGGAGCAGTCGCGGCTGGAGGTGGCCGAAGAAGTGGTGGAGATGGAGGTCCACACCAGCCAGGGGCAGGTACAAAGGGTGCGGATCAGCGGGGGCTTGAGCCCCGAAGACCAGGAGCGGATGCGGGCCTGCATTCAGAGCAACGTCGTCGTCTTCGCTTGGAGCGCGGCGGACATGCCGGGCATTGATGCGGACGTGGCCTGCCACCGCCTAAATCTGGACCCCCGGACGCGCCCCATACGTCAGAAGATGAGAGCCGTCGCCACCAAGCTGGAGGAGCCCATTCGCGAGGAGATCAAGAAGCTCCTGGAGGCGGGCTTCATCTCAGAGATCCAGTATACAGGCTGGATCTCCAATGTAGTAATGGTGAAGGGGGGAGGAAAATGGAGAATGTGTATTGACTTTTCTTTATTAAATAAATCATGTCATAAGGATTGCTACCCCCTGCCTCGAATCGACGCGCTGGTTGATTCAGCCGTTGGTTTTTCTATTATGAGTTTTCTGGATGCTTTTTCAGCTTACCATCAGATCCGGATGCACCCTCCTGACGTCAAGGACGTCTCCTTCATCACAAGGGAAGGGTGCTTTAGTTATAACATGATGCCCTTTGGGTTAAAAAACGCGGGAGCGACATACCAACGGATGATGGATCGAGTTTTCCAGGGCAGAGGGGCCGGAACCTAGAAGTCTACGTTGATGATCTCATGGTAAAGAGCAAGGGAGTGAACTCGCATCTCCAGGATCTGGAGGAGACGTTCGCCACCTTGAGGAAGTTCAAAATGAGGTTGAACCCCTTAAAATGTGTTTTCGGGGCAAGTCGTGGGAAATTCCTGGGGCACCTTCTGACCCCGGCAGGGGTAGAACCTAATCCTGATAAAGTAAAAACCATTCTGGAGCTAGAATCACCACGAAACGCTAAGGAAGTGCAGCGCTTGACAGGAAAGCTGGCTGGCCTTAGCAGATTCCTCTCCAGGTCAGGAGAGAAGTGCTCACCTTTCTTTAAAGTGCTACGAGGGAATCAGAGATTTGAATGGACCGCGGAGTGCGAAGAAGCTTTTCAAAAGCTGAAGGAGCAACTCTCCCTGGCTCCTCTGCTTCAAAGCCCAAAAGAGGGGGAAGATCTGACCTTGTACCTAGGAGTGGGAGCAGAGGCGGTGAGCTCCGTCCTAGTCAGAGAAGAGGGAAAAAAGCAGCTGCCCATTTATTATGTTAGCAGGATCCTAAGGATGGCGGAGCTTCGTTACCCTATCCTAGAAAAGCTGGCATACGCCTTGATTGTTTCAGCCAAGAAGCTTCGGCCATATTTCCAAGCACATTCGATTAGGGTGGTGACGGACCATCCTCTCCGAAAGATTTTTGAAGGAGTAGAGCACTCGGGTAGGCTGGCCAAGTGGTCTATCGAGTTGAGTGATTTCAACATTTCGTTCGTACCAAGACTCTCCATTAAGGCACAGGTGGTGGTCGACTTCTTGGCAGACTACGTCGCGGAGGTCGGGGCCGAGGAGCCGCGGCCACCAGAAGCATGGAAGATAATGGTCGACGGGGCCTCGGGAAGGCACTCCCTTGGAGCAGGGGTGGTACTAACAAGTCCTCAGGGGGTAATCATAAAACAAGCAGTCGCCTTGCATTTCCCCACAACCAACAACCAAGCGGAATACGAGGCAGTGATAGCCGGCCTTCGCTTGGCTAAGAAGCTCGAGATTAAGGACGTTGAGGTTTTCACAGATTCATTGGTGGTGGCATCTCAGATACGTGGAGAATTCGAGGCTCGGGAGCCCACCCTTGTGAAATATTTGTCCAGGGTGAGGACAATCATCGGGGGGTTCCAGACGTTCTCCATCCAGCACGTCCCCAGAGAAGAGAACGCTGCTGCCGATCGATTGGCTAAGTTCGGACCTTGGGAAGGGGGTGCCCTGACTGATTTATTCCATCCAGTGATCGAAGAGGGGGAGCTAATGGAGGTGGATCGGCGGCCCTCGTGGGTAGATCCTTTCGTTACCTTCTTTCTGACAGGAACCCTCCCTGAGGGGGTCAAGGAGGCAAGAAACTTCCGCCATAAGGCGGCTCATTATCTCATGCATGAAGGAGGACTACATCGGAGGATGCTTTCGGGTCTCCTAGCTCGATGCGTGACGGAGGAGGAGACCAGACACATTCTGGAGGAGGTGCACTCCGTGGAATGTGGTAGTCATTCCGGAGGGAGGACGTTGGAAGCAAGGGTGGTCAGACAGGGGTACTTCTGGCCCATCCTGAGGAAGGACGCGACAGAGTTTGCGAGGAAATGCCGAAAATGCCAGCTCTACGCCCCCCTCCAGCTCTTGCCGGCTCAAAGGCTCCGAAGCATCACAACACCATGACCTTTCGCCATTTGGGGAATGGATTTAGTTGGGCCTTTCCCTCCAGCTAGTGGACAAAGAAGATTCCTCCTGGTTATGATAGATTACTTCTCCAAGTGGCTGGATGTTAAGGCGCTAGCAAAGGTGACCTCGCAAGTCATCAGGAACTTCGTCTGGGGGGAGATCATCTGCAGGCACGGGCTGCCTCAGGCCATCGTCACGGATAACGGCCCCCAGTTTGCTAGTGAAGAGTTCATCAGCTTCTGCACTCAGCTGGGCATCGACCTCAGGTTTGCCTCCGTCCACCACCCCAGGAGCAACGGTCAGGTGGAGGCGGCAAACAAGATTATCGTTAACTTGCTAAAGAAGAAGGTGGAGAATCTGAGAGGGAATTGGGTAGAGCAGCTCCCCTCGGTCCTGTGGGCTCTGAGAACAACCCCGAACACGGCCACTGGCGAGACCCCTTTCAAGCTTTCCCATGGTTGTGAGGCGGTACTACCGGTGGAGTTCGAGGTCCGATCCCCATGAGTTGCGGCTGCAGGTGATGGAGACGAGGCATGGAGGATGAAAAACGAAGAAGGCATGCGCCTCTCACTAGACCTGGCAGAGGAGCTGCGAGACGTAGCAGCCATCAGACAGGAAGAGATCAAGCGTCGAATGACAAAACACTTCGACAAGCATATCAGGATAAAGCAATTCGCGGAAGAAGACCTAGTACTAAAAAAGGTTGATGCGGCAGGGAGGTCCGCCCCGGTGGGAAATCTCAATCCAAATTGGGAGGGACCTTATATTGTAGAGAGAGTGTTGAAAACGGGGGGTTACTACCTCCAGGATGTGGAGGGTAGGACCTTGAACCATTCCTGGAGTGGGGATGACTTAAAACGCTTCTACCCCTGAGAAGGGAGGGCGGTAGATATGTACTCAAAGCATGATCAATATAACATACTTCTCGAATTATTTTTTTGTTTATTTGTTTATTAAGAAGTCCCGATGACAGGAAGAGGGAACCTCATCGGCACCCCGAGCTCGGCTCGGCCCCAGGTAGACCCGCTGCGCAGGCTCTCATCTAGCTGACAGGTCCGAAGGCTCGCCTGTGGGGGATAGGTTTGGTTTGAGATCCTCATCGGCACCCCGAGCTCGGCTCGGCCCCAGGTAAACCCGCTGCGCAGGCTCTCATCTAGCTGACAGGTCCGAAGGCTCGCCTGTGGGGGATAGGTTTTGGTTTGAGATCTTCATCGGCACCCCGAGCTCGGTTCGGCCCCAGGTAGACCCGCTGCGCAGGCTCTCATCTAGCTGGCAGGTCCGAAGGCTCGCCTGTGGGGGATAGGTTTGGTTTGAGATCCTCATCGGCACCCCGAGCTCGGCTCGGCCCCAGGTAGACTCGCTGCGCAGACTCTCATCTAGCTGGCAGGTCCGAAGGCTCGCCTGTGGGGGATAGGTTTGGTTTGAGATCTTCATCGGCACCCCGAGCTCGGCTCGGCCCCAGGTAGACCCGCTGCGCAGGCTCTCATCTAGCTGGCAGGTCCGAAGGCTCGCCTGTGGGGGATAGGTTTTGGTTTGAGATCTTCATCGGCACCCCGAGCTCGGCTCGGCCCCAGGTAGACCCGCTGCGCAGGCTCTCATCTAGCTGCCAGGTCCGAAGGCTCGCCTGTGGGGGATAGGTTTGGTTTGAGATCGTCATCGGCACCCCGAACTCGGCTCGGCCCCAGGTAGACCCGCTGCGCAGGCTCTCATCTAGCTGGCAGGTCCGAAGGCTCGCATGTGGGGGATAGGTTTTGGTTTGAGATCCTCATCGGCACCCTGAGCTCGGTTCGGCCCCAGGTAGACCCGCTGCGCAGGCTCTCATCTAGCTGGCAGGTCCGAAGGCTCGCCTGTGGGGGATATGTTTGGTTTGAGATCTTCATCGACACCCCGAGCTCGGCTCGGCCCCAGGTAGACCCGCTGCGCAGGCTCTCATCTAGCTGGCAGGTCCGAAGGCTCGCCTGTGGGGGATATGTTTGATTTGAGATCTTCATCGGCACCCCGAGCTCGGCTCGGCCCCAGGTAGACCCGCTGCGCAGGCTCTCATCTAGCTGACAGGTTCGAAGACTCGCCTGTGGGGGATAGGTTTTGGTTTAAGATCCTCATCGGCACCCCGAGCTCGGCTCGGCCCCAGGTAGACCCGCTGCGCAGGCTCTCATCTAGCTGGCAGTTCCGAAGGCTCGCCTGTGGGGGATAGGTTTTGGTTTGAGATCTTCATCGACACCCCGAGCTCGGCTCGGCCCCAGGTAGACCCGCTGCGCAGGCTCTCATCTAGCTGGCAGGTCCGAAGGCTCGCCTGTGGGGGATAGGTTTGGTTTGAGATCTTCATCGGCACCCCGAGCTCGGCTCGGCCCCAGGTAGACCCGCTGCGCAGGATCTTATCTAGCTGGCAGGTCCGAAGGCTCGCCTGTGGGGGATAGGTTTGGTTTGAGATCTTCATCGGCACCCCGAGCTCGGCTCGGCCCCAGGTAGACCCGCTGCACAGCCTCTCATCTAGCTGGCAGGTCCGAAGGCTCGCCTGTGGGGGATAGGTTTTGGTTTGAGATCCTCATCGGCACCCCGAGCTCGGCTCGGCCCCAGGTAGACCCGCTGCGCAGGCTCTCATCTAGCTGGCAGGTCCGAAGGCTCGCCTGTGGGGGATAGGTTTGGTTTGAGATCTTCATCGGCACCCCGAACTCGGCTCGGCCCCAGGTAGACCCGCTGCGCAGACTCTCATCTAGCTGGCAGGTCTGAAGGCTCGCCTGTGGGGGATAGGTTTTGGTTTGAGATCCTCATCGGCACCCCGAGCTCGGCTCGGCCCCAGGTAGACCCGCTGCGCAGGCTCTCATCTAGCTGGCAGGTCCGAAGGCTCGCCTGTGGGGGATAGGTTTGGTTTGAGATCTTCATCGGCACCCCGAGCTCGGCTCGGCCCCAGGTAGACCCGCTGCGCAGGCTCTCATCTAGCTGGCAGGTCCGAAGGCTCGCCTGTGGGGGATAGGTTTGGTTTGAGATCTTCATCGGCACCCCGAGCTCGGCTCGGCCCCAGGTAGACCCGCTGCGCAGACTCTCATCTAGCTGGCAGGTCCGAAGGCTCGCCTGTGGGGGATAGGTTTTGGTTTGAGATCCTCATCGGCACCCCGAGCTCGGCTCGGCCCCAGGTAGACCTGCTGCGCAGGCTCTCATCTAGCTGGCAGGTCCGAAGGCTCGCCTATGGGGGATAGGTTTTGGTTTGAGATCTTCATCGGCACCCCGAGCTCGGCTCGGCCCCAGGTAGACCCGCTGCGTAGGCTAGATGGGGGGAAAGTCTCCTTAAGCGACATTACTCAGCTTAGTCCTAGGGAACGAAAAATAAACTAAGGACAAGGGGTGTGGAGTAAGGCAGCTGGCGACACTCGCAGCGGATGGTTTTTGAGGACCGTCTCGCCGCTAGAGAAAAGACACTTGCAAGGCAAGGCATTGCGTCAACTCGCGGCCGTAAGCGCGTCGAGAAGCCGTCTCGCGTAGAACATAAAAAAGGCAGATATAGAAAGGTTACGCGGCGAGACGAAGCGGTAGCACCGTCCCGCAGGCCGGAACAAACCAGAGATTAACTTCACAAAATAGAAAGCAAAAATAGAGAACAAAAATGAGCACTCGCTCGTCACTTGACAGATACCACAAAAATATGGTTTAAAGTTTTTACAAAAATGAAAGGAGGAGAGAGTGATTCTAAATCTTGGAGGCGGCACATCAGTCCTCCTCGCCAGATGAAGAATCATCGCTCTCCTCGCTATAAAGTTCAGGGACCAAGTCGCGCGCAGTCACAGTCTCGGATTCATCCTTCACAACCCCCAGATCCTTCATCATTTGCAGCACCAGCTTTGCTGCACGAACACTAGCATCTCGGCATTGCTCCTCGACTTCTTCGTAAGAGTAATGTGGCAGAGGTGTCCGGAAGGGCTCGCGGCGAGACGACGGCGCAGCATCAGCCTGAAGACGCGCGTTCTCAGCCGTCAATACCCGGACCTCCTCCTCCAAAGCCGCCACGCGCGAGCGCAGTTGTTCCGCCGTCTCGGCATCCTGCGGGACGACCTAGCAATTAACCGAGAATGATGGAAAAAGAAAAGGACCCAAGAAAAAAGTTATGGCTTACCACGCCGCCTTGGGCCTTCGCGAGAAGGGACTCGGCATCAGATAACCTTCTCGCTAGACCGATGGACTTCTCCCGCTCCGCCTCCAGATTTTCCTCGCTGGCCTTCCACTTTGAATTGATATAAATGAGGCGGCGAGAGGAGCGGTGCGAGAACTCCAAGGCCCGCATTTGGTGATGGGAAGTTTTCAGCACAAGATCCTTGGTGGACTCGCTTTCAGGCGAAACGGCGTCAAGGCCGCCATAGAGGCCGTACCCTATGGCGAAGGCATGGCTGGTTGGGACCTCTTGCTCCTTCCAAGATGGAAGGAGGGTGGAGATGGACACACGGTTGGCGTCCCGCCCCCACAACAGAACCGGGTCGCCGACGACATCATGAACCACGGGACCCAGGTTGTAATTCATATGAGAGGAGGGGGCGGGACGGCCAGAGGAGTCGCCTTCGCGAGAGGAGGTGGCAGCCGCCTGTTCAGGAGCAACAGCTCGCGGGTTGGACGCCGTAGCAGGCAGGTTGGAGGCGGCAGCAGGTTGATCAGAGAGTACCGTCCCACGGGTAGGCGAGACGGCCTGGTGGCTAGGCGAGAGGGGCGGTGGAGTTTCCCCTATAGAAATAGGACTTCCTTGGGGAGCTTTCTTCCTTTCCTTAGAAATAACTACAGCCTTTTTCATCTTCTTTTTGGGAGGGCTGGAGCGAGAGGGGACCCTGTCGACTCCGGGCCTCTTCGGCGGGATGGCCGCCAGGGACTCTCTCGCCGCCTCTGCCGCTGCGTTGGCGAGATCAAGACCCTTTGCGGGGTGGATGTTGCTCTTGTAAGGAGGGAGCGCTGCAACAATTCACTCACCTAAAAGCAAGCAGAGGTTATAAAGAAGCGAAACGACAAATAGCGAGAAGAGAAAAACGAAAGGATAAGATAAGAATACCTTCGCCCGGGAGCACTGGGAGAAGCGAGTCGAGACCTCGCCGCAAGAAGTTGACCTCGAAATTCTTGCCGACTAAGTACTCGCACAACAGCTTCTCTGGGCCACTAACTTGGGGGGTGGCGTAGAAACTCTCTGGCGGAGAAACCGGCGTGAGAGGGATGCCGCCGAAGTCAGCACGATCTCCCCGGATGAAGACGAATCGAGTGAGCCAATGGTGGTTCTTGTTGGGCGTCTCGCATACCTTAAGCCCCTGCCCAGTAAAGTACGAGACGCCATCGGCGTTGGCATGGTAGATGAAAAGCTTGCGGAAGGCCGTCAAGCTGAACTCGATGCGCTCCCGGCGCATATAGCAGGCGAAAGCGATCAACACCGAGATGGCGTTAGGGTTGAACTGTGCCGGGACGACACCAAAGTATTTGAAGACCCGCTTCACCTCAGGCCAAAGGGGCAGCCGCAACCCCGCCTCGAAATGCGAGACGGGGAAGGCGAGTTCCCCCGGGTAGTAGGTGTTGATGCACTCGCCGACTTTGGGGGGACGCGACTCGACCCCTTCCCCCAGGTACTCGCGGGCAAACCTATCGTGATCTTCTTGAGGGAGTCTGCCGAGCGGGAAGTCATGGTCGGTAAACCTCTTCCCACAGCGGCTGCGCCCCTCACCCTCCTCAACCTTCTTCTTACCCATCTTCTTCGGCGAAATGGTCTTCGGCGAGACAAATGAAGAAATTGGCGAGAGATCCAAGAGAGGAAAGCGAGAGGGGCCGGCGAGACGGAAGGGTCAGAGAGCCAAGAGCTTGGGTAACAGCAGAAGTGGAAAGTGCGGTATCTAATCCCGGACTAGGCATATTTATAAGCGATACATAACAAATGATTAATGGGCGGGAAAAACATGAGGGGAGGGGAAGAGTCGATGTCCTTTTCTCTCTCCTAAATCTCGATCGGCGCGACCCATCGCAATCAGGAAAAATATATATATATATATATATATAGCATAAATTAAAAGGAGTTAAAAAAGGAATGAAAAATTAAGCAATAAAAATATATGTTCAGAGATCGTCCCGCGGGCACCAAGTTCCCCACATACTTTGACGAGACTACTGTTATTACAACTTTCACGAGAAGAAGAAAAAGACAAATAGCGAGACAGACATCCTTCAGTACGGGTGCCATTCCCAGCGGCCACCGCGAGCTCCCCCACAGGGAGGTCTACTCCGCGAGTGGAAGGAGCGAATGGATTCAAGACCGCGGCGCGCGAGACGGAGCTGCATATCGGTCTCATTAATGATGGCTTCGGGGTTGGTACCATCGACATCTAGCTCGGCATTAGCTCCGGAGGATAGGCGAGCGAATTCGTTCTCCAGCGATTCGATGCGCTTCTCCGCGTCCTGCTTATCCAGCGTCAAAGAGTGGATGATGCGCGCGTGCTTCCGAAAAAGCTCAGCCGTCTTGCGCTTCATCTCCGCTGGATTTGAAGGGTCACCCAGATAGTCTTCAATCCCATTTACAGGAGGAGGCGAGACGGAGAGTCGCTTTGGCTGCTCCTCAGCAGGAGAGTTGGCCCGAGAATCTGCGCAAGGGGTGCAGAGGCAAGGTGAAAGAGACACTCGCAGAAGGGAGTGAGAATAGCGAAGGGGATTCCCAAGGGCGAGGGAAGGTCCCTTACCAGGAGGGCGAGAGGTATCAGCGGCCGGGGAAGGGTCGTTCCTCCTCTCGCTGGGAGTAGTTGGGGGAGTAGAAGAGGGTTGCGAATCGAACTCCTCGCAGTGGGCGGCAGAACCATCTCGCGGACTCTTCGGGTGCTGCGGAACCACGAGAGCCCCCTGAAAAAACACTAGTCAACAAAAGAGAGCACCCGATCGCGGAGATAACAGTGGTAAAATCAAGTACCCACCTCTTTTTTCTTGGAAGACGCAGGAGGAGTGGGGATGGTTTCCAAAGCGACGCGAGACAGATCTCCTGCGGCAGGTGACGGACCCCCAGCCTTCGTCTTTTTTAGGCGAGACGACGGGGCGAGAGGGCGAACTAAAGAAGAGGTAAAAGAAGCCACGTTGGCCTTGTGCTGCTCTCGCACCAGTGCGAGACGTTCACGGAAGCTCTGGCTGTGCGTCATACCAAAAGACTCAAGATAGGGAAGAAGAATATGCAGAGCAGGGCGCCAGGTGTGCGGGGCAGTAGTCACATATTTATAGGCCCCGGTGGGGGCCTCAAAAGATTTCTCATAAATACGTTTTTTAATGCGCCTTAAATAACGAGCCCCGGTTGAACATTCTTTTTGAGCTTAGAATAATCTCAAAAAGAGCGGGGATTGTGTACAACCTCGGGCTCACAAAGAGCCCTCAAGAAGCAAATAGGTCGAGATGGGCAAATGGGACCAGGGGGTCCACTCGCAAGCGGCGAGATGATCGACTCTCTAATGGGCAAGATACCCCACCCATGGGGCGAGAGGGCCTCAGGAGGCGAGAGGGCCTCCATGGGCGAGAGAGCCTCCAGCAGCGAGAAGATCTCGCAGCAAAGGGCGAGAGGCGCCGGCGAGACGGGCAGTGGGGTCCCTCTCGCCGGCAGGTGCTTTTCCACTCGCCAGGGCGAGAAGAGGCCTTTTTTATATTTCCCTGTCAAACAGGGGTTTTTACTCTTCTACCCCGGGTATTTTTACCCTCTTACCCTTAGTGGACTGCATATAACCCCTCAGAATAGCGGAGTTTGGCTGTTGGCAGACCCAGCCAAGGGTACCCCGGTAATTTCAGACCGGTGCAGTTTTGTTATTGGCAGTTCAGATTCTGAAACCTATAAATAAGCCCATAGGGGTTCTTTAGAAGGGGACTTTTCAGACTCCCAAGGGGAATCATCAGCACTGTCTTCTGAGGAACTCCAAGCACAGCTTTTGGCTTTGGAGGGGAAGCTCTTTGTGACCTTCCGGGTAAGCGGTGGGACCTCCCTGCTGCGGCTTTGGGCCAGTTTATCTTAGTCCTTCACGACCAGTCGGAGGTCGGAGCTTAGACCAAGTAGGTGCCAGCTACGCCCCTTTTTTGCGAACATTTGTCGAAGTCAAATTTTGGCTTCAACACCGGTCACGACTTTCCTCTCCACAAGAGAGTATCCGAAGGGGATGGGCAAGAAAAAGCTCAGGTACAAGTCGGCACACTATCTCCTCCGGGATGGACAATTGTATAGGAAGACTCTCTTGAGGTTGCTGGCCCGTTGCGTGGCCGAGAGGGAAGTACAAAGGATCTTGGAAGAAATCCACTCCAGGGAGTGTGAGAGTCATTCCGGGAGTCGGACCCTGGAAGGGAGGATCATCAGACAGGGATACTTCTAGCCAACCCTGGGCCACGACACTGCGGAATTCACAAGGAGGTGCCATAAGTGCCAGTTGTTCGCCCTCCTCCAACTGTAGCCGGCCCAGCGCCTTAAGAGCATCACGGCCCCCTGACCTTTTGCAATTTGGGGAATGGATTTGGTCGGACCATTCCTCCAGGCTAGTGGGCAGAGGAGGTTCCTGCTAGTAATGATTGACTATTTTTCTAAGTGACTGGAAGTGAGGGCGCTGACCAAAGTGACTTCCCGGGTCATCAGAAATTTTGTTTGGGGAGAGATTGTCTGCCGCCATGGGTTGCCATAGGCCATCGTCATGGACAACGGGCCTCAGTTCGCCAATGCAGAATTCACTAGCTTCTGCGAACAACTCAGGATTGACCTCAGGTTTGCCTCGGTCCACCACCCCAGGAGCAACGGGCAGGTAGAGGTTGCGAATAAGATTATTGTGAACCTCCTGAAGAAGAAGGTAGAGAACCTGAAAGGGAGCTGGGTGGAGCAGCTTCCCTCGGTCCTCTGGGCCCTGAGGACCACCCCCAACACAGCCACGGGGGAGACCCCTTTCAAGCCCTCCCATGGATGTGAGGCAGTACTCCCCGTAGAATTCGAAGTTCAAACGCCTTGGGTGGTCACGACAGAGGAAGGCAGTGAAGAATGGCAGACCGAGAACGAGGAGCTGCGACTCTCCCTTGATATGGTGGAGGAGCTACGTGACCTCTCCGCCATCCGACAAGGAGAAGCGAAGATGAGAATGACTAAGTACTTTGACAAGCACGTCAGAGTTAAACAATTTGCGGAGGGGGACTTGGTCCTGAAAAAGGTGGATGCAGCAGAAAGATTGGCAACCGTTGGAAAGCTCAACCCCAACTGGGAAGGTTCTGTTGGAGTTACCATTGTGATCTAGAAGTGGTCAAACATGTAATCTCGCTGCCAACGCGATATGAGCCTGCAGGGTCGCACATAAGAGATGTGGAGAAGTTGGATGATTGACTGTGTTGGTAAAGGTTACCAATCACCGACCTGAATGGGGTTATGGACAAAGTGTTGCCTTAAAAGATCGTCGGGTTGGGCAAATGTTGCCTTGAAGGACTGGTATGAATAGTCGACCGAAGGTCGACGAGAATCGTCGAGGATTGGTACTCTGATTCTCGCCGATCGACGAGAATCGTCGAGAATTGATACTCTGATTCTCGACGATCGACGAGAATCGTCGACCGCAGGTCGACGGTCGACGAGTATGGTCCACCCTGCATTCGGCGAGAATCGTCGAGTATTGTACTCTGATTCTCGCCGATCCTAGGTGATACTCGCCGACTGATTCTCGCCGAACCTGCTAGGTGATTCTCGCCGATCGTCGCCGATTCTTGCCGATTGATACTCACCGATTCTGGAACCCTACATTTCTGGGTGGTCTGCGGATACTGATGTTCCTAAGTCTATTTTATATCTTTGGTATAAAAGGACACTTAGGGTTTTCGGGAAGATTAGATCTTCTTTCTGGTCGAATCGAAGCCGACGGAAGTGTTCCGCCGTTCGTTCGCTCCGCCGATCCCGAATCCCGCCGACGGAAGGGTTCCGCCGCCGTGCTCGCTCCGTCGACCACCTCCTCTCCGGCGATCGTCGCTGGTGTTGCTCTTCCTGGCGCGGACCTAACAGTCCGTGGAATAGCAAGGTGCGGTCATCATCCTTCCCGATTATCCGTGCGACGGAAAACTCGGCGTTCTCCCGCTCGTGTGGATTTCTGCAGAGACGTGGATATTATTCCACGTAGAACTCGCCACTAGCAAGAAGACGAAGTTTGGAGCATCTCCGTTGAGTTGTGACTCAACGCCACCGAGGTAATTTTTGCATAATGGTATGTTAACTTCTTGATTCAACTACCATGACCCGATCCCATCTCTTTTGGGTTTTCTTGATATTTTTATTCTTCCGCTGCGTGCACAAGTATTGTGCCATCCTCATAGAGAAACCCAACAGTGGTATCAGAGGGAGGTTGCGGTCATGATTGTTGTATTGGAAGTTTTGTTATTCCAGTGCGTGTAAACCTAGAGATTTAGAAGTGTTCTAAATGTCTAGATTTAGTCTTGGTACCCCGCCAAGAACTTCTGGAATTTCGTGGAAATTTCTAATTGTTAGAAATTGTAGTCTCCTTAGCAGTAACCATCCCTCGAGTTTGTTTTGGATTTTGAATCCAACATAGAAAGATGAGCTTGTCTACTGCTTTAAGTTGAGTTGTCTTTGCCTTTGTGCAATGCATGTAAATCTGAGGATTTGGAAGTTTCCGGATGTTCAGATTTATCCCTTCCTTCTATCAAATGTTGATGGTGTCAGGTTGTGCACATAAGGGATGCATGTGGTTTTAGAAATATTGTATTTCCTTGGATGTGCACATTGATCAAATGTTGATCATGGTTAACTGTTAACCTATAATCAAAATCCCTTCATCAAATATTAAGTGTTCGGATGCCTTCCGATGGATGACACTCTTCCTGCCTCGATCGATGAAGTGTGGGCTTGCCAAAGCAAGGTGCATTAATCTATCTTGGTAAGGGTGCGAGCGGATAATTGTGATATCCCACTGTTGACATCGGGTCCAGCTTAACTAGGTGACCTCAAAGGTTGAGTGCCTAGAGGCATAGGGTTGGCATGCACCATATGATGGATGCGAGTGAGGAGTTATTCACCAACCATACAAGAATTGCATGAGGATGCAATTGGCAAGCGTTGCCTACCTAAATAACCGCATCGTGAGAGGAAAGCCAAAGCTGACTCATTGTGTTAGTGAAATACAGATCTTGTCCACTAAGAGAGTACCTCGCATGAACTCTCCGAATTGTTAGTGAGGGCTATCATTTCAAATAAAATAGTGAGAGTGTTTTAATTGAAGTCCAAATTAAAATAAATTGTATTTGAAATTTTGGTACTGATTTTATTCTGCATAAATTCTTGTAGAATTCCATGGCAAGTGTTTCACACTCCACGTTGTCTCTGAGAGCCATCCTTGAGAAGGATAAGCTCAGTGGGACAAATTACATGGACTGGTATAGGAACCTGAGAATTGTTCTCAGGCAAGAGCGAAAGCTCTATGTCTTGGAAGAAGAAGCCCCCGAGGTGCCGACCGGGAACTCTTCCCGTGCTGAGAAGGATACTTATAAGAAGTATACTGATGATGCTTTAGATGTCGAATGCCTTATGCTTGCCACTATGAACTCTGAGCTTCAGAAGCAATATGAGAACATGGGGTGCAAGGAGATTGACGAGCATCTCAAGAAAATGTTTCAAGGGCAGGCTCGTCAAGAGAGGTTCAACGTCACAAAAGCGTTGTTTCAGTGCAAGATGGGAGTTCGAGACTCAGTAGGGACTCACGTACTCAAGATGATTGGGTATATAGAGAACCTTGAAAGGCTGGGTTTTACTCTTGGTCAAGAGTTGGCCACAGATCTTATCCTGCAATCGTTGCCGGACAGTTATGAGCAGTTCGTCTTGAACTACAACATGAATGAAATAGACAAGACACTGCCCGAACTCCTAGGCATGTTGAGAACTGCCGAAATCAATATGAAGAAGGCCAAGCCTGCCAGCCCCATACTGATGGTGCATAAGGGCAAGGGCAATGCCAAGGGCTCTAAGAAGACGAAGGTGGGACCTAAGTCATATCTTGAGCCCAAGTCTTCTGCACTGATGAAAAGGAAAAGCACAGTGAAGGAAGGGAAATGCCACCACCGTGGCAAGGCTGGTCATTGGAGGAGGAACTGTCCTTCGTACATTGAAGGTCTGCAGAAATTTAAGGGAGGTATGACTTCCGCTTCAAATGTTTACGTTATAGAAATAAACCTTGCTGCTTATTCATCTTGGGTATTGGATACCGGATGTGGTTCTCACATTTGTACAAATGTGCAGGAACTGGGAAGGAGAAGATTGCTGAGTAAAGGGGAGGTGGACCTCCGCGTCGGCAATGGAGCAAGAGTTGCTGCTGTAGCCGTAGGGGTTTATCGTCTTTCTTTGCCCAGTGGGCTTGTAATAGAACTAGATAATTGTTATTTTGTTCCGGCCATAACTAGAAACATTATATCTATTTCATGTTTGGACATTATTGGATTTTCTTTTATAATTAAGAACAACTGTTGTTCTATATTTAAGAATAATGTTTGTTATGCTGTAGCCCAATTGTTTAATGGTCTTTATGTTTTGAAATTGGACCATCTGATCTGTAATGTAGAAAATAATAAAAGACTAAGAACAAATGACTCGAACCCTACATTTCTCTGGCATTGTCGTTTGGGCCATATCAACGAGAAGCGCATATCCAAACTCCATAGAGATGGACTTTTGGACTCATTTGATTATGAATCATTTGAGCGATGCGAATCTTGTTTGTTAGGCAAAATGACTAAAGCTCCTTTCACTAGTTATACTGAGACGGCTGAGGATCTCTTGGGTGTTGTACATAGTGATGTATGCGGACCAATGAGTTCCATAGCTAGAGGTGGGTATTTCTACTTTGTTACATTTACTGATGATTTCAGTAGATACGGATATGTGTATCTTATGAAGTGCAAATCCGAGACCTTTGAAAAGTTCAAAGAGTTCAAGAATGAAGTAGAAAACCAGTTGGGTAAAAGGGTTAAAGCACTCCGATCTGATCGAGGTGGCGAATACCTGAGTCATGAGTTCCGTGATCATCTGAAAGAGTGTGGTATTGTATCACAGCTCACTCCACCTAGAACACCACAACATAATGATGTGTCTGAGAGGAGAAATCGTACTCTGTTAGACATGGTACGTTCGATGATGAGTCATGCAGACTTGCCTGTTTCCTTTTGGGGTTTTGCTTTAGAGACTGCTGCAATGACATTGAATCGCGCTCCAACTAAAACGGTTCTGAATACACCATATGAGATATGGACTGGGAAGTGTCCTAGTATGTCGTTCATTAAAATTTGGGGCTGTGAGGCATACGTGAGACGTCAAATGCCTGACAAGCTGGAACCCAAATCAGATAAATGTTATCTGGTGGGATATCCTAAGGAAACGAAAGAGTATTACTTTTACCTACCGTCTGAGGGCAAAATGTTTGTCGCAAGGACTGGTGTCTTCTTGGAGAAAGAGTTCTTATCAAGAAAGACTGAAAAGGTAGAGCTTGAAGAAGTTCAAGAACCACATGTAGTGAATGAACCAGAATTGGATTCTGAGACAGGACTACAAGATGTTGTAGCTAGAGAACCTACTCAAGGAACACAAGTCCTACGTAGATCTGGTAGACCGAGGTTTGAGCCTGAGAGATATGGATTTCTCGTGTCTCAAATAGGTAATGTGTTGCTTATGGATCATGATGATGAACCAGCAACCTACCAAGAGGCTATGAATGGACCGGACTCCGACAAATGGCTTGAGGCTATGAAATCCGAAATGGACTCCATGTATGCAAACCAAGTTTGGAACTTGGTGGAACCACCTGAAGGGGTACGACCCATAGGGTGCAAGTGGGTCTTCAAGAAGAAGACCGACATGGATGAGAATGTACAAACATTCAAAGGGCGACTGGTGGCTAAGAGTTTCAAGCAAATTCATGGTATTGACTATGATGAGACCTTCTCTCCTGTTGCCATGATAAAGTGCATAAGGATATTGCTTGCTGTTGCTGCGTATTATGACTACGAGATCTGGCAGATGGATGTTAAAACGACTTTCCTTAATAGAAACCTCCTTGAGGAAGTGTATATGACACAACCCGAGGGTTTTGTATCCCCAGATGAAGCCACTAAAATATGCAAGCTGAACAAGTCCATCTATGGACTGAAACAGGCCTCTCGAAGTTGGAATCTTCGTTTTGATGAGAAAATCAAAGAGTTTGGTTTCATCAAGAATGAAGATGAGTCTTGTGTTTACAAGCGAATCAGTGAGAGCATTGTTGTCTTCCTGATATTGTATGTAGATGACATACTGTTGATTGAGAATGACATTCCTACCCGGAAAGTTGTTAAGAACAACCTATGGAACTGCTTTTCAATGAAGGATTTGAGTGAAGCGACTTATATACTCGGTATTAAGATCTATAGAGATAGATCGAAGAAGTTGCTGGGTTTGACCCAGAGCACGTACATCGAAAAGGTGTTGAAGCGGTTCAACATGCTTGAGTCCAAGAAAGGATTTTTGCCCATGTCTCATGGTGTGAATCTCTCTAAGTCTTGTGTCCGAAGTCTTGTGAAGTCTTGTGAAGATAAGGACCGCATGAAGTTGATTCCAGATGCTTCGGCAATTGTATCAATCATGTACGCGATGTTATGTACTCGACCCGACGTCTCCTTTGCTTTGAGCATGACTAGCAGGTATCAGTCAGACCCCGGTGAGTGTCACTGGATTGCAGTCAAGAATGTCCTGAAGTACTTGAGAAGGACTAAGGATGTGTTCTTGGTGTATGGTGGATATGAAGAGCTCGTTGTAAGTGGTTACACGGATGCTAGCTTCCAAACTGATAGAGACGACTCCAAGTCTCAGTCAGGTTTTGTGTTTTGCCTGAATGGAGGAGCTGTGAGCTGGAAGAGTTCCAAGCAAGAGACAGTTGCTGATTCTACAACAGAGGCCGAGTATATCGCCGCAGCTAATGCGGCGAAGGAGGCTGTATGGATTAGGAAATTCATCGGCGAGCTTGATGTAGTTCCTAGCATTGTTGGTCCCGTAGTTCTCTACTGTGATAACAATGGTGCAATTGCACAATCTAAGGAACCTAGATCCCATCAGCGCTCCAAGCATATACTTCGGCGGTTTCATCTTATTCGTGAGATTGTCGAACGAGGAGATGTGAACATTTGCAGAGTGCCGACTGAGGAGAATATTGCGGATCCACTGACAAAGCCTCTCGCGCAGATAAAGCATGATGGTCATACTAGATCGATGGGTATACGATACCTAAATGATCAACTCTAGTGAGAATCTTGTGGATTGCATGTAAACATGTATTTTGTTGACCATTTGTTCATATGATGAATAGTGTACCTAGTTTTTCTCTTACAATTATTGACAAGTTCTTTTATTATGAGTTTTTCTATATGATAGTTAAATGTTAACATAATAGATACCCTTAGAATGTTCGCTTTCATGGGACATCAAGTACGTGACTTGAATGTGAGAGCCTATGATTTATTTGAAGCTTCATTCTTAAAAGGTCCCTGGTCGAGTATCATCATAAAAACTAAGGGTGATGATGGTACATGAAGGCTAGCACGTGCGTTGACTGATGACCGGTTCTCACAGGTCATGATATTGTGATATCAAGTCGTCACGTGGGTACTTGTTTGTGAACAAGTTGTACTGGACAGACCCAACCTGAGACTACTCTGTGGATTGTCATCCAATCGTGTCACGAGTAGGTCTCAATTGACAATGGTGTTGTGGTCCTTTAACCTGAAGTCACAACATTCATCAAGTGAGGAAGAGCGTGCTTTGATGCCATCTAAAGTCTTCCTTGAGAAAGGTTGATGATAAGGGTGGTTGTTGGGCATGTTACAAATCATTTGGGTGTTTGTGTGTGAGCAAATATGAGATTTGTCCTCCTGTATGACAGGTGTTGCATCCATGGGCCCCTTGATGGAACTGGACTGAGAAATGCATGACCATGCTTGGTTGAGTCAATATGTGATATTGGACTCACCATTCTCTGGAAGTCCGTCCTGGATCAAGAAACTTGGATTGAGCTATTACGAGGGTGACACGGTCCATGCCTCTAGTTCTTTCCGGATGTAAGGGACAAAGGGACAAAGACAACGCTGATACATTGGTCATAAAGGCTTATGAGTTATAAACTCTTATTGCTTGGGGAGCAATGATGCATTGCTAGATGCCGCTCATTGTTTGTGAGGTTTTTGGTTTGATACTTTCAAGATCAAGTGAGAGTCTGTTGGAGTTACCATTGTGATCTAAAAGTGGTCAAACATGTAATCTCGCTGACAACGCGATATGAGCCTGCAGGATCGCACATAAGAGATGTAGAGAAGTTGGATGATTGACTGTGTTGGTAAATGTTACCAATCACTGACCTGAATGGGGTTATGGGCAAAGTGTTGCCTTAAAGGATCGTTGGGTTGGGCAAATGTTGCCTTGAAGGACTGGTATGAATAGTCGACCGAAGGTCGACGAGAATCGTCGAGGATTGGTACTCTGATTCTCGCCGATCGACGAGAATCGTCGAGAATTGGTACTCTGATTCTCGACGATCGACGAGAATCGTCGACCGCAGGTCGACGGTCGACGAGTATGGTCCACCCTGCATTCGGCGAGAATCGTCGAGTATTGTACTCTGATTTTCGCCGATCCTAGGTGATACTCGCCGACTGATTCTCGCCGAACCTGCTAGGTGATTCTCGCCGATCGTCGCCGATTCTCGATTGATACTCACCGATTCTGGAACCCTACATTTCTGGGTGGTCTGCGGATATCGATGTTCCTAAGTCTATTTTATATCTTTGGTATAAAAGGACACTTAGGGTTTTCGGGAAGATTAGATCTTTCTGGTCGAATCGAAGCCGACAGAAGTGTTCCGCCGTTCGTTCGCTCCGCCGATCCCGAATCCCGCCGACGGAAGGGTTCCGCCGCCGTGCTCGCTCCGTCGACCACCTCCTCTCCGGCGATCGTCGCTGGTGTTGCTCTTCCTGGCGCGGGCCTAGCAGTCCGTGGAATAGCAAGGTGCGGTCATCATCCTTCCCGATTATCCGTGCGACGGAAAACTCGGCGTTCTCCCGCTCGTGTGGATTTCTGCAGAGACGTGGATATTATTCCACGTAGAACTCGCCACTAGCAAGAAGACGAAGTTTGGAGCATCTCCGTTGAGTTGTGACTCAACGCCACCGAGGTAATTTTTGCATAGTTGTATGTTAACTTCTTGATTCAACTACCATGGCCCGATCCCATCTCTTTTGGGTTTTCTTGATATTTTTATTCTTCCGCTGCGTGCACAAGTGTTGTGCCATCCTCATAGAGAAACCCAACAGGTCCATACATTGTAAAAGAAACATTGAGATCAGGAGGGTATTGTCTCCAAAATGTGAAGGGCGAGACCCTAAGTCTCACCTGGAGCGGTGACGACTTGAAATGTTTTTATTCTTGAGATATGTAAGTGATGTCTTGTTCTTAATAAGGCTTTTTGATGTGCTAATCCTGCTGCAGTAACTCGTACGAGAGGGTGAAGTGTTCATTTGATAGACCCCGAGCAGATCCCGCTGCCAGGCTCTCACCTATCTGGCAGAGCTGGATGTCACTCGATGGTGTCTACCCGGACCCCGAGCAGATCCCGCTGTCAGGCTCTCACCTAGCTGGCAGGGCTGGATGTCACTCGATGACGTCTACCCGGACCCCGAGCAGATCCCGCTGCCAGGCTTTCACCTAGCTGGCAGGGCTGGATGTCTCTCGATGACGTCTACCCGGACCCCGAGCAGATCCCGCTATCAGACTCTCACTTAGCTGGCAGGGCTGGATGTCACTCGATGGTGTCTACCGGAACCCCGAGCAGATCCCGCTGTCAGGCTCTCATCTAGCTGGAGGGGCTGGATGTCACTCGGGGAAGTCCTGTGCTCTCCAGATATTGAGAGGTTTGGCCTTTAAAAATAGGAAGGGAAGACTCTTCACAGGCGGGTCGGGACTCGCAAGCCCAGCTCGGCAGAAGGGTGACGAGCCGAGCCCTTGGCTCTCGCTGAGGGAGACAGGCTCCGGCCGGGCACCTCACCCCCTCTTCAGTTTTACTTATAAATTTTTTTGCGATTAGAGAACAAAAAACAGGCAGCTCGCGAGCGAGCTGGGGGTGGGGGGTGGTGAGCCCAGTGAGGCGAGTAGTCAACCCCCAGATCGTTTAGGGTTGGCGAGTTCTCAAGACCTGCTCTCGGGAACGGATCCTAACTTCCATCCTAATGGTAAGATCTATCTTCGCGAGGTCGCCCGAGGGGAAGAGCTCGCGAGCAAGCACATCAAAAAAGCGAAGCACAGAAAAAGATATAAAAAAAGAGAGAGAAGGAAAAGTAAAGACAAAATTTATATCAAAACTATCTTCAATTGTATATTGTTAATTACAAGGGGAGCTCGCCTGGGCGAGATTACAAAAAAGAGAGAAGAAGAAAGAAGAAAAAGAGAAGGGAATCAGCTTTTGCCCCCCCGGCCGGACTGGCGATCTTCGCCCCCTTCAGCGGACATGTCATCTTGGAAGCCCTTCCCGAAGAGCATGTCGAGGCTGTCCTCCTCGCTAGGCGGCGTCGCTGGGAACAGACTCGACATGAGATCCCGAGCCGTGATCTCCTCACAGCCCCCCACCAGCACTCCCGTATCCTTCATCATTTGGAGGGTGCATTCGGCGCCCTCAATTGAATTGACCCGCAGCCTCTCAGCGACGTCGGCCTCGCCGAAGATCCTCGGGCTCTTGTACGAGAAGGTGGGCTCGATGTTGCCCGGGGGGAAGAAGATCTCCGCTTGGCGACGGACCTCGCGATGGAGGCCCGTGTTCTCCTCCTTCAGCGTCGCGTTCTCGCCCTCCATCCCGGCGAGGTGGGCGCGCAACTGGTCGTTCTCCTCTTCCAGCCCGGCAACGCGAGCCCACAACTTCCCAACGGCCTTGGCATCCTGAAGAAAAAGGAAGCACGTTTATGACAGGATGGAAATTTCTAAGTAAAAAGAGAAGCAACCCGATGCTTACCAGTCCGTCGGCGGCTTGGGCGAGTAGGTTCTCAGCAATGCCGAGTTGCCTCGCCAGGTCGACGGCCTTGTCCTTGGCGACGTCGCGTGCCTGCTCGGCTTTCTGGAGATGGTTGCTGAGGTTGAAGCTGCGGCGGATCATCATGTGATGAAGCTCTATGGCCCGCATACGGGCCTGCATGCCTTCGTGGCCAATCTGCTGCAAGGCCATGCCCTTATAGGCCTCGACGTCCTCGCAACCATAAAGGCCGAAGCCGAGCGCGTAGGCGTAACCGGTGGAGAGCTCGCGGTCAGCCCAGGACGGGTGAAGGGTGGAGATGGAGACTCGGTGGGCCAGCTCGTCCCACTGGACCATGGGTTCGCCAGCCGAGTCTTTCCACCTCCCCCCAAAGCCGAAGAGGGGATGGTCCTTCGGCGCGGCGGGCTCGCGGGCCGTCTTCTTCGCAGCAGGAGGAGCAGAGGTCTCGCTGCCCCCCCTGCCCCTTGCTCGTGATCTCCTTCAGTGGGCTCTCCGGCGACCTGTCTAGGATGGTCTCGGGCGAGCTCATGTATTTGGGTTTTTGATGTTGTTGTTGTTGTCTCGCCCGAGGAGCCACCACGGCTTTCTTCATCTTTTTCGCCGGCTGTTGGTGACGGGGCAGGCTCGATCCCGCAGGCTCAAGTCGCCTTTTGCTGGACGAGAGTTTGGAGGAAGCCGGCTCGTCTCGGCAGGCCGCCACAGCCGCCCTCTCGCGAGCAAGAGGGTCTAGATGTAACCCCGAGTCCGCGAACGGCGAGTTCACGGGGCGCAGCGATTCGAGGCCCCTTCGCAGGAAGGCGACCTCGAAATCCTTATGGAGGAAAAACTTATGGAGCTCGGCGTCGTTGCCGGACACGGTTGGGGGGCGGAATGCGTCCTCGCCCTTTTGCTGAGGGGAGTAGGGGTTGTTGCCGAGATCGCACTTGATGAAGGCGATCTTGATCATCCAGTTATGATGTTTGTCGCGATCTCGCAAACTTTGATGAACGAACCCCCAAAGTAAGCGACGTCATCCAGAGTCGCCTTGTAGGAGAAGAGTTTCCTGAAGACGGTCAGGTTGAACTCTATTCGCTCCCGGCAGAGGAATCACGCGAACGCCACCATCATGGCGATGACGTTCGAGTTGAGTTGCGCGGGCACCGCACCATAGTATTTCAAAATCTGGCGGACTTCCGGCCAGAGAGGTAGGCGCAACCCCACCTCGAAATGCGAGATGGGTAAGGCGAGTTCGTCAGAGTAGAAAGTGTTGATTGCCTCCTGCTCCCTCGGCCGACGCGCCTCAAAGCTAGGGGGGACGTAGTCGGTGACGAATTCGGCGAGCTCCGCCGCGGTTGTGTTCCCCTCAAAGAAGCAATAATCGGCGAAATGTTGGGCGCATTTTGAGCGGCCGTCGGCATCAGGGTTTGTCTTACCCATGCTCGCGGGAGGGTTAGAGCGCGAGTACGAAAAGAGAAAGAGCGCGAGAAGAGAGGGTATGAAGGCAATAAAGGCGGTGGTACGGGGTTGGTGAGGGGGCTATTTATAGCAAAAAAAACCTGAGGCCGAGCTGACCGATCAGTCCAGCTCGCCTATCCCAGCTCGCTAACCCCAGCTCGCCGACTTCCGCAATTTGTCCCATCACATGCCGAACTGAATATAAATGGCTATATATTATTATTCGGGTACCAGACTTTAAAATCTAAAAATGTCCGGTTATTACAGGCCAAAGGAATCAATACTATGAAGAAATCCGGTACAAAAGAAAAAAGGAGAAACAAGATGCGCGGGCAGAGGGGGGTCAGGAGGCGAGTGCCGGTCGGCTCGGCAATGAAGCCGTTTCTATCTACCCCGGCGTCGCATCCCCCGCCCACCGGATTGCCGCGAGCGGAGGAGCTCGCGAATCCGCCCCGAGTTTCTCTGCGCTACCAGGAGGCCCTCGTCGATCTCGTCCAAAAGCCGGGAGGGGGACATCGCCTCGCCGGCCGGGTTGCCCCTCATCTCGTCCGCAAGCCGCACGTAGTCGCGCTGCAGCGCCTCGTTGACTTTCTTCACCTGGCGCAGGCCGCACACGAGCTTATTGAAGAGCCCGATCCCCCTCCTCGTCAGCTCCCCGTTCTCCACTTCAGAGCCCAGATAGGAGTCTAGCGAGCTCGGGGAGGGGAGGGGGGAATAGCGGGTTTTCCGCGAAGATTCTTCGGCCGCGGACTGGCTGGGAAGAGCTGTGAAGACAGAAGCATCAGTATGGCGGGGCGAGTGTCCCGGAAAACCACAGGACAAGAACCAGAGGCCAGCTTACCTGGCGAGATCGACACCTCTAAGAAAGTGTGGGGATGGACCAATCTCAGATTCTTACCACGGCCTGGGCAGCGTGCTTTCGGTGATTGGAGGTCGAAGCCCGGAACGAGGATGGTTTCAGCCCCTCCCCCGGTGGTCCCGACAGGATGGTGAAGGGAAGGGGCCCGAACCGGCGAGTTCGGCCTCTGCGAGTCCAGCCCCAGGGTTCCAAAGGGGGTGATGGGTCCCGAGGGCGATTCTCTGGAGTTCTAAACCGCGAGTCTCCAAGGGCATTTTTGGCTCGCTGCGTGGAATCATCGTCCCTATCCCGTTGGCTGTCCGGGTCGTCGCAGAGGTCAACAACATTTTTTCCCTTCTCAAGGGCAGGAAGATTGGTGGAGCCGGTCCCGTGCTTCAGAGTCGTCTTCAGGTCATCAAATATGGGCTCAGCTACCTTGGGAAACGGTTTCGCCCTCTTGGCGGGATTGGGCTCGGCCGAGCCACCCTGCGGGGCGGCGAGTGGAACCGCAGTAAGTCCGGCAATGCGAGCAGAGGAATCCTCGCGAACTCGGGTGAGCCTCTCTTGGATCTCCTTTGGGATTGACATCTCGGCAGGGTTAGAGCGAAGGGAATGACAAAAGTCACCCAGGTATGCAGAAGTATATATATAGCCGCAGGTGGACCCCACCTGAGGATTCTCTCTGGCTCCTCCCGCACTCGCCGAACACTTGGCGTTGGATGGTTCTTTCCGAGTTTTGCCAAGCTCAAAAAGAGCGGGGATTGTGTACAATCCCGTATCCGGCGAAAGGGGTCGCCGGGAACCAGACCAGCCGACCCCCTTTTTTTTCGGAGTCTCGGTCGAGCACCAAGAGGGGACGGAGCTCAGATGCCTCCAGCTCGCCCAGGCGAGCCCGACTGGTGTCACGCGAGTAGGGCCAGCCGAGCCCGCACTCGCCGGGGGAGAGTAGAAGCGGCGAGTACCGCCCAGTCCAGTCAGTTCGTCACACGGAGCTCGGCGTTCGACGAATTGAGCTCGACGTTCGTCGAACTGAACTCGGTGTTCGTCGTCCTCCAGACCTTTCGTCGAGTCCCAGGCCGCTCGCCGAGTCCTGACTGCTGAGCGAACTCGCAGCATGCGAGCAGGGCAACCCGGACCTGTACTCGCCGCCCTTGCCGAGCAGAGGTTGCTGAGGGCTACTCGCCCATTGATTTGTGAGGTTTTTTTTACCGATTAGCCCCCGCTGGTCTGCCCGTAGCCTTTCAGAACAACGGAGTTACGCTGTTGGCAGACCAACCTGGACTACACATTGCCGTTTGGAACAGCGGTGGTTGGCTATTTGCAGGCCGATTTCAGAAATCTATAAATAGGACCCAAGGGGTACCTCAGAAGGCATGTTTTAGAGGCTCACTTGTTCCCTAGTCTTCCAGCGCTTTCTGAGGTAGCCTTAGCTCGACTTTTGGCTAAGGAGGGGAAGCGCTGTAAGATATTCCGGGTGTGTGGTGGGACCTCCACGCCGAGCCCTTGGGTCAGTTTTCCTTTGTCATTTGGCTTGCAGAAGAGAAGTAGGTGTGCGATCACCCCTTCCCCAAGGGTGAACTCCACAAGAGACCGAATTTTCGGTTTCAACAGTCCACTCCATCACCTGCGTTGACTTCATGCTCGTGGTCCTGCTCGATCCATTCGTCTGCTGATGTTGCCACTGGATGTGTATATCGTCTTGCACCTCTGCTCCGGATCCAGCTTTCGTTGCTACTTCCCGCAGATCTCGCTGTCTTGATGTCAAATCCACTGGTTGCTGCTATCTTCAATGATCCAACCGCTCTTCCTCTGATGTGGCGTCGAAGACGATGCTATCCTCCGACAATCCCGTGGATGCCCCTCTCTCGCAGTTTTCGTCGATGGGCGACCGTCAAAACCTCCTCCAGACGAGCTCCGACCTTCTGATCTGTGCTCCAGCCGCCCCCTGTAGCTGCTCCAATTGCCTCGGCCAGCAACTGCACCTGATGCCTCTCCTTCATTCTTCTGAAGATTCCAGTGGATTCCTGCAGCTATATGCCCTTCGGGGGGGGGGGGGGTGCTGATCTCGCGCCGTAGTTGCTATTTTTTGTGTTGTTCTCTTGGTTGTTTTATTTGGGTTGCAATTGTCTGTTATTTGTATTTGCTTTCTGTTGTTGTTTTGCCTATATGCACGTGCTTTCCACGTGAGAGGGAGTGTTTTGGATGAAGGTGACTCAGATGATCTTTCCCGACCTTTCGCCTTCGTTCCACACGACCTCTAGGTTTATGTTGTTTGTCGATTGTGTATCCTTATGTTTCCTTTCAATTGGTCGTGTGTTGGGACATGACTGATCTTGGTGTTCTAATTTTTGCGGGTTGTGACGTGTGAGACTGCGTCGTGTGGGACCGCCTTTTGTGCGGACTATCCTCGATTGCCCAGTTGATGATTTGCTCCACTGCCTTCACATCTTTCGTTCTCTTTCGCATGTTGTGTGTGTAGGTGATGTTGGTTGATCAGTTTCCAGCAAGTCCACGTCGTGTGTGGGTCCTGCGTCGTGTGTGGGTCAGCGTCGTGTGTGGCTATGTCCCCGGCTTGATTCCTCGGTTTGGAATTTTCCCCGGTGTCTCGTCTGATGTTTTGTCACACATCGCCTACCTCCATTGCCGCTATTTGATGTGTCCAAGCTGAAGGCCCC
The DNA here is from genome assembly GCA_039583875.1 of Platanthera guangdongensis. Classification (NCBI taxonomy): domain Eukaryota; kingdom Viridiplantae; phylum Streptophyta; class Magnoliopsida; order Asparagales; family Orchidaceae; genus Platanthera; species Platanthera guangdongensis. Next base: position 157,892,613 of record CM077160.1, on the reverse strand, counting down.
CCATTCAGCTTGAGGAGTGTTTGAATTATCGAGTCAATGTCGGTCTACTAGAGTCTTTAGGAGTGAGTGAGTTTAGTACCACATCTTGTGCTAGCAGTTATGAGTTTTGTTGTAATCCTATAAATAGCCCCTTTGAGGATGAATATGATGTACTCTTAATTTCTCTCTTACTTTCCAACACTAATAATGCAAAGAAAACCAAGTAAAAAAATTAAATATCTAAAGGATAATAAAAAACAAACATATCATATATATTCTACATATTAATGTGATTCTCGTATTGTGGTGAAACTATCAAATTCATCACAGCCCTTTAATTGCTCTACCATTAGTAGTGTAGAAATGGAGAAAGCCAACCTTGTATATATGTCCACTTGATACAAATACAAAGAATGAGTACATATATATAGATGAGAGAAGAGAGAGAAAAGTCCTATACACAATGTGGGACTAAAGAGAGGAGAGAAAAAAGCAATAAATGCTATACAAATGGGCCTAATGTTAAGTGGGCTTTTCCAACACTCCCCCGCAAGCTGGAGCGTATAGGTCATATGCACCCAGCTTGGACAAACATTGGTAGAACATAGTGCTTGATAAGGCCTTTGTGAGGATGTCGGCAACTTGATCAGTTCCTGGAACATGTTTTAATTCAAGTTTCTTCAGTTGAACCTTTTCACGAACAAAGTGACAGTCAACCTCGATATGTTTTGTGCGCTCATGAAAGACCGGATTCTTTGCGATGTGTATGGCGGCTTGACTATCACAAAATAGAACAGCAGAGGAGGGGAGTTTTACTCCCAGGTCAGTAAGGAGACTTTCAAGCCATGTGAGTTCTGAAACAACTGAGGCCATTGATCTGTATTCAGCCTCTGCAGAGGAACGAGCCACCACAGCTTGTTTCTTACTCTTCCAAGTAATAAGATGCCCACCAAAATACGTACATAACCCACTAGTTGACCTTCGATCGTCCAGGGAACCCGCATAGTCGGCATCAGAATAGGCAACCAATGCGGGAGCAGAGTCGGAGGTTTTGTAAACCAGCCCTTGGCCTGGAGCTCCCTTAAGGTATCGGAGAATCCGTTCAACCGCTTGGAGATGAGAAGCCCGGGGGGCATGCATGAACCTACTGACAACCCCAACTGCAAATGATATATCTGGCCTTGTGACTGTTAGATAGATCAACTTGCCCACAAGGCGTCGATAGTATTCCGGGTTCGGAAGTAGCAAATCGTCATCCGAAGCATGAGCGCATAATTTGTGATTTGCCTCCATCGGGGTACATGCTGGCTTGCAACCAGACTGACCAACATCTTTGAGAAGATCGAGACAGTACTTTCATTGGGAGAGAACCAACCCGTCCGGCCGCCGGGCGATCTCGAGACCAAGGAAGTAGCGAAGTTTCCCCAGATCTTTAGTCTGAAAAACAGTGCTCAGGTGTTGTTTGACGTCTTGAATCCCCTTTGAGTCATCCCCAGTGAGAAGGATGTCGTCAACATAAACCAACAGAAGAATGGTGCCAGTGGCCCGGTGTCGGGTAAAGAGGGAGAAATCTGCAGAGCTCCGAGTGAACCCCATGTCCCGAACCACCTTGCTAAACTTGTCAAACCACGCCCGTGGGGACTGTTTGAGACCATAAATTGACTTTTTGAGAAGACAGACCCGAGACTCCCCCGTGGTCTCAAACCCGGGCGGTTGGCGCATGTAGACAGTTTCCTGAAGGTCGCCATTCAAAAAGGCGTTCTTGATATCAAGTTGATGAAGAGGCCAGCGGCGGTGTACCGCGACGGAGAGAAGAACGCGGACAGTGTTAAGCTTGGCCACCGGAGAGAATGTTTCCTCATAGTCGAGGCCCTCCTGTTGTGTGAAGCCCCGGGCCACAAGGCGGGCCTTCAGTCGGGCAATAGTGCCATCCGGAGCATGCTTGATGACGAAGACCCATTTGTATCCAACAGGGTGCTGACCGGGAGGTAAGGGAACCAAGACCCAGGTCTGGTTGGCCCAAAGGGCCGTCATTTCTTCGTCCATGGCAGCCCGCCAGCCAGGATGGTGAAGCGCCTCCTGCAAAGAGTTAGGGACTGAAACAGAAGATAAGGAGGTGGCAAGGTGAAGAAGAGAGGGGGAGAGGCGATGGAGCGAGACGTAGTTCGCCATCGGATGAGCGGTGGAGACGGGAGCCGGAGCAGCAGGGAGCAGAGCACCAGAGGGCGAAGCCGACTGCAGAGGAGCCACAGAATGAGGAGAGCGACGAGAATAGACCCGGATAACCGGAGGTGGTGGACGGACCGGAGGTGGGGAAGGGAGAGAGGCTGAGGAGTGAGGAGCAGGAATGATAGGACGAACGACGGGAGCGGGAGGCAGAGCGATATCCGGAGCAGGGAAGAAAGGAAGATCTTCACGGAAAGTTACGTCAGGCGAGACAGTAACCTTGCGGGTAGTAGGCGAATAACATACATAACTCTTCTGAGTGCGCGAGTACCCGACAAAGATCTGCTTGGTGGCACGAGGGTCCAACTTGTCCGTGGAGGGACCGAGGTGGTGAACGTAGCAGGTACACCCAAACACCCGTGGCGGAAGAGGAAAAAGCGAAGTTGTGGGAAAGAGGAGGCTGAAGGGAGTAGCATACTGGAGGACGGAAGACGGGAGGCGGTTGATGAGGAAGCAAGCCGTGGAGAGAGCGTAGTTCCAGTACGGTTTGGGGACCTGCATTTGAAGCATAAGCGAGCGAGCGACATCGAGAAGGTGACGATTCTTGCGCTCGGCGACACCATTCTGTTGTGGAGTGTACGGACAGGAGGTTTGGTGAAGAATGCCGAATTCAGAGCAGAGAGTGGCAAACGTATGGCTGGTGTACTCCCGCGCATTGTCTGTACGAATAGTGCGAATAGGCGCAGAGAACTGAGTGCGAGTCTCGAGGATGAAAGCCCGGAATACGCGGGGAAGTTCAGAGCGATCCCGAAGGAGATATAACCATGTCATGCGAGAGTAATCATCAATAAAAGTAAGAAAATAGCGATAGCCAGAAATACTAGTAACTTTGTACGGACCCCATATATCGGAGTGTACTAAAATAAAAGAAGCGGAGCTCCGAGTACAATGAGGGGGAAAAGAAGAACGGGGCTGTTTGCCCAAAATACATGTGTCGCAACGAAAAGCAGGGAGAGTGACATCAGGAAGAGCCTTCCGGAGGACTGGAAGAGGAGCATGTCCCAGACGGCGATGCCAATCCGAAGAGGAGGTAGATGCGAGGACAGTAGGAGAGTCGTCAAGGAGATAGAGCCCATTCTGCAGCCGTCCTCTACCAATGATAATCTGCGTCTGCTGATCCTGTATGAGAAAAGAAGAAGAAGTAAATGTCACTGAGTAATTAGAATCAGTAGTAAGGCGACCGACAGAGAGTAAATTGAAAGGAGAGCCCGGAACATGTAGAGCCGAGCGTAGGAGGAGAGAAGAGGTGAGAGAAATATCAGCACATCCAGATACGGGAACCGACGCCCCATTAGCAACAGTAATGTACTTCGGGTGAGGTGAAGACAAGTACTGTGGTGGCTTAACAGAGGTGATATGATGAGTGGCACCAGAATCAAGGATCCAGCGCGTGCCAGAGGATAGTCAGGCGATACCTTCATTGGAGAGAGAGGCAGCAGAGGCAACCGAGGCAGGCGGACGGCTGAGCAAGCCATGAAGATGCTGGAGCTGAAGACGAACCTCGTCGAGCTCAGTACGAGAGGAGGCAGAGTCGGTAGTAGCAGCAGAGGCATGTGGACGAGGAGGACGGCCATGTTTGCGAAAGCAAGTGGCCTCAAGATGACCAACTTTACCACAGAACGAGCATTGAGGCCTAGACCGGCCACCGCGACCCCGGCCGCGAGAGTCAGAGCGGCCACCACGGGCAGAGGGGGGAAGAGGTAGTAAGGGAGCAGGTGCTTGTTGAACAAGGGCCGGAGAAGGAAGTCCGGGAACATCCGGAGGCGGGGAGACTTTGAGAAGCATTGAGCACACGTCGGAAAAGGACGGTGTAACAGTAGAGGAGAGGATGTGAGCCCGGACACTGTGAAGATGAGGGGGTACCCGGGCCATCATCATGGCGATACCCACAGCTTCCTTCTGGGTACGTTGAGCAGCGAGATCTAGAGTGGGAGGCTGATGGTGGATCCAAGCCTCAACCAGAGACCGGGCTTGAGCAACAAAGGACGTCAAGTCGGTGGCGTCACTGCTGTCAAGGGCCTGGAGAGCGGTGATGATATCATACAGATGGTGGAGACTATCTTTGCCGGAGTAGAGGGTGTGTAGCTCGTCCCACATGCCTTTGGCCGTCTCATGATACATGGCCAGACGATAAGATTCGCCATCAAGAGAGTTGAGGAACCAAGTCTGCACACGCCCATCATTGCGTAACCACTCCTCAGTAGGGACACCAATAACGGTCTGGGTCAGATGATGAAGGAATCCCTTGGACTGAAGGACACGGCGAACTGAGTGTGCCCATTCCACAAAGTTCTTCTTGCCAGTGAGCGAAATTGTGGTGATCCGGAGCTCGTCTCGGACTTCCGGTATAGAGGCCGGGCGTTCAGGAGGAACTGCCGTACCGACGGAGTCTGCAGAGGTAGACATGGAGGCCGCAGCGAGCTTGAAGGAGGCCGCAGCGAGCTGGAAGGAGGCCACAGGGAGTTGGATGAGACCGCAGCGGGCTGGAGGCCGCAGCGAGCTGGAGAAGACCGCAGCGGGCTGGAGGCCGCAGCGAGCTGGAGGAGACCGCAGCGGACTGGAGGCAGCAGCGAGAGGAAGCAGTCAGCGGACTGGGTGAGGTCGCGGCGACCTGGATGAGGTCGCGGCGAGCTGGGAGGAGACCGCAGCGGACTGGAGGCAGCAGCTAGAGGAAGCAAACAGTCAGCGGACTGGGTGAGGACGCGGCGACCTGGATGAGGTCGCGGCGAGCTGGAGGATGATGCGGGCTGGTTCAGGTCGCGGCGGTCTGGGGCAGACCGCAGCGGACAGGAGTGAACTGATAAGAGAGGACACGCCGGGGCTGACTTGCGAGCTGGCGGGCGGGCGAGCTGGCGAGCTGGCGAGCTGGCGAGCTGGCGAGCTGGCGAGCTGACGAGCTGACGAGCTGGCGAGCTGGCGAACGCAGCGCGAACGGCGGAAGGAGATCAAGGAGAGAGGTCGCCGAGGTCGCGCCGGACAGGACGAGGCCGCAGCGGACAAGGGGAAGCAGTGGACCCCACAGGATGGCTATAAAAGGAGGTGGGGGGGGGGGCTGGAAGGAGGCCACAGGGAGTAAGAGGGGGGGGGGGGAAGAAGTGGATCCACGGGAGGAGGCGGACAGGAAAAGGGAGGCCGCAGGAGAGATGCGACTAGAGGGTGCGGACTGGACAAGGGAGGCCGCAGAGACCGCAGGCTGCGGGGCGGACAGAAGAGGGAGTCCGCAGGAGAGTCGAACCTGGCTCTGATACCATGTAGAAATGGAGAAAGCCAACCTTGTATATATGTCCACTTGATACAAATACAAAGAATGAGTACATATATATAGATGAGAGAAGAGAGAGAAAAGTCCTATACACAATGTGGGACTAAAGAGAGGAGAGAAAAAAGCAATAAATGCTATACAAATGGGCCTAATGTTAAGTGGGCTTTTCCAACAAGTAGTATCATTATTAACTAAAATAAATAAAATATAAAAACAGTATTTTTAAATGGGAGGAGACTATGGTTGGCTGAAGCTGCCACTGCCCCTCAATTATGTGATGACTTGAGTGCTACAGCTACCTGTTGGGAGTACTTCCACTATCATACACTGTACATGAAAATTTTGTAGTCCCAGAACATTGTGTACAGAGGATACCATGCTCCTGAAGCTAGTGAAATATCATATAAAAGTAAACTATTTGATATAAAATTTTTTTGAAATGCGAGACTTGCACAATTACTTGTCCTAAAAGGTAAGGTCTTCCCCACCTTTCCATTGGTCATTTCCTTCTAGCTCCTCAGCTCAGCTTTTAATCCTACTCCAAGTTCTTTGCCTCGTGATAATACGCTTGACTCGTAAGGTTTCATTTGTTCCATCTATTCTTTGTCATGTTAGTTCCGTAAGAAGAAAGTTGTTTTTTACTGCAATACTTAGATGCATTTTTATTTTTACAAGCATCCTCATAATTTGCATCATCTCAACTATTTTGTTTGGAATTGATGACTCCTCGACTGAAACTTTAACAAGTATAGTTTTTTTTTGTATTTATTGTAGCATTCTAGCAGATTGTCCTTAATTTATCTCAATCTTTCTTATTCTTGAACTTGCGCGGCTATTCTTGATATGAATATTGATAACTTTCTGCCTACCAGTAACCTTCTAAATCTCTTGTTTCTATCTCCTTATTGAAAGTGTAACTTCTTATTTATTTCTACTGCTGATTTAATATCTGTATGATATCTGATGGACGGCCAATTCCTCTCAGCATTTCTTCTTCCCATTTTGCTTTTTGTGTACATGCATTTTTATCACTTCACCCCATCACGTGCACTTAATCTCCAGCAATTTTACGAAAGTGCATGTCCAAACATCTAAACATGATTGTTATCTTTGTAATGCTCTCTTTCTTTTATATTAGCTATTTAGCTTGATTTTTCTAGACAGAATTACCACCCTATGTGTACTTTATACCCAATGTCATTTTTACAAATTGTTTGTGTAGAGAGAAATGAAAGGTGCAATTTTATTCTTCCACAAAGGGGCATAATATAGGAGATACAACAAGACACCCAACACCGATAGGCGGTGTGGGACTGAACTCAAGAATCTAAAATACTATTGACTCTAACACTCCCCCTCAAGCTGGAGGGGAAACCTACAACTTGACACAACATAAAACAGAAGGTAAAAGAAGGTTGACAACATGAGACAAAACAACAACCACTGAGGCCCAACCGCGTGTCACCGGGGATATAACCGGGCAAAGGCCACACGACGTTGGTCCACAAACCGACCATGATCACGCTGGATACACTCGGAGCTGAAATTAGGTCAACCAAGGATGCCAAACCATTCCTACCACCAAGCGAAGAAAAGAAACGGGGAAACACACATCAAACAAAATCAACCTGGGGGCCATGTGTGACTAAGGCAGAAGTCGGGAAAGAGGCATCCGAGTCGCCGTTATCACAAACACTCCCCCTCACGTGGACGTGCAAGAAGACAGACTACACTTGGTGGCCATGCGAGATTAAGGCAGGAGTCGGAAAAGAGGCATCCGAGTCGCCGTTATCACAAACACTCCCCCTCATGTGGAATACGTGCATGAAGGCATATACTACGCCTGGAGGCCGTGACGCACACTCCCCCTTGCGTAGATCACGTGCAAGAAGGCGGAAATCGCATAGAGACGCAGACAAACGTACCAACAAACAACTTTTTAAAACAGCTACGAAAAAGCTAGATTGGAAAGAAGAAGAGCAACAACAACATGGATCCACCAAGCCGGAAGAGGAGGCGACAAAAGCCGCAGCGGGGCATGAAGGAGGTGACTAGATCTGCTCCGAGATTGAGAGCAGCCAACGGATTCGACGAAGGAGAGCGTCAACGAGCAGGAGAAGAGCAGAGGTATGACAGGATCATCGACTGGAGAAGCAGAACCGTCAGAATCGATGGGAAGCAGAGCCATCAGAAGAAGAGCCGTCGGCACGACAGGATCGTTGAATGGAGAAGACAACCACGGAAGCAGAGCCGTCCGGAGAAGCAACCGACATGATCGATGTTGCTGTTTCCGACGGGAGAAGCAACCGACGGGATCGATGACGATGGAACAACGGCTCGATGGGAAAATCTGTACAGGCGGAAGCAGGCCACTTAGCCATTGATAAGTGGAGTATGTCCCGCTCTCGTCTCCGAAAGCAGACGACCATTCCGTGGACGAGTGCGAGGGGAAAAGCAATATCCGTGAGCCCTAGCAGGGCGAGGTCGACCGGACGGCGAAAACGAGAAATTTTGATGAGAAACGGAATATGTGAAAAAAAATTTTATTTTTAGGTTTCAGATCGAGTGCTCATATACCATGTAGAGAGAAATGAAAGGTGTAATTTTATTCTTCCACAAAGGGGCATAATATAGGAGATACAACAAGACACCCAACACCGATAGGCGGTGTGTGACTAATCTCAATAATATAAAATACTATTAACTCTAACAGTTTGCATCACCTATTTCCCAGTACATGTGTTTTGAGTAGCAATGTACTAAAGCATTCTAATGGCGTTGTCTTTACAGTTTGCTAGTCGGGGGACTAACTATACAAATTTTCTAGACATTAATGCTGTCCTTTTCTTTTTATATTTCTTCATCTTACTCATCTGATGTTGAACTTCTTATGCCAGTTTCAAAGCAGAGTCGTAAGTCCAAATTGTTTTCTGGAATACCCTTGGAGCCACTTTCTGATTCTTCAAGACATACAATCTAATTGAATCATGCATTGCTTTTGTAACTTGAATTTTTTTGTAGATTTTTTTTTTAAATTTTCTATTGATGTGTAGGATGTTTTGTTTCAGGATGAGCGCTATTCTAAGTACATTGGAAAGCAGGCTATTGTACCTTTAACATTTGGCAGGCATGTTCCAATTATTGCAGAGAAGGTAATAGTTGATTGTCAAATTATACTGCCTTCTTTTATACTATCTTGATCATAGTTGCAGAGGTAAAAAGGCTAAACACAACATCTACTGTGGCATTTTTTATTTCATACTCTCTTGTGCGTATATTCATAATGTTGCTTTTATGTAACAGCCTTATTTTGTGATTTATAGTTGCACAACATGGAACTTCATTCTTGTTGATTGAGCAAAAAAATTGATGAATAAACTGAGTGTCATAAAGTAATATCATGAAAATGATGCATTTAAGGATGAAGAGATTACTACTCGTGCTGCAGTTCTCAGTTCTTGTCTCATTCCTGCAATGATCCCTCGTCTCATTCCCCGCTTCTTATTCTTGAAGACTTTCCTGAGGCATTTTATTTCCACTGCTTTCAACAGGAGTTCACCGAAAACTATTTTGCATAACCGTCATTGCATCCACCTCTCGTATCTAAACAAGGCAGCTTTGCTTAAAGAACGGGGTGGCCATTTTGTTAAACCTAACCATTTTAATAATTCCCTTTTACTTTAGTTTAGATTTGTAGTGAAATACCAGAATACTGAGAAATAAATTATAAAACTTTATTAATCATCTCTCCATATCTGAGTACATGTATTTGTACAGTAATATAGGAAGAGAAAGAAAGAGAGAAATCTCATTCAAGATGTGAGACTAAAACATAGGGTGGAAGAGGGCCTCAAAATGGGTCTTCTTTTGGGCCTTTACAGAATTTCCTTCTAACACTCCCCCGTAAGCTGAAGCGTACAAGTCATAAGCACCCATCTTGGACAAGAACTGATGATATAACGTACGCGGTAAGACCTTAGTGAAAAGATCAACAACTTGATCAGCAGGCGGGACATGTTTCAATTCAAGCTTCTTCATTTGAATTTTCTCCTGAATGAAGTGGCAGTCAACTTCAATGTGTTTTGTCCGCTCATGGAACACAAAATTCTTAGCAATGTGTATAATCGTTTGGCTGTCATAAAATAAAGTACATGGTGAGGAGAGCTTTTAACCATGTGAGCTCAGATACAAAAACTCCATCGACCGATACTCGGTTTCGGCCGAAGAGCGAGCAACCACAAATTATTTCTTGCTGCGTCAGGTAACAAGGTGTCCTCAAAAGTACGTCCAGAATCCACTTGTGGAACGCCAATCATCGAGTGAGCCAGCATAATCATCATCTGAATAAGCAACCAACGTCGGAGTGGAAGAGGTTTTGTATACCAGCCCTTGTCCATGGGTTGTTTTCAAATATCTTAGGATGCGTTTGACAGCCTGGAGATAAGACATCCGTGAAAAATGCATTAATCAGCTAACAACCCCATCAACAAATGAGATATCTAGTATCGTAACTGTGAGATAAATACACTTTCCAACAAGACATCAATAATATTCTGAATTTGGAAGAAGACGATCAGTGCCAAAGGTATGAACACAAATCTTGTGATTGACATCCATAGGAGTATCAATCGGCTTGCATCCAGAGTAGCCAGCATCATGAAGAAGATTGAGACAGTACCTTCGTTGGGATAGAACAAGACCATCAAGACGTCTTGCGATTTCTAGGCCAAGGAAGTACCGAATATTCCCCAAATCTTTTGTTTGAAAAACCGAGTTCAGGTGCTAGTTAATCATTTGTATTCCTTTTGAATCATCTCCCGTGATTAGAATGTGTTGAGTTGTGTTATTATCGTTTTATCGTGTTGGGTTATATGTATGTTGTAAATATAAATACCATTTGTTATGTGGAATGAAGTAATCTCTTTTCCCCTTTCAACATGGTATCAGAGCCTTAGGACTTCCGATATCCCTTGATCCCGTTTGCGCCGACTGCTTTCCAGCGCCCGATCCCGCATCTCCACCGCATCCCGCATCCCGCTTTCAGCACCCGTTCCCGATCCCGCATCTCCACCGCGTCACCGCGTCACCGCGTCGGGCTCGCCGCTCCCCGCACTCCAGCGCCACCGCGCCGGGCTCGCCGCTCCAGCCGATCCAGCCCCTCCGCTGCTCCAGCCTCTTCCGCTCCCGCTCTCCGCCGCCCACCGCTCCTACCCCCAGCGGTTCCTCCTGTCGATTTCTTGACACCGGAAATGTGGTGTTCTCTGTGATGTCATTTTCTGTGTCCATTCTTCTATTGAGATTGTTCCTCTTTTTATGCGGAAGAACTAGTTTCTCTCTCAGTTGGCGTGTTGCTCCCCGGGGATCCTCGATTTGTATTCTAGGTCTCCATGGCCGGGACAGATGACTCTCCTACCCTATCCTTTGCCACTGGTGCTCCTTCGGCTACTGTGATGTCTAGTGGCTCCTCCCGTCCTGCCCATGACCACAACACCTCTCAGATCACGACATTCCGTCTGGATGGTACCAATTATCTCCTGTGGTCTTGGGCTATTACTCTTGCCTTGAAGAGCAGGAGGCTGTTTGGGTATGTCATGGGCGCTACACCACCACCTCCTTCTGATTCCCCTGACTGGTTGCACTGGGAATCAGAGAATTCCCTCGTCATGTCCTGGCTGACTAATTCCATGATTGACTCCATCGCTTAGAACTATCTGTTTTTAGATACTGCTGCCGATATTTGGCGGAGGGCTGAGTCTTCTTACTTCTATCGCGACAATGCGGCCCAGATCTTTCAACTCCGCCAGAAGATTTTTCTTCTCCGTCAAGGCGACCGTCCTCCGTCTGCCTACTATCTCGAGTTCACTCAGTTGTATCACGAGTATGATCATTTTGACTCTCTCACTTTGGTGTCCCCTCAAGATGAGATCCTTGTTCGCGCGCGGGAAGATCAGAATAGAGTTTTTGAGTTCCTACTTGGACTGCATCGGGACTTCGATCAAATAAGTGTGCAGATTCTTGGACGCTCTCCCTTGCCCTCCCTTCCTGAGGTATTTAGCCTGATTCAGCAGGAATTTGATCGGCGGCAGACTTGGACTCCTGATCCTCCCCCTGATGGCTTTTCCTTGGCGGCTCAGTTTGAGGTTCATACAAATCGTGACTCAAGGCCAAAATCTAGTGACAAGGACCACCTGCTCTGTGACTATTGCGGAAAGGCCTGTCACACCCTGAAGGCTTGTTTTCGGCTTCATGGATTTCCTACACCCCGTGGTGATTCCTCCTCTCGTGGCGGTCGTGGTTTTGGGCGCTCTTCGGGCCGCTCTACACAGCCTCGCTCCGCACATCTGTCTGATGGTTTCGACTAGCCGCAGCTTCCACCTGTCCCGGCCGCTCCCACTTTGGGTCTGTCATCTGACGAGATTCTTGCCTTCCGTCGCTTGATGCAGGGACAGTCCTTCGAGCCTCCCGTTTCCTCGTTCTCGTACGCCCATTAGGGACCACCAGGTGCTCACGCTGCCTCCTCTCGTCCCTCTACTCACTGGATCATCGATTCTGGAGCAACGGATCACATGACTGGCTCCTCTTCAGGTTTTGTGTCCTACCTTCCTTTTTCTGGTCGAGACAAAGTGAGCATTGCGGATGGTTCCCTCTCTCCGATTGCCGGAAAGGGTTCCATTCCTTGCTCCTCTCTTACCCTCTCCTCTGTTCTTCATGTTCTGAACTTTATCCGAAATCTCCTCTATTAGCCATTTAACTAACTCTATGAACTGTTCTGTGACTTTTTTCCCTTCCTCTTGTATCTTTCAGGACCTGAATACGGGCACGGTGATTGGAACTGGTAGTCTGTTGGATGGGCTTTATGTGTTCGATTCTTCCACCACGGTCTCTTCTCCTCAGGCTCTTCATGTGGATCAGTCTGCTACCTGGGAATCCGGACACTGTCGGCTGGGACATCCATCTAATACATAGTGATGTTTGAGGCCCTTGCCAATTTACATCTATTTCAGGTTGTTTTTGGTTTGTGACTTTTATTGACTGCTTCTCCCACACCACTTGGGTTTACCTCATGAAAGCGAAAAATGAGGTTTTTACTTTGTTTCGACGTTTTCATAACATGGTTTTAACCCAGTTTGCCCCACCTATTAAAATTCTACGCACGGATAATGGCCAGGAATTCCTTAATTCCGCCTTCGAGCTATACTTGGCTGATCATGAGATTCTCCATCAGACGTCCCGTGCCTACTCCCCCGCTCAAAATGCGGTGGTTGAACGTAAGAATCGCCACCTCCTGGAAGTTGCCTGGTGCCTCCTCCTTCACATGCACCTTCCTAAATACTATTGGGGGGATGATGTGCTCACTGCGGTATACCTTATCAACCGTATGCTCTCCCGTGTTCTCGGGTTCAAAACTCCTCTCCCCACTCTTGGGATGTCACCAACCACTCTACAACCCCGTGTCTTTGGATGCGTTTGTTTTGTCCATATATATCACCACACGAAACTTAATGCTCGTGCGCACAAGTGTGTTTTCATTGGCTATTCTACTACCCAGAAAGGGTACAAGTGTTTTGACCCAGTCCGCAAGAGGGTTTTCGTTACCATGGACGTCACCTTCTGTGAGTCTGAGCGTTACTATGAGTCCTCACTTCAGGGGGGTCTCCTTCTACATCGAAAGTGAGTCCCTTCTCACATTTTGACACTCAATCTTTCACTCCTCTACCTATTCCCCCGGGATATCATCCCTCTCCGCCTGCGTCTACTACTCCATATGTCCCACCTGCAGAGGCCCCGGTTACTATACCTCTGCAGGTTTACTCTCGTTGTTCAAAGGGATCAAACACACGACCCACCATCTGGATTTCAGAGCAGCCACCTGACCCGTCACCAGGACCCATCATTTCTACGGAAGGTACCTCTACTCGACATCCCTTATCTCAGTTCGTTTCTTACTCATCCCTAACAGCTTCCCATAGAGCATTTGTTTCCTCCTTGTCTTCTGTTTCTATCCCAACTTCATGGCAAGATGCTCTTTCCCACGACCGGTGGAGGTCAGCTATGCTTGAGGAAATGAATGCCCTAGAAAAAAACAGCACATGAGACCTGGTACAACTACCACCAGGAAAGAAAGTTGTTGGATGCAAATAGGTATTTGCTGTTAAGCAGAACACCTCGGGAGTCATTGAAAGATACAAGACAAGACTAGTGGCAAGTGACTAAACTCAGTCGACGGGCATTGATTATCAGGAGACTTTTGCTTCTGTTGCAAAGATGAATTCGATAAGGATGCTCATGTCTTGTGCTGCCTGCAAGGGATGGGAGCTTTGCCAATTGGATGTGAAGAATGCTTTTCTTCATGGAGACCTGGAAGAAGAGGTGTACATGGCTCTACCTCCGGGGCTTACTCCTAGTGGATCAGAAGGGAAGGTATGCAGATTAAGGAGGCCGCTCTATGGCCTGAAACAATCCTCCAGGGCCTGGTTTGGTAGATTCCACAAAGCCATGAGCAGGTTCGGCTACCTTCAGAGTAATGCAGATCATACCCTGTTTATCAGAATCAACAAAGGAAAATTAGCCGATCTGATTGTTTATGTGGATGATATTATAATAACTGAGGATGACAAAGAGGAGATCCAGGCTCTGAAAGGAAAATTGGCAAAGGAATTCAAAGTAAAAGATTTGGGTAACCTCAAATACTTTCTCGGCATTGTGGTTGCGAGGTCAAAGCATGACATATTCATGTCTCAAAGGAAATACATACTTGACCTCCTTGAAGCCACTGGGATGAGCGGATGTAGACCCGCTGACACTCCCATTGAAGCCAACCACAAGCTAGGCAGGGATGATGACGACACGATTGAAGACATTCCTGGCTTCAAAAGGCTTGTAGGAAAATTGATTTACTTATCTCATACTCGCCCAGATATCTCCTATGCCGTGGGTGTTCTCAGCCAGTTTATGCACTCTCCAAAGGTCCGTCATGCCGATGCTGCACTTCGTGTCCTCCGGTACCTCAAGTCCTCACTAGGAAAAGACATTCTGTTCTCACCAAAGAAAGAGTTAACTATTGAGGTTTACACTGATGCAGATTGGGCTGGATTGCTCTCTGATAGACGTTCCACGACTGGATATGACTCTATGGTTGGTGGAAATTTGGTTACCTGGAGAAGCAAAAAACAACATGTTGTGGCTAGATCCAGTGCTGAGGCCGAGTTTAGGGCTATGGCTCACGGCATCTGTGAAGAGCTATGGATCTCAACCATTCTGAGAGATCTTGGGCTTAAAGAAAGTGAGCCTATCCGGTTATATTGTGATAGTAAGGCTGTCATCTCCATCGCTCACAATCCTGTGCAACATGATCGTACGAAGCACATTGAGATCGATAGACATTTCATCAAGGAGAATATTGACAGAGGAACTGTGGTGACCCCGTTCGTACGATCTGGTCAGCAACTGGCCGACGTTCTCACAAAGGATCTGAGTTTCAGTGTGTTCACAGACCTTATTGGCAAGTTCGACATGACAGACATGACACGCCCAACTTGGGGGGGGGGGGGTGTTGAGTTATGTGTTATTATCGTGTTGGGTTATATGTATGTTGTAACTGTAAATACTCTTTGTTATGTGGAATGAAGTAATTTCTTTTCCCCTTTCAACAGAATGCCATCGTCATAAACTAAGAGGATAACTGTGCCTGTTGTTTGATGACAAGTAAAGAGAGAGAAGTCCGCCAAGCTTCAAGTAAATTCAACATCACGGACAACCCTACGGAACTTGTCAAACTATGCACGAGCAGACTGTTTGAGAGCATAAATTGATTTCTTGAGGTGACAAACTTGTGACTCTCCCGTGGTCTCAAACCTGGGAGGTTGTTGCATGTAAACAGTTACTTGTAGGTCGCCATTAAAAGAACATTCTTGATATCTAATTGATGTAAGGGCCACTGACGATGGACAACGAAGGAAATTAGGACACGAACTGTGTTTAGTTTGGCTACAGGTAAAAAGGTCTCCTCGTAGTCGAGGCTTTGTTGCTGATTAAATCCACAAGCCATAAGACGGGCCTTGAGACGGTCATAGTCCCATCATGAGCATGTTTGATCACGCAGACCCATTTACATCCAATGGAAGTCTGCCCCGGAGGAAGACGAATCGAATCCCATGTGTTATTAGCCCAAAGGATAGTCATTTCCTCTTCCATGCCCGCACGCCACCCTGGTTGTTGGAGAGCCTGCTGCACAGTGTTAGGTATAGAGATGGAGGATAAAGAAGTTGCAAATTTGAGAAGCGTCGGGAAGAGGCGATGCAAGGACACATAATTCACCATGAGATGATCCGTGGAGATTGAAGTCAGATCAACTGGCCGCGAGGTACCAGCAGTTGTAGGCGACTGTGGAGGGGCGTCAGAGTGAGGAGGATGACAAGTGTAGATGCAAAGAAGAGGTGGTTTGTTTGGTCCGGGAGCCGGGGTTGAAAGAAGTGGTGGGAGAGAAAAAGTAACAGGGATGGCAGGGTGGGGTAATAATGGCAAAGGAGGAGAGTGTGAAGGAGAGCAAAATGGTTGATCTTCCGAAAAGGTAACATCAGCGGACACAACAACCTTGCGATCGGTGAGAGAGTTACACACATACCCTTTCTGAGTACGAGAGTAACCAACAAACATATATTTGGTTGCCCGAGGAGCGAGCTTGTCAGCGAAAGGGCCATGATTATGGACATAGAAGGTACAACCAAATGTCCAAGGCGTGAGAGGGAAGGGCGGTGTAGAGGAAAAGAAAAGTCTAAACGGAGTTACATAGATGAGGACAGACGAAGACAGACAATTGATGAGATAGCATGTCGTGGAGACTGCAAAGTGCCAATAAATTTTGAGAACCTTCGTTTGAAACATGGGAGAGCGAGCAACATCAAGAAGATGTCTATTTTTGCGCTCAGCCACACCATTCTGCTGGGGAGTATACGAACAAGAGGTCTAATGGATAATCCTAAAATCAACGCAGAGATCAGCAAACACATGACTAGTATATTCATGAGCATTATCTGTGCAGATGGTTTTAATTGTGCGGGAAATTGAGTTCGAGTCTCAATAATAAAGGCCCGGAACACAATAATCATCAATAAAAGTAATGAAATATCGATAATAAAAAATTGTAGCTATTTTATACGAGCCTCAAACATCTGAATGCACTAAATCAAAAGGAGCTGTGCTCTGAGTACAAGGAGGAGGAAAGGAATGATGTTACTTTCCAGAAATACATGACTCACAAATAAAAGCTGAAAGAGGTAGATCAGGAAGAGCCTTCCTTTCAATCTGAAGAGGAGCATGCCCAAGACGTCGATGCCACTCTACAGAGGAGACAGTGGAGAGAATGGTGGGAGAAACATCGAGAAGGTAGAGCCTGTTGCACAGTCATGTTTTACCAATGATATTCTGCGTCTGTCGATCCTGCATCACAAAAGAAGAAGAGTTGAAGGTGACAACAATCAAAATCTTCAGTGAGGTGACAAACAAAAAGTCGATTAAAAATAGACCCCGGGACATGAGCAACCGAGCGATGGCAGAGGGAGGAGAAAGGATGCGGTCTGGACTTGACAGATCATAGACCTCCGCTAAAAAAAATAGAGGACCCGCGGTTACAAAAATTCTAACCTCACAAAGGGAGTAGGAATCTAAAGATAATTATGGACCGGTGGCTCTGATACCATGTAGAGGAATATCAGAATATTGAGAAATAAATTATAAAATTTTATTGATCATCTCTCCATATATGAATACATGTATTTGTACAATAATGTAGGAAGAGAAATGAGAGAAATCTCATTCAAGATGTGGGACTAAAAACAATGGGAGGAAGAGGGCCCCAAATGGGCCTTCTTTTGGGTCTTTACAGAATTTCCTTTTAAGAATGTTTATGTTTTCTATTTATGTTGTTTAATTAGGAAAGATCTAATAGATTATTTGATTTCTACTATGGGCTTCACCCGTAATAGCAGTAGCGTCACTGGAAGAGTGATCAGAGGCGGAGATGACGACAGCGGAGGGTACCATGCAGCTGGAACCGCGGCTGCTCGGGCATGGTGTGCACGTGAGGAGAGCTACAAAAATTTCATAAACAAGACAAGGGAAAAGAGAACACTTCTTTGATATAACATAACAACACATGCCTTTAAATAGGCTGCACGACTCATAATGACTAACATTTTAATGAATCGGCAATAATAATTATAGACATTAAAAGTGAACATTGGCTAGTCCCATCGCCCGAGGCCCATGACACTTTCTTTCTTATGCATATTGTTAAAGCCACCCGTCACCACACATCTTACCAAAACCCCGAGGTGATAGTAAGGGGGGACGGGGGTACATAAACACCAAAGGACCGCCTCTGCAGGCGATGTGGGACTAACCCCAACCGCAGGCACGCGGGGATATTCCGCCACACGGGGACCCACCGGGGTCAACAACCAGACCAGGAACGCGGTGGGGAATGCCCAAAGATGCGGTCCCACACAACACGTGTCCTGCTGGATAATATAGTCTCAACACACCCCCGCAGCAGGACAACCTGTTGTGTGGGACCGCATCTTCCCACACAACAGGTTGTGTGGGTGTACCTGCTACGTTCATCTTCCCACACAACACGTGTCCTGCTGGATAATATAGTCTCAACACTCCGCCTTTTCCCCTTCCGCCACGGGTGTTTGGGTGTACCTGCTACGTTCACCACCTTGGTCCCTCCACGGACAAGTTGGACCCTCGTGCCACCAAGCAGATCTTTGTCGGGTACTCCCGCACTCAGAAGGGGTATGTATGTTATTCGCCTACTACCCGCAAGGTTACTGTCTCGCCTGACGTAACTTTCCGTGAAGATCTTCCATTCTTTCCTGCTCCGGATGTCGCTCTGCATCCTGCTCCCGTCGTTCGTCCTGTCATTCCTGCTCCTCACTCCTCAGCCCCTCTCCCTTCCCCGCCTCCGGTCCGTCCACCACCTCCGGTTATCCGGGTCTATTCTCGTCGCTCTCCTCATTCTGTGGCTCCTCTGCAGTCGGCTTCGCCCTCTGGTGCTCTGCTCCCTGCTGCTCCGGCTCCCGTCTCCACCGCTCATCCGATGGCGAACTACGTCTCGCTCCATCGCCTCTCCCCCTCTCTTCTTCACTTTGCCACCTCCTTATCTTCTGTTTCAGTCCCTAACTCTTTGCAGGAGGCGCTTCACCATCCTGGCTGGCGGGCTGCCATGGACGTAGAAATGACGGCCCTTTGGGCCAACCAGACCTGGGTCTTGGCTCCCTTACCTCCCGGTCAGCAACCTGTTGGATGCAAATGGGTCTTCGTCATCAAGCATGCTCCGGATGACACTATTGCCCGACTGAAGGCCCGTCTTGTGGCCCGTGGCTTCACACAACAGGAGGGCCTCGACTATGAGGAAACATTTTCTCCGGTAGCCAAGCTTAACACTGTCCGCGTTCTTCTCTCCGTCGCGGTGCACCGCCGCTGGCCCCTTCATCAGCTTGATATCAAGAACGCCTTTTTGAATGGCGACCTTCAGGAAACTGTCTACATGCGCCAACCGCCCGGGTTTGAGACCACGGGGGAGTCTCGGGTCTGTCTTCTCAAAAAGTCCATCTATGGTCTCAAACAGTCCCCACGGGCGTGGTTTGACAAGTTTAGCAAGGTGGTTCGGGACATGGGGTTCACTCGGAGCTCTGCAGATTTCTCCCTTTTTACCCGACACCGGGCCACTGGCACCATTCTTCTATTGGTTTATGTTGACGACATCATTCTCACTGGGGATGACTCAAAGGGGATTCAAGACGTCAAACAACACCTGAGCACTGTTTTTCAGACTAAAGATCTGGGGACACTTCGCTACTTCCTTGGTCTCGAAATCGCCCGGCGGCCGGACGGGTTGGTACTCTCCCAACGAAAGTACTGTCTCGATCTTCTCAAAGATGCTGGCCAGTCTGGTTGCAAGCCTGCGTGTACCCCGATGGAGGCAAATCACAAATTATGCGCTCATGCTTCGGATGACGATTTGCTTCTTCCGAACCCGGAATACTATCGACGCCTGGTGGGCAAGTTGATCTATCTAACAGTCACAAGGCCAGATATATCATTTGCAGTTGGGGTTGTCAGTAGGTTCATGCATGCCCCCCGGGCTTCTCATCTCCAAGCGGTTGAACGGATTCTCCGATACCTTAAGGGAGCTCCAGGCCAAGGGCTGGTTTACAAAACCTCCGACTCTGCTCCCGCATTGGTTGCCTATTCTGATGCCGACTATGCGGGTTCCCTGGACGATCGAAGATCAACTAGTGGGTTCTGTACGTATTTTGGTGGGCATCTTATTACTTGGAAGAGTAAGAAACAAGCTGTGGTGGCTCGTTCCTCTGCAGAGGCTGAATACAGATCGATGGCCTCAGTTGTTTCAGAACTCACATGGCTTGAAAGTCTCCTTACTGACCTAGGAGTAAAACTCCCCTCCTCTGCTGTTCTATTTTGTGATAGTCAAGCCGCCATACACATCGCAAAGAATCCGGTCTTTCATGAGCGCACAAAACATATCGAGGTTGACTGTCACTTTGTTCGTGAAAAGGTTCAATTGAAGAAACTGGAATTAAAGCATGTTCCAGGAACTGATCAAGTTGCCGACATCCTCACAAAGGCCTTATCAAGCACTATGTTCTACCAATGTTTGTCCAAGCTGGGTGCATATGACCTATACGCTCCAGCTTGCGGGGGAGTGTTGGAAAAGCCCACTTAACATTAGGCCCATTTGTATAGCATTTATTGCTTTTTCTCTCCTCTCTTTAGTCCCACATTGTGTATAGGACTTTTCTCTCTCTTTCTCTCATCTATATATATGTACTCATTTTTTGTATTTGTATCAAGTGGACATATATACAAGGTTGGCTTTCTCCATTTCTACATGGTATCAGAGCCAGGTTCCTGACTCCTGCGGACTCCCCTCTCCGTCCGCCCTGCGGCCTGCGACCTCCTGCGGACTCCCCTATCCAGTCCGCAGCCTCTCCGTGGAACCACCTCTCCTCTGCGACCTGTGACAGTGTGTCCGCTCCTTCTAGCCGCTTCACTCCTGCGGCCTTCCTTGTCCAGTCCGCAGACTCTCCTCCCGTGGAACCACTTCACCTCTCGTCTTCTCCTTCCTCCTCTTGCCCCTTATTTATAGCCATCCTGTGGGGTCCACTGCTTTCCCTTGTCCGCTGCGGACTCTTCCTGTCCGGCGCGACCTCTGCCTTCGCTTCTTCTCCTTGCTCTCCTTCAGCTCGCCAGCTCGCCAGCTCGCCAGCTCGCCAGCTCGCCAGCTCGCCTCCTCCTCTTGGACTTCTTGGTCTTCTTCAGCTCGCCAGTTCGCCAGTTCGCCAGTTCGCCAGTTCGCCAGTTCGCCAGTTCGCCAGATCGCCAGCTCGCCAGCTCGCCAGCTCGCCAGCTCGCCAGCTCGCCAGCTCGCCAGCTCGCCAGCTCGCCAGCTCGCCAGCTCGCCAGCTCGCCAGCTCGCCAGCTCGCCTCCTACTCTTGGTCCTCTTCGGCTCGCCAGCTCGACAACTCGCTTGTCGCCAGCTCGCCAGCTCGCCAGTCGCCCGCCAGCCAGCCCGCCTGCTCGCCAGTCAGCCCCGGCTTCTCTTCTCAGCTCTCCCGTCCGCCGCGGCCTGACCCAGACCGCCGCGGCCTGACCCAGACCGCCGCGACCTGACCCAGACCGCAGCGACTTCCTGCTCGCCGCGACCTCATCCAGGTCGCCGCGACCTCTCCCAGTCCGCTGTCTGCTTCATCTCGCGGCTGCCTCCAGCCCGCTGCGGTCTCCTCCAGCTCGCTGCGGCCTCCTTGAGCTCGCTGCGGTCTCCATGTCTACCTCTGCAGACTCCGTTGGTACGGCAGTTCCTCCTGAACGCCCGCCCTCTATACCAGAAGTCCGCGACGAGCTCCGGATCACTACTATTTCGCTCACTGGCAAGAAGAACTTTGTGGAATGGGCACACTCAGTTCGCCGTGTCCTTCAGTCAAAGGGCTTCCTTCATCATCTGACCCAGACCGTTATTGGTGTCCCTACTGAGGAGTGGTTACGCAATGATGGGCGTGTGCAGACTTGGCTCCTCAACTCTCTCGATGGAGAATCTTATCGCCTGGCCATGTATCATGAGACGGCCAAAGGCATGTGGGACGAGCTACACACCCTCTATTCTGGCAAAGATAGTCTCCACCATCTCTATGATATCATCACCGCTCTCCAGGCCCTTGACAGCAGTGGCGCAACCGACTTGACGTCCTTTGTTGCTCAAGCCCGGTCTCTGGTTGAGGCTTGGATCCACCATCAGCCTCCCACTCTAGATCTCGCTGCCCAACGTACCCAGAAGGAAGCTGTGGGTATCGCCATGATGATGGCTCGGGTACCCTCTCATCTTCACAGTGTCCGGGCTCACATCCTCTCCTCTACTGTTACACCGTCCTTTTCCGACGTGTGCTCAATGCTTCTCAAGGTCTCCCCGCCTCCGGATGTTCCCGGCCTTCCTTCTCCGGCCCTTGTTCAACAGGCACCCGCTCCCTTATTGCCTCTTCCCCCCTCTGCCCGGGGTGGCCGCTCTGACTCTCGCGGCCGGGGTCGCGGTGGCCGATCTAGGCCTCAATGCTCGTTCTGTGGTAGAGTTGGTCATCTTGAGGCCACTTGCTTTCGCAAACATGGCCGACCTCCTCGTCCACAGGTCTCTGCTGCTACTACCGACTCTGCCTCCTCTCGTACTGAGCTCGACGAGGTTCGTCTTCAGCTCCAGCATCTTCATGGCTTGCTCAGCCGTCCGCCTGCCTCGGTTGCCTCTGCTGCCTCTCTCTCCAATGAAGGTATCGCCTGCCTATCCTCTGGCACGCGCTGGATCCTTGATTCTGGTGCCACTCATCATATCACCTCTGTTAGGCCACCACAGTACTTGTCTTCACCTCACCCGAAGTACATTACTGTTGCTAATGGGGCGTCGGTTCCCGTATCTGGATGTGCTGATATTTCTCTCACCTCTTCTCTCCTCCTCCGCTCGGCTCTTCATGTTCCGGGCTCTCCTTTCAATTTACTCTCTGTCGGTCGCCTTACTACAGATTCTAATTACTCAGTAACATTTACTTCTTCTTCTTTTCTCATACAGGATCAGCAGACGCAGACTATCATTGGTAGAGGACGGCTGCAGAATGGGCTCTATCTTCTTGACGACTCTCCCACTGTCCTCGCATCTATCTCCTCTTCGGATTGGCATCGTCGTCTGGGACATGCTCCTCTTCCAGTCCTCCGGAAGGCTCTTCCTGATGTCACTCTCCCTGCTTTTCGTTGTGACACATGTATTTTGGGCAAACAGCCCCGTTCTTCTTTCCCCCCTCATTGTACTCGGAGCTCCGCTCCTTTTATTTTAGTACACTCCGATATATGGGGTCCGTACAAATTTACTAGTATTTCTGGCTATCGTTATTTTCTTACTTTTATTGATGATTACTCTCGCATGACGTGGTTATATCTCCTTCGGGATCGCTCTGAACTTCCCCGCGTATTTCGGGCCTTCATACTTGAGACTCGCACTCAGTTCTCTGCACCTATTCGCACTATTCGCACTGACAATGCGCGGGAGTACACCAGTCATACGTTTGCCACCCTCTGCTCTGAGTTCGGCATTCTTCACCAAACATCCTGTCCGTACACACCACAACAGAATGGTGTCGCTGAGCGCAAGAATCGTCACCTTCTTGATGTCGCTCGCTCGCTTATGCTTCAAATGCAGGTCCCCAAACCATACTGGAACTACGCTCTCTCCACGGCTTGCTTCCTCATCAACCGCCTCCCGTCTTCCGTCCTCCAGTATGCTACTCCTTTCAACCTCGCTCTGATACCATGTTAAAGCCACCCGTCACCACACATCTTACCAAAACCCCGAGGTGATAGTAAGGGGGGACGGGGGTACATAAACACCAAAGGACCGCCTCTGCAGGCGATGTGGGACTAACCCCAACCGCAGGCACGCGGGGATATTCCGCCACACGGGGACCCACCGGGGTCAACAACCAGACCAGGAACGCGGTGGGGAATGCCCAAAGATGCGGTCCCACACAACACGTGTCCTGCTGGATAATATAGTCTCAACACACCCCCGCAGCAGGACAACCTCCCTCTGATACCATGTTAAAGCCACCCGTCACCACACATCTTACCAAAACCCCGAGGTGATAGTAAGGGGGGACGGGGGTACATAAACACCAAAGGACCGCCTCTGCAGGCGATGTGGGACTAACCCCAACCGCAGGCACGCGGGGATATTCCGCCACACGGGGACCCACCGGGGTCAACAACCAGACCAGGAACGCGGCGGGGAATGCCCAAAGATGCGGTCCCACACAACACGTGTCCTGCTGGATAATATAGTCTCAACACATATGTATTGCTGAACGTGCCAATATGGCCACCGGCAATTCCATATCAGTCGAGTTCCTCGCTTTCTTTCTTATCTTTTGATTTTCTTCAAGTGTGGCAAGTGATTTTTGTTTGAAGGATGGCCATTGCTTTATCTCTTCTGATGGAGAATACTGTATCTTTTCCTTTGTTGTTTTACTAATTTTGCAACCAAACTTTTTGAGTCTCTCTTTTAGTT
The DNA here is from genome assembly GCA_039583875.1 of Platanthera guangdongensis. Classification (NCBI taxonomy): domain Eukaryota; kingdom Viridiplantae; phylum Streptophyta; class Magnoliopsida; order Asparagales; family Orchidaceae; genus Platanthera; species Platanthera guangdongensis. Next base: position 157,868,520 of record CM077160.1, on the reverse strand, counting down.
TTCGACTTTGTTTTGGTGATTCTATCCTTGATTGATGATATTGTGAGATATGATATTCTTGTGATCTGTGGTTGTTTCGAAAACCTCCAACATATTGAAAGGAGCGAAGGAAAAGAGAGCTGCAAACAATTAAGGTTAATAGGAAAGCTACAGTTTAGTCACTGGGGATGGGTGATGGATGAAGAAACAGTTGTCCATAATTGTGGGCTCAGATTGCATGAATAGGGAAATATTTTGATGTTATTTCTCACGGGCACTGCCTTTATATTTATACAATAAGGATTGATCAAAATAATATCTAATTTAATCCCACTATCAAGTGGTTTGGATTGCAAATTAAAAAAAAAGATCTACACATGAATATGAATATAGGATGGATGCACATGTGAGAATATCTAATAAGGATTGAAATGAAGAAAATAAAAAAAGTATTGTATCATTTCAGATAGCATGTTGTTGGGTTTTGTTACCACAATAATTTTGATTTGAAGAAGTTCCCCTAAAACTAAGGTGAATTGTAGTTGTATTTGATACTCTGTTTAGTTGAGTGTTTGCAGGACTTAATTGTCAGGTGTAGACCAATGTCAGTTTACAATGAGTCTCCAAACACATGACCATACAATGTAATCCCTCATTGCATGATCCATAATGTTGACTCATGTGTAGCCTCTCTATTGGGACACACTTCTTTTTCAGGCACTAAGGACAAGGGAAAAAAGTTGGTTGCTGATTTTATTAAAGAATTGATGTTTTCAGATTTTAAGAAAATTCTCTAAGTATTTTTCTCGAGTACAATGTTCTGTACTCGAGAAGGACTAAGTTAATTCTCGAGTTAAACGTGTCATAATTTCGAGTTGCAAAAGTAGTTCTCGAGAAAGCATAATGCAGTTCTCGAGAAGGCCTTATGTACTCGAGTACTTCAGGACACCTCTTCTCGGGTTACTCTCTTTTCCATACTGAAATTTTTCTAAGTCTTTTTCTCTAGAAGACCATGTTTAGTTCTCGTGAAGGATATGTTTAATTCTCGAGTAGCTAGTCTTAAGGCGTTGAAAGCGCTGAGAAGTTAAGTCTAGTTCTCGAGTAAGGCTTGCTGTACTCGAGTAGAAGTCGTCTTTTGTTCTCGAGTACAGTCTGTTAAAAAGCGTTGAGAGCGAGACTTGTCTCAACGCCATCTGGAAATGTTCTCAGGTAGACTAAGTCAAAAAACGTTGAGAGCGAAACTTGACTCAGCGCCATCTGGAAATTTTCTCGAGACAGTCTTTTATTCTGGAGTACAAAGTACTTCTTCTCGCGAACAATAACTTATTTTTCTCGAGTATTTTCCTTCATTCCCGAGAATGCTGAATTTCACCTCCACGTTTTGTTTTCTAAGTCTTTTTCTCGAGATCTTCATTGTTCTTCTCGAGAACCAGTAAACTTTTTTCTCGAGTACAATTCTTCTTCTCGAAAACTGCTGTACTGTTTTCAGAAATTTTCTTCTAAGTCCAGACAGACGTAATTTCAAATGTCATTAGTACGTGATTGGTTCATGTGACTATCAGTAATTATGATTATAACCGTTAGGCAAGTCCTATAAAAGGTCTTGTCATTTTCGACCAACTATAGTAAGATATTCTAAGAATTCTGAATCCCTAATTTTCTTTCCATAATCGGAAGCGTCGCCACTCATCGCCTTCATCGCCAAAAGCGCTTTCGATCCAGATCGATTCAGAGCAAGTGATTCAAAGATCAAGACATTCTACAACCTACAGATCCAATACTTGATCTTGCTTAGTCCAGAATTTCAGATCCAGAGATCTTGCCGAGTCTTCTTCAAACATTTCTGATAGAGCCGCAAAGTTCAAGGAAGAAGAAACGCAGAAGCTGTCAGATCCGAGAGATAAAATGTTGTTTGTATTCCTGTATATTTCATTTTATTCTTGTACGAGATTTTGTCTCCGAGTTTTGTAGGAAGTTTTTCTTCCGAGTGTAGATCCCGTTTCTAGATCGAGTTGTAGGAGATTTTTACTCCGAGTTGTAGGAGTGTTTTTACTCCGAGTTGTAGGGGCGTTGCTCCGAGTTGTAGAATTGTTTTCAATTCGAGATTAGTGGAGTAGCCGAGTCTAGTGCGTTGCTAGATCAGTGATGTGGAAAGTGGATGTACCCAAGGTTGGGGAACCAATATAACTCTTGGTGTTGTCTGTGAATGCTTGATTATTTTTGTGCATCGCTCGCTAAATTTTTTATTCCGCAAAAAGACGCACAACTCACCTATTCACCCCCCTTTAGGTAATTTAGGTAAAGAATTTAAAACATTTTCAATTGGTATCAGAGGGAGGTTGTTCATAAAAAGGTGAACACCTTGAACAGATCTGCCCCAAGTTGTCTTTTGAGTGTTTCAAGCATGGACAGATCCAAAGACTCCACTAAGCTTCCAGTGTGCAATAAGACGAACTTTCCCATGTGGAAAGAAAGAGTAAAGTTCTTCATGGAAGCTGTTGACCCCTGCATCTTCATGATAGTGGAAAAAGACCCTCATATGCCTATGATCGCTTCCACTGTTGATCCTACTAAGAATGTGCCAAAGAAATTGATGGACCTCAACAAAGACGAGATTGCATTTGTCTCTCTTGACAAGAAAGCCAAAAACATCATCGCAAGCGCAGTCGATGACTCTATGTTGCAGAACCTCATTCACTCCAATTCTCTCAAGGAGATGTGAGAGTCTCTAATCATTTTGATGGAAGGCACAGAAGAAGTAAGAGATGACAGAAGATCCATTCTGAATCAGAAGTATGCGACCTTCAAGCAAGGCCCCAAGGAAGCAATTGCTGATACATATGAACACTTTTTCAAAATCGTCAATGGCCTAAGGAACTATGGCCGGGTGTTCACAGATGGTGAACTAAACGACAAGTTCCTGAGATCCTTGACAAAGGAATGAGACAACAAAATATGTGCCATCATGGAATTTGGGAGATTAGAAGAAACTGACCCTCAGATCTTCTTTGGGAAGCTTATGTCCTATGAGCTTCAAATCAATACAAGAAAAGCTGAAGAAGAGGACAACGAATTTTCGTCAAAAGATAAGTCTGTTGCACTGAAGGCAGACAGCTCAAGAAAGACCAAAGCTGAATCTTCTGCTTCCACTCAAGAAGACTATGAAGAAGAAGACTCAGAGCCAAGCACCTCAGGCTTAGATCTATCTGATGGAGAGTTCTTCCTACTCTCCCGACAATTCAATAAGTTTCTCAGCAAGAAGAAACAAATGAGAGGAAATGATTCCTCATTCAGAAGATCACGTCACGACGGTGACTATCAAAAGAAAAGTCACACATCTGACAGGTATAAATCTAAACCGAACAAACATGTTTCATCTAACGTTGTTTGCTACTGTTGTAATAAGTTAGGGCATATAAGTTCTGACTGCCCTCACAAGAAGGAGGGTGGAAGAAGAGAGGAGAAGAAAACTTCTTATAATAAGAAGAAGACTGAAAGAAGCCTCGTAGCCAAGAAGGGCAAGACTCTCAGCGACTCTGACTCATCTGAGTCAAGTGAAGAAGAGGAAGCCTACTTTGGGCTCATGACACACACAAATGAGGAAGAAGAACCTCAGTACACTGGGAAGGTAAACTCTCATCCTTCTCTTTCTGAATCAGATGTTTTTGATCATGATCATGAGGAATGCTCTTCTGATGATGAGTCTGAACTCATGACCCAATAAAAAGAGTTAATCAAGGCTTACGACTAATGTCGAAAAGTCGTGAAAACTCAGGCCAAGGAGATTAAATCTCTCAAGGCTGAAGAGAGCACTCTGAGAGAGGAAGTCGCCAAGACGGACTCACTCAGAGTGAACTTCAATGCTGCTATTGAAGAGTATAATAAAGCTCTCGAGCACCTAGATCTGAAGGAGAAGATCATCAAAGAATTGGAAGAACAACTTGTTGCGGAAAAAAAACTTGTTGAGAGCTTCTCCCAGCCCAAGACTGTCCTTCCTTTTGTTGCTGAATTTCAGCTCAGGTCAAAGGTGCTGGCTTAGGCCATGTTGATGCTCCTAGTAAATCCTCTATGAGAAATAAGGCTCAAAGGAAGAGTAAGACGGCCAAGATGACTTTGGCCAAGGAGAAAGAGAAAGTTCCTCAAGATCAGATCTCATTCAAAAAGTCATATTTCCAACGAACGAGTTTGATCTTGATTCGTCCTACGGTCACTTTGCTAGGTCTACTTATGTAGAGCCCAAGTCTTGGTACCAAGAATGAACCCGTCCCCGGAACTTTGGCGAAAGTGTCTTCGAGGCATCTTATGAGGAGATTACTCTTCAGAACTATGACCCTTATAATCATGGTCATAACATCAAGAAAGTGTCAAAAGTAAAACCTGTTGTTGAAAAGCCTCTAAAGGAGAAGAAGCCATGTGAATGCCATCACCATGAAACTTCTACCTCTAAGACTGCTGTCCCTGCTAGACCACACTCTCAAAAGGTCAAACAGGAGAACATCAGACAAAGATACAACATATTTGACTATTGGTGCTGCGGCAAAGTTGATCACTTTGCTATAGATTGATGGTTTAACTCTAGAAATTATGTAACTCAAGTTGATAATGTGAAAAAGACCACTCACAATGTTAACACTCGTAGGGGGAGTATGCTAACCAGAGACCTAGGACCCAAGCTTGTTTGGGTTCCTAAGGGATTCTAAACTTGTCAATGTAGGTATGTCCATAGGCCAACAAAAACTCCTACCTGACAAATAGACAAGAAGAAGTTCCAGGAAATCTCTTGGAATTAGAAGATTTAATCTGTGCTGTTGCAAGTTTGACAATAAAACAACTGAAGAAGAGTTTCTCCTGAATTGGTTGAGGGGGAGCTTCTAGCTGAAAACTCTCTCCAAAAGGACCTCTGAGGTGATTGAGCTCTCAGTGAAGAAGAGGCTATGAGTGAGACCTCTGCCCTGTCCCCTATTGAAGATGTCAGAAAAGGGGAGAGAGAGATGAAGAGAAAAAGGAGGAGAAAAATGCAAGGCTGAATGAAGCTGTCAGAAAGGGGGAGAAATGCATCAATATCCCCTTAAGAAAAGTAAGGCTATGCATTTTTTATTTACTTTTCATTTTTTTTCACCTATGCAATTCAACTTAGTATATGAGGTTCTGAATTTTTCAAATAGGGGGAGATTGTTGGGTTTTGTTACCACAATAACCTTGATTTGAAGAAGTCCCCCTAAAACTAAGGTGAATTGTAGTTGTATTTGATGCTCTGTTTAGTTGAGTGTTTGCATGACTTAATTGCCCGGTGTAGACCAATGTCAGTCTACAATGAGTCTCCAAACACATGACCATACAATGTAATCCCTTATTGTGTGATCCATGATGTTGATTCATGTGTAGCCTCTCTATTGAGACACACTTTGTTTTTCAAGCACTAAGGACAAGGGAGAAAAGTTGGTTGCTGATTTTATTGAAGAATTGATGTTTTCAAATTTTAAGAAAATTCTAAGTATTTTTCTCGAGTACAATGTTCTGTACTCGAGAAGGACTAAGTTAATTCTCGAGTTATTCGTGTCATAATTTCGAGTTGCAAAAGTAGTTCTCGAGAAAGCATAATGCTGTTCTCGAGAAGGCCTTATGTACTCGAGTACTTCATGACACCTCTTCTCGGGTTACTCTCTTTTCCAGACTGAAATTTTTCGAAGTCTTTTTCTCGAGAAAACCATGCTTAGTTCTCGAGAAGGATATGTTTAATTCTCGAGTAGCTAGTCTTAAGGCGTTGAAAACGCTGAGAAGTTAAGTCTAGTTCTCGAGTAAGGCTTGCTGTACTCGAGTAGAAGTCGTCTTTTGTTCTCGAGTACAATCTGTCAAAAAGCGTTGAGAGCGAGACTTGTCTCAATGCCATCTGGAAATGTTCTCGAGTAATCTAAGTCAAAAAGCGTTGAGAGCGAGACTTGACTCAGCGCCATCTGGAAATTTTCTCGACACAGTCTTTTGTTCTCGAGTACAAAGTACTTCTCGAGAACAATAACTTATTTTTCTCGAGTACTTTCCTTCATTCCCGAGAATATTGAATTCAACCTTCACGTTTTTTTTCTAAGTTTTTTCTCGAGATCTTTATTATTGTTCTCGAGAACCAGTAAGTTTTTTTCTCCAGTACAATTCTTCTTCTCGAGAACTTCTGTACTGTTTTCAGAAATTTTTCTTCTAAGTCCAGACAAACGTAATTTCAAATGTCATTAGCACGTGATTGGTCCACATGACTATCAGTAATTATGATTATGACCGTTAGGCAAGTCCTATAAAAGGTCTTGTCATTTTCGACAAACCCTAGTAAGATATTCTAAGAATTCTGAATCCCTAATTTTATTTCCATAATCGGAAGCGCCGCCGCTCATCGCCTTCATTGCCAAAAGCGCTTTCGATCCAGATCGATTCAGAGCAAGTGATTCAGAGATCAAGACATTCTACAATATACAGATCCAATACTTGATCTTGCTGAGTCCAGAATTTCAGATCTAGAGATCTTGCCGAGTCTTCTTCAAACATTTCTGATAGTGCTGCAAAGTTCAAGGAAGAAGAAAGACATAAGCTGTCAGATCTGAGAGATAAAATATTGTTTGTATTTCTATATATTTCATTTTATTCTTGTACACGATTTTGTCTCCGAGTTTTGTAGAAAGTTTTTCTTCCGAGTGTAGATCTCGTTTCTGGATCGAGTTGTAGGAGATTTTTACTCCGAGTTGTAGGAGTGTTTTTACTCGGAGTTGTAGGGGCGTTGCTCCGAGTTGTAGGATTATTTTCAATGCGAGATTAGTGGAGTAGCCGAGTCTAGTGCGTTGTTAGATCGGTGAGGTGGAAAGTGGATGTACCCAAGGTTGGGGAATCACTATAACTCTTGGTGTTGTTTGTGAATGCTTGATTATTTTTGTGCATCGCTCGCTAAATTTTTTATTCCGCAAAAAGACGCACAACTCACCTATTCACCCCTCTCTAGGTGATTTAGGTAGACAACTTAAAACATTTTCACATGTGAACCACAAATAATAGGGAGGTGGTTCACATTATCAAGGAGAGTACCATATATCTAATCACATATCCATGGATGCAGGATTTAATTCAATAATTGATCAAGTGCACAAGTTATTCCTGAATAAGCATTTTTTTCTAATGACGTGAACATTGATTTGTCTGTTAAATCTCCATTATGGAGCTTATTTAGAAGGTGACAAAGTTATGCTTCTTTTTTCGTTTTCCTCTAATTCTTATACGTTTTCTGATCACAGTATGTAGATAAAGAATTTGGAACGGGAGTTTTGAAGATAAGCCCCGGGCATGATCACAATGACTATCTACTGGCTAGAAAGCTTGGCCTTCCAATACTCAATGTGATGAACAAAGATGGCACTCTTAATGAGGTTGCTGGATTGTACAGGTAGAGTTATAACTCATTTTGTAAAACGGAACTTTAATTCTTGGTTCAAAATCATTAGGGACTATGCTGGCATATCCCTTCGTTTTCTTTGCATACTTCCCAGTGGCCTAGATCGGTTTGAGGCTCGAAAGAAACTATGGTCAGCTCTTGAAGAGACTGGTTTGGCAGTAAAGAAGGAACCACATACTTCAAGAGTTCCAAGATCCCAGCGCGGTGGAGAAGTGTGATAACAAATAGCCATACACCTTTGATGAATTTATTCTTCTCTTCATATGTTTGATTGTCCTCCTGAAAGTTGCTGATGCCCACAAAAAATTCAATTAGGTAATTGAACCACTGGTGAGCAAGCAATGGTTTTTGACTATGGAACCATTAGCTGAAAAGGCTCTCCATGCAGTTGAGAAGGGAGAGTTGACTATTCTTCCTGAAAGATTTGATAAGGTATCAACCGTCTATGAATTTCATTATGCAAGATTTTGTTGTTGTTGATCGGTCATATCATTTTAGATGTTTGATATATATATATATATATATATATATATATATATATATATATATATATATATATATATATTTCTTTACATACTTAACAGTAGTGCAATTTGCGTCATTTATTAAGTTACCACTGATTGGCTTTATAGGGATTCTAACTCCCCCACTTTATATGGTTATTTGACTGCAGATTTATAAACATTGGTTAACCAACATTAAAGACTGGTGTATCAGCAGACAATTATGGTGGGGTCATAGGATACCAGTTTGGTACATTAAAGGTAAAGATTGTGAGGAAGAGTATATTGTTGCAAGGAATGGGGAAGAAGCACTAGCAATAGCTTATGAAAGATATGGGAAATCAGTTGAAATTTATCAAGATCCCGATGTTCTAGACACTTGGTTCTCAAGGTTTGCTCTTTCAATGATAAACATTGTCTTGACTATATAATATATTATAGTACAAAAGGATAACAAATCTTCTCTCAGATCAGGTTATTTTGTTAAACATCACTAATTGGCTTGCAGCTGTTAAAAGTTTTTGAGTTATGGGTTGTCGCTTGTTTGACTTAAATACATTCTTATTTAAGTATATGTTTTGTGGTTTCCTTGTTAGTTGCACAATATGTAGTTATGATTAATTGTCATTCCACTGTTGCATTTGTCTCAAAATGAGCAATTTGACAATCGTGTGTTTGACCAGCAAACTAGCTTTATCTAGCAGCCAATCCTGATGGATGACGAGAATTGGGCAAGGTGTAGAACATCACCTTTGAATAACATGCCACACCTTATCTCATAATGAAAGTAGGAGAGAGTTTCTGCATGAACTTAAACTTGCTTTTTGACACATGGTAGGCTATGTGACGTGGTTGTGCGACGCTAATGCTGTCTTATGTGAGTGGTGCAATGCGGACTCAAATAATCCCAATCTAAATGATGCGTGAATAAATTTAATTTAACCCGGAAATAAAATCTTAGCAAAAATAATTATATAAAATTAGCAATTAATCACAATGTGAAATTCACTTTCGGTACTTAGCGAAATCACGATCACTTTCAGTAGGAGTGCTTTCAACTACAATTTTCGCAAATGGCGACTTATAAGAATTAGGGAAATGCAACAATAACACAAGTTCAGTCACCAATCAAGTATAATTTTTTCATCCAATAATCAATAAAAAAGAGGAATTGTTATGGGCAGCATGCCCAATTAGTTATCTCATCTTTTATTATGTTTATCGTATCAGGTCTTGTTATGTATGTGTTCTTATTGTTAAGAGTCAGGGTATTTATGTTTGTAGAACACTGCGAGAATTTGTGAGAAATAAAATATAATTTTTATTATATCTCCAAAAATTGTTACATGTATCTGTACATTAATATAAGTTGAGAAAGAAGGAGAACAATCCCAATCTAAGATGTGAGAAGGCCCTAAATGGGCCTCTCTTTGGGCCTTTACACAATTTTCTTTTAACACTTCCTCGCAAGCTGGGGCATACAAATCGTCGGCACCAAGCTTGAATAAGAACTGATAATATAACACTCGTGGTAAGACCTTAGTGAGAATATTAACAACTTGATCAACAACCAAAACATGTTTCAATTCAAGCTTCATCATTTGAACTTTCTCTCGAATGAAGTGGCAGTCTACTTCAATGTGTTTAGTTCGCTCATAAAAAAACAAGATTCTTAGCAATGTGTATAGCCTCTTGACTGTCGCTAGCAGGTGAGGAAAGCTTGACTTCCAAATCATCTAGGAGGCTTTCTAACCACGTAAGCTCAGATACTATGGATTGCATCGAGCGATACTCTGCTTCGGCCGAAGAGCGAGCAACTGCAGACTGTTTCTTGCTGTGCCACGCAATAAAGTGTTCTCCAAAGTAAGTACAAAATTCACTTGTGAACGTCAATCATCCAAGGAGCCAACATAATCAACATCAGAATAAGCAATTAACTACAGAGTAGAAGAGGAAGATGGTTTGTATACTAGCCCTTGTCTAGGGGTAGTCTTCAGATATCTTAGGATCCGCTTGATGGCCTGTAGGTGAGACGTCTGTGGAGAATGCATGAATCAACTAACACTATCACAACAAATGAGATATCTGGTCTTGTAACTGTAAGAAAATCAACTTTCCTACGAGTTGTCGATAATACTTGGGATTATAAAAAAGATCGGTGTCAGAGACATGAGTACAGAGCCTGTGATTGACATTCATAGGAGTATCAAAAGACTTGCATCCAAAATAACCATTGTCATGAAGAAGATCAGGGCAGTACTTCCGTTGAGATAAGACAAGACTATCAGGATGTCGTGCAACTTCTAGGACAAGAAAGTACCGAAGATTTCCCAAATCTTTAGTTTGAAAAATTGAATTCGAGTATTGCTTGATCATTTGTATTCCGTTGGAATCATCTCCTGTAATTAAAATGTCATCGACAAAAATTAAGAGAATCACTGTGTCTGTTGTTTGATGATGAGTAAAGAGAGAGGTCTGCCGAGCTCCAAATGAGTCCAACCTCACAAACAACCTTACTAAACTTGTCAAACCATGCACACAAAGACTGTTTGAGACCATTAATAGATTTCTTAAGATGACAGACACGTGAGTCCCCTGTGATTTCAAACCCGTGAGGTTGTTGCATGTAGATTGTTTCGTGAATGTCACCCTTGAGAAAGACATTATTGATGTCGAATTGATGTAATGGCCACTGACGATGCGCCGCCAAGGAAACTAGGACTCAAACAATGTTCAACTTCGTAACGAGAGAGAATGTCTCATCATAATCGATGTCTTGTTGCTGAGTAAACCCACGAGGCATAAGAAGAGCCTTGAAACGGTCAATGGTCCTATCTGGAGCATGTTTGATCGCGAATGCCCATTTACAACCAACACAAGTATGCCCCTAAGGTAGAGAGACCAGATCCCAGGTCTCCTTATCCATGGTCGCACGCTACCCCGAATGTCGAAGAGCCTCCTGCACAGAGTTAGGTATAAAAATGTTGGATAAAAAGTTGCAAATTTGAGAAGCATTTGGGAGAGGCGATACAAAGATACATAATTCGCCATGAGATGTGCCGTAGAGATAGGAGCCGGATCAGCAGACCGCAAGGTACCAGAGGTAGAGGGCGACTATTAAGGGTGTCAGAGCGAGGAGGACGACGAGTGTAGACACAAAGAAAGGTGGCTTGTTCGGTGCGGAAACCGATGTTGGAAGAAGAGGTGGGACAGGAGAAGTTACTGGGATGGCATGACGTGGCAATAACGACTGTGGATGAGTAGAAGGAGACGAGTAAAAAGATTGATCTTCCAGAAAGGTAACATCATCAGACACAACAACCTTGCGATCAGTGGGAGAGTATCACACATATCCTTTTTGGCAAACATATATTTGGTAGCCTGAGTAGCAAGCTTGCCAGTGGAAGGACCAAAATTATGGACATAACAGGTACAACAAAATACCCAAGGTGTGATGGAGAAAGGCGATGTGGACTGAAAGAGAAGTCTAAACGGAGTGACATAGTTGAGAGTGGAGGAAGGTAGGCGATTAATGAAATAACATGCTGTAGATACTGCAAAATGCTAATAGACCTTGAGAACCTGCATTTGAAACATAAGGGAGAGCGTAACATCAAAAAGATGTCTATTTTTGCACTCAGCCACACCATTCTATTTGAGGGTATAAACACAAGAGGTATGATGGATGATCCCAAACTCAGTACAAAGATCATCAAACACATTACTAGTATATTCACAAGCATTGTCTGTACAGATAGGTTTAATTTTTTGGAAAAATTGAGTACGAGTCTCAATAATAATGGCTCGAAATATACGAGTTAGATCTGATCGATCATAGAGTATATGTAACCACGTCATACGAGAATAATCATCAATATAAGTAATGAAATAACAGTAACAAAAAATACTGACAATCTTATATGAGCCCCAAACATCAGAGTGTATTAAATTAAAAGGAGCATCGCTCTAAGTACAATGAGAAGAAAAAGAAGAATGATGTTGTTTGCTAAAGATATATGATTCACAGGTAAAGACAAGAAGAGATAAATCAGAAAGAACCTTTTTGAGAATTGGTAGAGGAGCATGCCCAAGATGTTTATGCCAATCCACCGAGGTGACTACTGAGAGAATAGTGGGAGAGACGTCTATAAGATAGAACTCATTGCCCAGTTATCTATATCAATGATATTTTGTGTCCGTCTATCCCGCACCACAAAAGAAGAAGATATGAAGGTCATAGAACAGTCAAGATGTTCGATAAGGCGACTAACAAAAAGAAGATTGAAAGGAGAGCCTGAGACGTGAATAACTAAGCGAAGAGAGATAGAGGAGTTGAGAGGCATATTAGCAGAGCCAGAGACAGAAGCGGTGTCAGCATTGGACACAATGATAAACTTGGGATGGGGAGATGCCAAGTACCAAGGAGGTTTTTGCGGTGTGATTTGGTGGGTGGCACCAGAGTCCACAATCTAATGTGGATTATAGGTAAGACCGGCGATATCATTATTGGAGATAGAGGCAACAAATCTAGATGGACGATTGAGTAACCGTTGGTGATACTGGAGCTGGAGGCACATGACGTCAATACTGGAGCTGGAGTAACAAAAGATGTGTCAGCAACAACAGGTGCCTCTAACATGCCTAGTGACTAGACTCTCACAACGCCTAGCAGGTGCCTCTAATGGTCTCATTTCTACGTGTCCAAACCATCTTAGACGAGCTTCTCGTATCTTCTCTGAAATTGGTGCTACCCGTGTCTTATCCCTGATACTTTCATTCCTAATTTATCCAATCTTGTGTGTCCACACATCCGCCTAAGCATTCTCATCTCCTCAACTCCCATTTTTTGCTTATGTACACAATTCACTTCTCAACACTCGGAACCATAGAGCATCGCTGGTCTAATTGCAGTACAGTAAAACTTGTCCTTAAGTTTTAGTGGTACTTTACGATCACATAAGATCCCTGATGCTCTTCTCCACTTCAACCAACCCGCTTGGATTCTGTGTCACATCTTTATTAATACCTCCATCTTTTAAGCTATCGATCCAAGATATTTAAAACACTCATTACGAGAAATATCTTGATCACTCAACTTAATAACGAAGTCACATGTCTTTTTTGTACTGTTAAATTTAAGCTCCATATACTCTGTATTTGCCCTGCTCAACTTAAAACCCTTCTTTTTTAAAGTATCTCGCCAAGATTTAAGTTTTGTGTTGCGTCTCGTCAACCAAAATGATATCATCCACAAACAATAAACACCAAGGTATTGCTTGTTGGATATGTCTGGTGAGCTTATCTAAGATAATGGTAAAGAGATATGAGCTTAAAGATGAACCTTGATGTAATCCAACAGTGATAGAGATTTCCCGTGTTAATCCTCGAGATGTCCCCACCCTTGTCACTGAATTTGTATACACATCTTTGATTATGTTAATATATGATGCATTTACACCTTTTTTTTCTAAAACTCTCCATAAGATCTCTCTTGGAATCCTATCATAAGCCTTCTTAGGAGCAATAAACAACATATGCAAATCTTATTTTCTTTCTCGATAGTTGTCAATGAGTTTCCTCAAGAGATGTATAGTTTACATGGTCGACTTCCTTGGCATGAATCCAATTTGATTCTCCGAGATGTTAGTTTCTCGTCTTAATCTTCTTTCTATTACTCGTTCTCATAGTTTCATGCTACGAGTCATCAATTTAATTTCTCTGTAATTAACACAATTTTGTATATCTTCTTTATTCTTATATAAAAGTACCAAAATACTTACTCTCCATTGATCTGACATTCTCTTTGATTTCAGTATTTTATTGAAAAAATATGTAAGCCACAAAATTCCTTCATTTTATAGATATTTCTATACTTCGATGGGTATATCGTCTGGCCAAACTGTCTTTCTATTTTTCATCTTATTTAGAGCATCTTTTGCCTCTGATACTTGTATTTTACAATAAAACGTTATGTTCTTATACTTATCTGATTTACTTAACTCTTCCAAGTTCAATTCATTGTACTTTGTTTCATTATAGGGTTGATAAAAATATCTTTTCTATCGCTCTTTAATATCTACATTATCCGTCAAAACTCTATGTCTCATCCTTTATGCATGTTATTTGACTTAAATCTCTTGTGTTTCTTTCTCTACCTCGAGCAATTTTATATATGTCACGCTCTCCATCTTTGGTATCTAATCGCATATAAAATTCTTCATAAACTTCACTTCTTGCTTTACTTACTGTTCGTTTAGCTTCTTTTTTGGTGACTTTATACATGGCTAAGTTTTCATCATTCTTACAAGTGTAGAGTGATTTATAGTTGACATCTTTGCCCTCACTTTGTCTTGCACTTTTTCTTTTCACCACCAAGATTCTTTATTTGGGGGCGCATGACCTTTTAATACTCAAAGTATGTTCTTTTCACTTATCCTTAAATGTGAAGACATAACTTCTCATGAGCCATTTTGATTAACATCAACTAGTTGTTTCATAATTGTCGTCTTTAAAATATCCCGCTTTTCCATCTTAAGTTCCACCATCGAATTTTTTGTAACATTTTTGTTCTTGTCTTAAATTTATTATATTTAATTTGTACATCTAACACCACTAATCTATGTTGTGTTGTCAAATTTTCTTCTGTTATGATCTCACAATCCTTACAAGTCATTTTATCCATTTGCGAGTCATAAAATAATCAATTTGTGACTGATTTGATCCGCTTCTAAATATAATTAAATGTTCTTCCCTCTTTATGAAAAACGTATTTGATACAACTAGCTCATGTGATACGACAAAGTTTAAAATGGTTTGTCTTTTTTTTATTCCTTTCTTCATATCAATATCCTTCATGAACGGTGGTGTAATCTACATTTTCCTTTTTTATATGTTCATTTAAGTCTTCTCATATGAAAATCTTCTCTATTTGTGAGATTTCTCTTACTAAATCATCTAAGTTTTCCCAAAATTGCATTTTAATAGCTTCACTTAATTCTACTTATGACACGTAAGCACTGATCACATTAATAGTTTTCATTCCTATGATCAATTTAAGAGCTAAGATTATATCACCTTTTTAACTTACCCTAACAACTTCATCCTTCCAAGTAGTATCCGTAATAATACCTACTCCTCTGTTTGTTTTTTTTTCTTTTGTAGCATAATTTAAAACCTGAATTATCTAAAAATTTAGCTTTCTCAGTCACCCATCTAGTATCTTGCAGACATAAAATATTTATTTTTCTCCTAATCATCGTATCCACTACTTTCATCGCTTTTCCCTTTAGCGTACCTATATTCCAACTTTTAACCTAAGTTGATCACAATTCCTACGACATACTTCCCTAGGACGTCTAATATGTGAGTATTTTTGTCTATTTAACACTACACTCAAGTTCTCTTGGAGGTGAAGCGGTCCTTGTCAAGACGCCGCATTCAGACTATACAACGAGAACTCTTGCATATTTAACACCACCCAAGTCCTGGAGATGCAACGGTCCTTGCCAAGACGCCACATTCGGACTATACAACGCGTTCTTTAAGGGGGAACATCCTAGTTTTTGCACAAATTATCAAATGATCCATATTCATAAGGGTGACTAAATTTTACGCTGGTCGTCTGCCTAATGCAACCCTCATCATTTTTCATCCGGGCTTGGGACTGGCATAAGCTGGTTTAAATAAAATTTTTTTTATATCTCGAAAAATTGTTTACATACAAAAAATTGTACATTAATATAGGGAAAGAAAGAGGGAGAACAATCCCAATCTAAGATGCGAGTCTAAAGCATAAGGAGGAAGAAGGCCCTAAATGGGTCTTGCTTTGGGCCTTTACACATTTTCTTCTAACAATGTTAATGCCCTTTGTGTGTTCTGTTTAAGAAACATTTGGGGTCTTGCAATAGTATTGAATTTAAATCTATTTTCTTTTCTTTGAAGTGAAATTTTGGAAGCTCTCTTCTCTCTCGAGCATGCCCCGCTTAGGCAGTCGCGGTTCCGACTCTGTTGTATCTGTCACCACCGTCATCCTCGTCTACGGTCATCCTCCACCCACTTCCTTCTAGTAGGCACATAACAAGAACCTACTACCAAGATATACTCACAAGCGAAGGGATTCCGCAGTGGCATGTAATTGGAAGGAACACAAAGATAGGGGTGCTGAATAAAGCCTTAGAGAGCTTTGTGCTTGCTGTTTGAGTCAAGGAAAAGCCAATTCCTGCATTGAATTGATCTCAGGGACTCCCGCCCTATTTATAAAGAGAGGGGCAGTTGGGCACCCGACATGAACGATTATGATTGGTTGTTACGCTCAACGTACTAAAACACTAAATACTTTCCCAAAATACAACAACAACACTCAATTCTTTATCCCATTATAGCGGGTCGGCTATATGGATCCTTTGTCACCACTGTGTCATATCTTTAGTCATAATCTCACTAATTCCCAAGTACATCATGTCCTTCCTTATAGTTTTATTCCAAATATTTATCGGTCTACACTCTACCAGTTAACATGCCTACTGAATAAAATCTCAGAACACTTAACATGTGCCTCTAATAGGGTGCCTCTAATAGTCTCCTTTGTACATGCCCAAATCATCTTAGTTGAGCTTCTCACATATTCTCTACAATTGGTGCCACTACTGTCTTATCTCTGGTACATTAATTGCTAATTTTATCTAGTCTCGTGTGTCACTGTGTTTAGACATCCACCTAAGCATTCTCATCTCCACAAGCCCCATGTTTTCGCTCATGTACATAATTCACTGCCCACAACTTAGAACCATAGAGCATCGTTCGTCTAATTACGGTTTGGTAAAACTTGTCTTTAAGTTTTAAAGGTACTTTACGATCACATAAGATGTCTGACGTGCCTCTCCACTTCAACCATCATGATTGGATTCTATGTATCACATCTTTATCGACACTTCCATCTTTTTGAACTATCGATCCAAGATATTTAAAACACTCACTGTGGGAAATTTCTTGATCACCTAACTTAATAACGAAGTCATTCATCCTTCTTGGATTACTAAATTTAAACTCCAAATACCCTGTCTTTGCTTGCTCAACCTAAAACTATTCTTTTCTAAAGTTTCTTGCCAAGATTTAAGTTTGCGTTTAAACCCTCCCGCTTCCCATTGACCAAAACAATATCATCTGCAAACAATAAACACCAATGTATTGCTAGTTGGATAAACACGAAGGTATTGCTAGTTGGATAAACACCAAGGTATTGCTTGTTGGATAAACAACAAGGTATTGCTTGTTGGATAAACAACAAGGTATCACCAAGATTAAATACATGTCCAAAATAAAATAACAAAATACATAGAAATACTAAAACAACGCTCCGGACACACTCGTGATCTTGAAACGTTGATCTGATCAACGCCTCCTGTGTGAATACGCAAATATCTGCCCCGCCGAATTGTGACTCGTAGTCCGATGTCGATCCCCATCACTTTTGAATTGCAAGGGTTGACTTGGTCTAAAGCAAAGATTAAATTTATTTCATAGGGTTTTGGTATTTTGATTTGAAGGACAAGCTAACTGGTTGATGCCATGATTGCAGGAGTAAATATTTTTTTATGTTGAAAAGATATACATTAGGATTGAGGATGGGATAACTGCAAAAGGAGATTTAAACGATAATATTACAGAAGTTGGAGTTTTTATTGTAGGCTTCTAAAGCTAATTATTGATGAGAATTTTATTGTTCTGGTTGTTGTTGTTGATTGAAAGAACACGAGAGCGTACCTTAGGGTTTCCGCTCGGTTATGTTCTTTGTCTTCACAAATGTGCCTTAATGACCTTTTAATACAATCAACCACTCTCTTGGTTATGGTCACCACCCGGTGAGCACAAGTTAGCTTGACTATTAAACCCCTTCCCCTCTCAAGCTAACACCATAAACATCCAGCATCCCGAGTTTGTGGGAGCATGAATGAAGAGATTTACCAGAAACTGCTTTACCGAGCATGTTAGCAAGTTGATCTTCAGACGACACAAATACTATAACAGCAGTCTGATCCTGAATTTTGTCCCGCACGAAGTGACAATCGATTTCAATGTGCTTTGTTCTTTCATGAAAAATAGGATTGTTGGATATATGAATAACAACTTGATTATCACAATAAAGATGCATAGTCTCAAGAACAGGGAAAGCCCATTTCCCCCAAAATAGATTTAACACAGATGAGTTCACAGATTGTGACAGCAATGACACGATACTCTGCTTCTGTGGAGGAACATGCGACAAGATTTTGTTTTTTTACTTCTCCAAGAAATGAGGTTGCCACCCACAAAAATAGTATATCCACTCGTAGATCTTCTGTCCAGGGAAGAACCCACCCAATCAGCATCATAGTACTCGTGGACCTTAAGGTGGCCATGATCATGATAGATAATGCCTTTCACAGGGTCCTTTTTTGAGTATTTAAGAATTCACAGAACAACTTGAAAATGATGGACTTTAGGGTCGTGCATGAATTGACTAACTAGGCCAACGACGAAGGAGATATCAGGTCTGGAAATTGTCTGATAGATCAACTTTCCCATAATTCGTTGAAATTCAGACTTCCTCTTCTTCGTTTTGTTTTTTTTATTACAATGAACTAAATGTGATGGTCATCAGTTCAAAGGAAGTATCGAAGAAGACCCAAATTCTTGATTTCAAAGGCAAAAGCCAATTCCTCTTTAACCAGATTAATGTGGCGGTCATCAGTTCCAGTAATGATGATATCATCCACATAAACTATGAGAATAGTAGTGCATTCCTCACTTTTGTAAACAAAAACTGATTGATCTAAAGTACGAGCGGAATTTAGATGAATAAGTTTGTTTCTTAGCTTGACAAACCAGACACGTGGTGACTGTTTCAGACCATATAAGGCTTTCTTAAGACGACACCAATGTCCTTTAGGAACATTCATACCAGGAGGAGTCATATAGATTTCTTCCTCCAATTCATCACGGGGGAAGACATTTTGTACATCGAGCTGGTGCAGAGTCCAAGACTTACGAGCAACAATAAATAGTAAAATCCTAACGGAGTTCAGTTTAGCGACTGGAGCAAATGTCTCGTGAAAATCAACTCCAACCTGAGTGAATCTTTTAGAAACCATTCTAGCTCTATATCTATCAAAAGTTCCATCTTGACAAAATTTAGTAGTATATATCCATTTGCATCCGACTGGGTGACGTCCATGCGGAATATGAAGGATTTCCCATGTTTTTTGACGTTGAAGAGCATCCATCTCCTCTTCCATAACCTTGATGCAATGAGGATTCAAGCTATCTTCTGAAAAACTGTTAGGAATAGAAATATAGGAAACATATATAAGATAATCTTGTAACGAGTGAGAGATAAAATGATACCTAACATACTTGTTAATAGGATATTTAGTCCGACCACTATGAATGTGGAGCGCAGTGGTGGTCTCTTGAGTGGTGTTATTGCTTGGATATGGCGAAGTGGTGGTGGGTGGTGGAACATGAGTGTGCCATTCTTGCCTAATAGTTCCGTTTTCATTTCTCTGGTAGACTTGAAGATTCTTCCTTTTGCTATACACACGAAGGTCATTGGTTGGAATTGCCTTCCTAACAGAACTATCCACACTTCCCGGAGTAAGCACATCAACCAAAACATGGAGGGGTGGCAACATGTCACTCTCTTCTTTGCTTTCCTCCCGAAACGTGACAATTTTGTCCTCATTGGATTAATATTGAGTGTTTTCAAAAAAAGTAACATCTTTTGATATAAACCTTCGTCAGAGAGCAGGAGAATAACACTTATACCCCTTTTGGTTAGCAACATATCCCACAGAGACACATTTTATCACTTGCGGCCTAATTTGTCCTTGTGAGGCTCCACAATATGAACAAAGGCGACACATCCAAATATCTTAGGTGGAAGATTGAAAAGTGACATATTTGAACAATGAACCTTTAGGAGGTATTTTCCCTCCAAAGTACCTGTAGCCATCCGGTTAATTAGATAGACGGAGGTGATGACACCTTCATCCCAAAGTCCCTTAGGAACGTGCATCTCTTGCAACAAGCAATGAGTGACCTCCAAGATATGACGATTCTTCCTTTCGGCTATCCCATTTTGCTGAGGAGTCTCAGGACATGAAGTTTGAAAAATAATGCCATGGTTCCCCAGGAAACTCTGAAGATCACTGCATACGTATTCGCCTTCATTATCACTTCTAAGAATTTTAATTCTAGTTCCAAACTTGGTCTGCACATGGTTATGAAACAACTGAAATATTTTTGAAACCTCATTATTCTTTTTCATAAGATACACCCAAGTGAAGCGTGAGTGATCATCAATAAAAGAAACAAAATATTGAAAACCATTCATAGAGTAAATAGGGGATGTCCAAACATCAGAATGTATCAAATCAAAACATTTCACACTTTGACTCAGACTAGGAGCATAGTTGGTTCTACAGTGCTTAACCAATTCACAAGTTTGACAATCAAATGTAGTGTTTTTAACATTAATGAAATGTGGAAAGATAGCTTTCAAAATCTTCAAACTAGCATGCCCAAATCTCTTATTCCACAACATCAACTAATCTGGATTTGTAGACTTCTAAGCACTAAAAGCTTGACAGTTGTCCATGACATAAGCACCACCTGACTCATGTCCACCACCAATTGTCTTCCCACTCGCCAGATTCTGAAAAACACGATAAGAGGAGAAAAAGTGATATGATAGTTAAGTTGTTTAGTTAAATTGCTTACAGATAACAAATTTAAGAGAAACAGAGGGGGAAAGATGAATAACCCATTTACCAGTCACAGAAGCTAAGAAACCATCAACAAGTTTCACACTGCCAGATGCAGGAGAAATAAAAGAAACTCGCATGGAAGACGCGATCATGTGGTCAGAAGCCCCCGAGTCAATAATCCAAGGGGTGGAAATTCCTTTAGAGGACACAGAAGTAGAGTGAACATGAGCAGCCGTACCCGCCAAGTTACCAACAAGAGATTGGTTTTTAGAGCCTTTAGTTCTCTAATCAAACTCTCGTTTTTTGTGTGAATATACCCTGTATTCTTAAGCTGGTCAAACATAGCCATTTGAGATCTCACATATTTCCCATCAGAACCACAAATCCAACTTGAAGGAACCAGGTGAGGATGAAGATCCCAGCATTTCTCCTTTCCATGACCTTTCTTCCCACAGTGAGGGCATTTCATTTTACTCTTGTCTTCTTGTCTAATATTTCTTGGATACCATTTCTTCTACTCAGCAACAAGGGCAGATTTCTCATATCCAACATGAACATTCGAACAAAGAGAGTTTATACCATGGTTATCCGGATCGCGATCCAGATCGTAGGATCGGTTCGTAAGATCCAGATTTTGTAAATCGATCCGGATCTTACCTAGGATCTAAATCGGCAGATCTATGACTGGAATCGCGATACGGATCTTAGGATCTTTAGGATCGCGATCCTGACCCGACTCTACCGATATAGCCAAAGGTAACTAGAAACATGTCTAACCCTATTTTGACCCCATTCAATCGATCCAACGCCCATAACCCATTGTTTAACCTTATCCCAATCCCGCCCTCATACTCCATCACAGAATCATATCGTGTTGTTTTATCGTACCCAAGTGTTGATTACCGACTGCAAATAGAGCCCAAGAGCGGCTTCTTCAGTCGCTTCCAGTCCATATTTGTTTTTATTGTTGGTAAACATTTGATGTCTTATTTGAAACTGAAATTAAACTTAATATGATATTATCTTTTTAATTTAGTTATTCAAAAAAATTTAATATAATTATTCATATACTACTCAATTTATTGATTTTTTTATTAATTGAGCATGTAATTTAATAATACAAAATTCAATTTTATTTTATTAGTCTTAATTTATGAATGTTGTAGGATCTTACGATCCTCGATCCGATCCTACGATCCAATTCAATCCAATCTCAAAACGATCCCATCTAGGATCTCGATCCTGACAACCTTGGTTTATACGGCTTGCCTCTCCTTAAATATAGTGAGGCACCGTCTCTAGATCAGACACAAAATCTCTTCCCAACATCTGAACTCTCTAGAATTCAAATTTAGGAGAAAGACCAGAAAGCATTTCAAATACCCTTCGTTGCATAAGTTCAGTATTGTAGTCTTCGATGGTCTGAATAGCGGAATATTGATCAATTTTGGCCCACTTATGGGCCAGTTTGCTATAATATTCCTCAAAATCACTCATCCTTGTCATGCAAATTTGGTCAGTCTGGAGTTGATATATTCTAGCTAAGTCCTTTTTTGAGTAATTTTGTTCGGCTAGCTCCCACATTTCTTTCGTCGTTTGACAGAATAGAAAGTGACTTGCAATCTTTGGTTCCATAGAATTGATCAGGCAATTGATCACAATAACGTTCTCACCTTCCCATTTCTCATTTAAAGGGTCAGTCTTGCTTGGAGCCGGCTTGGATCCGGTGAGAAACTCAAGTCTTCGACGAATCCCAATGAATATCCACATAGATTGAGCCCATAAGAGGTAATTTTTCCCATTAAGCTTGATTTGAGTTACACCATGATTGAAGTCCATGTTAGAACTTCCCCCACTATCGTGTTTATGAGGATCAACCACCCCTTCAGAGATACTAACACCTTCAATTTGTCATTCATAGGAACAACCACCAAGAAGAAGGAAAGAGATCAAGACAGAAAGACCAGCACAACTGATGGCTCCAGCAACAAGACTCCTTCAACAGCTGGCAACAGGATCCCCTAACAACAACATGAAACAAGACTTCCACAACCTTATGACTGCAGGACAACAGGCACCGGAAGAAGGCAACACCGGAAGCCCCTGCAACCACAGACGGCTTCAGCCGAACTAACAAGAAGATGTAGGAGGAGGACGACATAAGTTGTTGCACGGGAAGGAGAACGATCGAGAGCCAACAACTCTTGCATCGACAAAAGCAGAAAAAAACGGAAGGAGACAAAGATCGATCGAGAGCCCAATAGCTTCTGGTCCACGGTGTCGGATCAGGCGAACAACGGGATTGATCGACGGCTTCAGGTCAATGGAGACGGACGGCTCAAGCTGATCGATAGAGCGAACAACGACAAACAACGGGATCGAGCGAACAACGGGATCAATCGAGCGAACAACAACGAGCCTTCAGGTCGACGCCTCCGATACCATGTTGATTGAAAGAACGCGGGAGTGTAGCTTAGGGTTTCCGCTCGGTTATGTTCCTTGTCTTCACAAATGAGCCTTAATAACCTTTTAATACAATCATCCACTCTCTTGGATATGGTCCCCACCTGGTGAGCACAAGTTAGCTTGACTCTTAACAGTTGTTTATGATCATCAGGTTAAATTTGAAGATTATTAAAATAGTTACTTTTGGGAAGACAAATGAGCTAATGCAATATATACTTAAGAAGTAAAAGATATTTAGTAAATGTAACTTAAATTGACAATGTTTGCAAAGACAATGTTAAACACCGATGCACCATTTAACAAGAATTAATGAAGTTCAAATGATTTGAAAAGACAATGTTAAACACCTATGCACGATTTAACAAGATATTTAGTAAAAGATATTGAGAAGTTGTTCAAATAATTTGCAAAGACAATGTTAAATACCGACGCACCATTTAACAAGAATTAATGAAGTTCAAATGATTTGAAAAGAAAGTTTAGCAAATACAACAATTAACTTGAGTAAATAGAAAATTTGGATTCATAAACATCACTTGAAATAGTTGGGATAATATTAACGATGATGATGGTTAAACAATCATCCTGTGATATGCCATTCTATGCTGATATGATTAGAACTAGTATGTTTTTTTACTTTTGTTTCCTATTTGTATTTATTTTTCAAGAGAACTAAGAGTATGTTAAGAAGAAAAGATTATTTATATTTAAGAAATCATGGCCTTTTTTTCTAAGATAATGAAGATTATTTAAATAGTTACTTCTGTGAAGATAATTATGAACTAATGCAATATATACTTCAGAAGTAAAAGATATTTAGTAAATGTAACTTAAATTGACAATGTTTGCAAAGACAAATTTAAACACCGACGCACCATTTAGCAAGAATTAATGAAGTTCAAATGATTTGCAAAGACAATGTTAAACACCGACGCACCATTTAACAAGATATTTAGTAAAAATATTTAGAAGTTGTTCAAATGATTTGAAAAGAAAGTTTAGCAAATACAACAATTAACTAGAGTTAATGGAAAACTTGGATTCATAAACATCACTCAAAATAGTTGGGATAATACTAATGATGATGATGGTTAAACAATCATCCTGCGATATGCCATTCTATGCTGATTTTTACTTTTGTTTCCTATCTGTTTTTATTTTTAAAGAGAACTAAGAGAATGTTAAGAAGAAAAGATTATTTATATTTAAGAAATCATGTCCTTTTTTTCTAGCACAGACAATTGATAATAAAGAGAAATTCCTGTGATATATATATATATATATTTGTATCATTTTATCTTTTGTTTCAGTTCTTTGTGGCCTTTTAGTACACTCGGCTGGCCAGATGTATCCTGTGAGGATTTCAGAAAGTTCTATCCAACAACTGTTCTTGAGACTGGGTTTGTCTTTCATTTATTTATTCTGCTAAATTTTTTTGATGTCTTTGACAATTGCAGAAGATAATTTGATGCTGATTTCAGCTTTCTGAACCATATTTTCTAATGAAGATTCCTTAACAAATTAATGATAGACTAGCTACTCTTTTAATTATGTTTCATCTGTTAGAGTAACTTCTGCTACCAGATTTCATTCGTTATGTTTCAGACAAGGCTAGAATTATATTATCTATTAGGTATTATATCATAAATGAAAAAAAAATAGATTAATTATAGTTTAATTAGGTATTTGATTTGACCATTTTTTATTAAATTACCCTCATCATACTGCAAACTATTACTATAGTTTTCTTCACTTTTTTTAAATTTTAAATCAACATCTAATGATTTTTCATGTGAAAATGGTAATAGTGAAGATCATTAATATTTTGGATAAGGGATATCATTATTCATACCTCGCATGTGTAGGAAAAACCACCACCACGACCACTCTCAGATACCGTAGACCAATGTATCATACGTCCTACTTTAGTTATTAAAGGCTCCAGGCACACCAAGGCTCAAAGGGGCCTTGGAGCTCAAGGCGCAAGCGCGCGCCCGGCGAGTGTAAGATGCAACCACATTCATTTTAAATAAACAACATCAAACATAATTCATCTTCTTGACCAGATTCTTCATCTTTTCTACGCATTAATCATTCATTAGTATCATTTATATCTCTTAAAATATAGAATCAATGTGATCAAGGCATCATATGTAAGTCTCAACACTCGATTATGTTTCACAAATACTAAATCATGCAACAATTATTGAGTTCTTTTTTTTTTTTTTTTTTTAAAAGATTACAACCTAAATTTCACCTAGGCACACCTTTTATGCTCCAAGGCGCAAATCTCTTATTCTGATGAGCCCTGATCCTTGGGCGCGCCTGAGGCGCGCCTTTAATAACATGGCCTCCTATAGCTGACCACAATACCACATTTTCACATCATTGATGGCATCCTATACCCTGCTCAAAAGCACACATATGATCATAAAATTCTTGAGCTTTGTCATGAACCTACTGTGCTAAGTTGCAATTTGTCTAACATTGTTACCCTATGCTTTGGTGGGGTTTTGCTAATGATTCCTCTTTGACAATCTTTTCCTTTCGTCATTCTATCTTTTAGCAGTTCCAAGCCCAGATGAAAAATGGTGAGGGTTGTGTTAGGTAAACGATCATCGTAAAATTTAGTAATCCTTATGAATATAGATCATTAGTTGATCCCAACTATATTAAGATAAAGGCTTGAGTGTTCTTGTTGAGTGTATTCTATCTTAGCAGTTTCCAATATTTCCAAGGGACCACCAACCCATGCATTCCAAACAGGACTTTATAAGTGAATCCTTGTTGTATGGGCTAGGAAGCACCGGTACGGGTACCGAGTACGATACGTACTTGGTACAGCGGTACGACAAAATTTTAAAAACAAGGATACGAGTACGTCATGATACATTATAATAAATATTATATATATATATATATATCACAACTCACAAGTGCAATAAATAGTTCTCAAAACATCGAAACATCAAACATAAATCATAACTTGAAGTACAAGTTCACAAATAAATGTAATATAACATGAAATTTTCAAATATTAAGCATTCATAAATATTACAAAAATAACATCTTATATGTTTAACCAAAAGAGATAAAATGAAACTTAAGTCTAATCATCAATTTTTTCTTCTTATTGGCGGAGATCAACATCTTCAATCTCCGATTAGTTTAGAGACAAGTTAGTCGTTATGTTAATAACTTGTGTCATATCAACCTGTTTAATACATGCAATTGTAACAAAAATGTATCAGTACCAGAAACATACTCGGTACAGATACACAACTTAGTTGGACGTACCAGCACTTTCTAGCATAGAACCAACTTTTGTCTACTCCAGAAAAACAGAATTCTATCACAATATGCAGAATGATTTCTAAGTCCAAGTGTGTTCACATAGTTGTATCTGTCGAGTATAAGGTACATGCCGGTACCAGATACGTATCCAGTACAGGTATGTTGTCTTCGGGGAAGTATCTGTGCTTCATAGTGTATAGGTTGTCTGGAATGACCGTGGAAGTTGACAAGGACCATCAAGTGATTCAAGTTATATCTCAAATAACAATTTGAACTTTGGCTGAAAAAAATATTAATGACAAACTACATTGGCCATGCAATTTGGTTTTGGCTTACTAGCCTGACCAATTAATACATCCTTAGATAAATTGGTCCGCCAATCCAATTATGGGTGACACACGAGCAAGCAAATTAAAATATATTAATATATAACATAACAACTCTCATTTATCTTGAAATTCAATTCAACCTGGAGTTACAAGTTTAACTGGGTAAATGATTTTTTGTGTTTCAAGGAGTGTCATAAGTGGAGTAAACTCACCACTTGTAACCCCATTTTTATTTAATGAATTTAGTCTTATTTAAAAACCTTCCAATCTGCATTCAAGGCAACCTGAACATCCTATCAAAAATTCTTTGTTTCTAAAGGAAAGTGCCAAACCTGTGACAAATCTGCACCTTCCCTTCCAGAGACCCAATCAACATCGACAATGTGAAGACCCTTTTTCTGGTCTCCACAATGTTTTTCAATATATTGTACTTAATCTATTTAGTTACATAAGGCACACTTTCAGTCTTCACAAGTTATCCTGTATTTTTCTTGAGCTTTTTCTATTCCAATAAAGATTTTGAGTCATACCTTCGCATGTTATTCTGCTTGCTTTTCTTTTCCTCAGCAGTTAGGGGAACCCTCTTTGGAGCACTAGGCGATGCTATTGTTTCCTAAAAAAATGGGGTCCACGGCGGGTTTGTCATAAAAATATGACTATATCAGTAAAGTATTTCTTGAATTGCTATACAAAAAAAAGCAAGGTGAATAATATTAATATGCATACAGAGCATCAAATGTGCATAACATAATAGTTATTCAAAGAAATTCTCATTTTCTAATGTTTCTCATATTTTAATCAAAATTGTATTTCAATCTCCTTTAGATCTCAAATCTTATTTAGATTTTCAAAATATTCACTCATTTTTTTAATTACATAGCTCATGAAATATTAAGGGATTCATCAAATTTGGGCCCACCCCTCACGGGGTATCAAACATAGGCAAACACCCTATGCAGGAAATCCATCAATAGTTACACTCCCTACATCATAAGACTCTTCTTAACATTTCTCATTTGTATCTTATTAGACATCTTTTATCTTTTTCTATAATGGTCTATAATATTTACTTCACCTCTCATTCGTATTTATATAAAAACATGTGATTTGAAATACTAGCTCCCCTCAAAATTGATATCACTTTTATTTGCCATCCCTGCTTGATTTCATAGTGATACTCCAATGTAAGTGATTTTCAAAATCATAAAGATATGCACATGCCAAAAAATTGAAAGTTATATCAAAATAGTATGCAATGAATATTTGAATACTTGAACACTAATGCATAATTCAGGAGAAAAGAAACTCACCATAGTTTTTCCCTTTCCTTTATCTTTCTTAGTTTCATCACCACGCCTATCACAAGATGTCATCCTCGGCCTCGGAAAATACTGAAATATCACGCATCTTTAATTGGGTTGCGTTTCTTAGACAAATGTGATGTTGACTCTAAGATATGACTTCTATTAAGGGTATGTGACATGTCTAGGGTTTGGGATATATTACGTGACTTTTAAAAGTGAAAATAAAAGTTTAAGTTCTCAAAATCAACAAAAGCTCCAAATTCGGCTTTGATTAAAGCCCCAAAATCTTCAATTATTGAAATAGGCAACATAACCCTTTATATTATGCTATCAGCTGGTCAGCCATAGTAAAAAGCAAAACAGTAAAGCAATATAACAAAACAAACCTTCAAAATCAGCCGACCAAACAAACAAAACTTTCAAAGAGAACACACAATTATACTTCCGGCAACAGCCAGCCCATATAATAGAAATGAACAGAAAATAAGCCGGTTAACCAAGGTTATGTCATCTCCCTCCCCAAAATAGTTAATAATTAACAGCAAATTAGTAAATACAATAGCTGACCAGTCAAAGATAACCCCCCTCCAAAAACAGTTACAATAGCCAAAATAATATAAAATCAACAATCGGAGTTCGGCCCAAATGGAGAAGGGGGAGGATTATGCAATCAAAGCAAAGTCAAAAATCATTTTATATGTACCAGCAAAAAGCCAAAGCAAAGCAAAGCCAAACTGATTTTCTATTCCCATTTCCAGCAATAGAAGGAGAAGGATAAATCTTACAATGGGAGGAGGAGGAAGAAAGTACTATACAACCGGTCCTTCTCAGACATGCAGAGATCCAGTCAAGTCATTTACAAAAGCTCTTAAAGAGGCGTCGAAGTTGCTGTTTGGCAGAGGAGAGATCGTCGGCCTAGCAGACTTAGCAGCAAAAACAAGGCAGCAACAACCCTAGTTCGGCGACAGAAGCAGGAATCTTGAGAGGAAGAGAAATCAAAAGAGAGGAAAGCAGAGGGAATGTCTGCGTCAAGCCCTAGCCGAACACAGGAGGAGCAAGGTGCAGAATAGCACTCCAGAGAAGTCGTGCGAGAGAATGAGGGGGAAAAGTTGATATGGGTATATAATGCATAAAAGAAGCGACACAGTCAATGAGAACAACTAGTGTTTAATCTCAGCGTGTTCCATCAACACTTCTAATTTCTCCGGGTGCCTATTAACCAACCAACCAACAAAACTGAATGCACCCTTATTTCCTCCGAGTGTCCAAGCCACACAAACCAACATTTTATAAAAAATGTTACAGTTTTTATCAAGTCATCATTTTATAGACATGTTACAGATTTATATAAGTCAGCCGACTGGACATAAATATACCCAAGTCATAAAATCCCTTAAATACTATCATGTATTCAAAAATATAAAATTCTAAAAAAGAAAAAAAATTAAAAGTAAATGTAACACTGATTTTCTTTCTCGTCATTGGGGATTTAATATCGTTTTTAAGTGTTTTATACTACTTTGGGTCGGTACAGACAAACCCTCATGAGGTTCGATCGACGTCTGACGAGCCATTTCCAGCCCTCTACCGGCGAGTTTTAGCCTTCCAATCATCGCATGTCCAAATTCCACACACTTCGGTTCATCTTCTTTGTTGCGCAGTGAAGTTCCTTATCCCGGACGATTGGTTTCCTCCTCCATTTGATCCCCTGCTACACCCTCCACCTCAACTCAACTAACCTCGCTTCTCCTTTTCCCTCCGCAGATATCCTACCACACCCGAGGCCTTACCAATTCCTCCGATAACCGCAACCTCCATTCTTTCACGGCTTGATTTTGTGTTCTACGTGATTGGAAAAATTCAACCAATGTAGTCACTCGCTCATTTTATGTTACAATAATTTTATGCAAAAATATTATGTGATCAAAATTAATGCTTGTTTGCAAATCTTCCCACTTGTTGATGTTATTTTGCTACATTTTATTATATTTAGTTCACTTGCAAACTATTATGTGCAAATCCGCTATAGGAGGGCAACCAATATTTCTTTTAGTTTGCTTGCTAATCAACTAATTAAATTAACGAACAATATGAGTTTTCGTCCAATTCAGACTTCCACGAGAAAGTAGTCATCATTAGAAATGTGTTTGATTTCCTTTAATTTGTTTTCAAAATTAGGTTATCTCATCCATCATCAAGTACCTTGAAGTATTAACGTTAATTTCTTGAGTGCCTTGAAGTACATGTTGATGTTATTAGTGTTATCACATTATTAGAGTTCTTTAGGATGTTTGAGTGTAGTCCCACATTGTAGTTTCTACTCCATGAGTCCTTGTATGTCTTTCAAATACCTCCTTTGAGGGATGAATAAAATATACCCTATATTTCATTTCCTCTATTTCAACAGGATATCAGGGCATTAACTGCGTCCATAGTGAGCACCAAAGCGATTCAGAAGACTGGAAGCAGCTCGATTGGAACCAGCGATAGAGAAGATGGATTTCCTCCAGCATTGTTGTCGTGGGGATCAGAAAATGGTAGCGAAAAGGCCTCCTGTGTTGCTGAGCATATTCTGTTTATTATGGCCGACGACAACCCCGCTCCCGCAACAACCCCTCCTCGGCTATTCGTAAAAATCCTAGAAAACACTGCAGAAATTTTTAGAGAGACATCATGCATATAATGCTCTGCACAACAAAGTGTAGCTTCTGAAGACAAACTTGGGGATTCCACCATCGACTATGCCACAGTTGTGTCATTGCTACAAACCAATATGAATGGAAAATACGACCTGCCACCTAAACAGATCGAGGTAGAGTATCTGCGTTTAGATCAGAGGTTGTTCATTCCCTCAGGACTTGCATTGAACCCACATGCGAATCAGGCTGGCCGACTTCCCACTAATGATGCATGTTTGTCATGCTACCTCTGGTTGATGTCGGTCCAATACTGCATACTCCAATACTGCGTACTAAAAGAATGGGTAGATGCTCGATTGCCATGTGCTACTATCATTGAGCATGTCCAACGCTTTGCAGAGGCAGCTATACCTGAGCAGGTTCATCTGTGGGATATGAATATCGCCATAGATGTCCCAGGCGACTCACTTGTGTCAGTTTAGTTTACATAATCTTCTGTCAGGCACACCCGAAGTTTCGAGAAGAGATGTGAGAAGTGTGAACAATGTGTGTAGAGGAAGACAAGAAAGGGGAGTAGCATATTGTAGAGTGCGCAAGGGGAGACGATCCACAGTCAAAACAGAATCACCCTAGTGGGACTTGGGAAGGTTCATAGTAACTAATTGACAACGAGCAACCTCAAACAAATGTTTATTTTTTTCGTTCCGCAACACCATTTTGAGTGCAGATTTGAACAAAAGTAGTTTCGTAAAGAATGACGTTGTCGGCAAGATAAGTGACAAACAATTCCCGGTCATCGTACTCACCACCGTCGTTATGCAAAACACAAATAACTCCACTTAATTATGAAGGTGCAAAAGCAAATAAACATTTCATTTTTTCCTTTAACAAATAAACTCATGTAGTGCGGAAAAAACAATCAATAAAGGTAGCAAACCATTTATTGCTAGACAAAGATATCACAGGGGAAGGACCCTAAACATCAGAGTGACCTTTAGACTATGTTATCAATGCCTTCGTCTTACATTTCCTTCGATGTGATTCACTCTGATATTTAGAGTGACTATTTATATGACCGATCATATGACCCTAAATATTATAGTGACCATTTTAGCCGGACCAAGACGTTGATGCCAATGTCGGATGTTAAGGAGGATGGGAGCACTGGTGGTTTAGAGAGCACTAGGTATCGACTGCTGGTTTAACAAGTATAGTTTGCCAACATTTATATCATTGTTAATGTTCTGTTTCGTATCCAAATCTTTAAAATTACAAATGTAGAAAAAGAAAGTAACAGAGCAAATTATCGAATTAGTTAAATGACTGATAGACAGAAGATTGTGAGGAAATTATGGTACATGCAAAGGAAAAGAGAGAAAAGGGCGGGAGAACAAGGAACTGTTCATTTGCCAACAGTAGAGAAAAGATAACCATTAGTCATAATAACTTTATCGCGAACTGAGAGAGTGTAGGAGGTAGACACAACATGTGCACTTGAGATACCTGTCACAACACGCATTTTCTCCGAATTTAAGAAGTATCAGAGTTTGAGAAAACACGCGTCGTGATGCTACGTCGAGCAGAGGATAACTGTCGACGCTCAGGCGAACACCATCTAACTAGACTATGAAATCTCATATGTTTAATGATTAGAAAAAATCAGTTATATTTTAGAGGTCGTATCCCTCGGCTCGGTGGATCATCTAGTCCACGGTTTAAAAACTATACTTATAAGTGCAGAAGATCCGAATCATACTTCTGGTGCAACCTGGTGAGTGCAATCCAAGACGGCTCTGTCACTGCCAAACTGCTCTGCATGTCACAGCGTCCCACGGAAATATCCATCAGGAGGAACTCTTCCACTAAACGATCGGCGGTGAGATTAAAGATCTTTCCCGTCTTCCGGCTCAGGGCATCAGCCACCACATTGGCCTTGCCCGGATGATACTGTATATCCACATCATAATCGGCCACATACTCTAACCAACGCCGCTGGCGCAAATTCAGCTCCTTCTAGGTGAAGACATACTTTAGACTTTTGTGATCGGTGTAGATCTTGCACTGGGCACCATAAAGTAAATGTCTCCACAGCTTCAGGGCAAAGATCACTGCTGCGAACTCAAGATCATGCGTAGGGTAGTTCCTCTCATGAGTCTTCAATTGACTCGACCCATACGCAATCACCTTCTCTTCTTGCATCAACACCCCTCCGAGCCCAACATGCGAGACATCCACATATACATCATAGTCCTTGCCCTCCGTAGGCAATGTCAAAACAGGGGCAGAACACAGCCTGCTCTTCAGCTCCAGAAAAGCCTCCTCGCATTTCTCGCTCCAAATGAACGTCATATTCTTCTGCGTCAGCTTAGTCAAGGGCGCTGTCAGTGTAGAAAAGCCCTCCACGAATCTTTTATAATAGCCGGCCAACCCCAAGAAGCTCCTAATCTCCCTGGGTGTGCTCGGCCTATGCCAATCCATCACTACAGAGATCTTTTCCGGGTCAACCGAAATGACGTCTTTGTTCACCACATGACCCAGGAAGGAAACCTGGGACAACCAGAATTCACATTTACTCAGCTTGACGAATAACTGATGGTCTCTCAAAGCAGAAAGAATCAATCGCAGATGCTGTTCATGCTCCTCAGTACTGCGAGAGTAGATCAACACATCATCAATGAATACCACAACGAACTTGTCTAGGAAGTCCTTGAACACTCGATTCATCATGTCCATGAATGTTGATGGCGCATTGGTCAAACCAAACGACATAACCAGGAATTCGAAATTCACATGCCTCGACCTGAAAGCAGTCCGTGGAATGTCCGACTCACGGATCCTGAGCTGATGATAGTCTGATCGAAGGTCAATCTTAGAAAACACCGTGCTACCACGCAACTGATCAAATAAATCATCAATTCTCGGCAGAGGGTACCTGTTCTTAATGGTAAATTTGTTCAGCTCCCTATAATCAATGCACAGCCTCATCGACCCATCCTTCTTCTTCACAAACAGAACAGTAGCACCCCAAGGCAACGAACTCGTCCTGATAAAACCTTTTGCCAACAACTCGTCCAACTGGACTCGCAACTCCTCCAACTCACGAGGGGCCATCCGATATGGCGCCTTAGCAATAGGACGCGTACCCGGTTCCAAATCAATTACAAACTCAACATCCCGCTCGGGGGGAAGACCAGGAAGGTCATCAGGAAAAACATCGGAGAAACCACGAACCATGAGAATCTCCTCCAAGCGCGGCACACTGACAGCAGTTCCAACCACCGAGACTAAACAAGCAAAACAATCAGAATGAAACAGCTTCTGAGCACATACTGCAAAAATGATAGGAGAATCCTGACACGGATCACCATACACACTTCCAGACTGACCGTTGTCCTTGATGAAGTTCAAGCGCTTCCCTTTGCACTGAATAACCGCATCATACCTAGACAACCAGTCCATGCCCAGAATAACATCGAAGTCCTCTAGATCAATCATCTTCAAGTCTGTCTTCGCAAGAAAGTCCCCCAACAAAACAGGGCAATCCAGAATACCCTAATCTGACAACACAGATTCACCGGAAGGGAACTTGACGCGGAAGGTATCACGAACTCGATCTAGAATCAACTGATAACGCTCTACAAAAGCTCTAGCCACAAACGAGTGGGTAGCGCCGGAGTCGAACAGAACACGCGCCCAGCGGTTCTTCACCTTAAATTTCCCTATAGGAGTATATATATAAGCAACTAAGACACTACCAAAACAAAACTATAACCATTCTAGCAAATAAAACTTTCAAGCTAGGAAAACAACTAACCTGAGATGACCTGAGTCGAGGCTTTAGCCTCCTCGGAAGAGATCACGTTCAGCTTTCCTTTGCCCTTGTCCACACGCTGAGGCGGAGGTAAAGCCTGAAGTGGAACTGCTTGAAGAACAGGCTGGACCTGAGGACACCTTGTCTTGATATGGCTCTTCTGGCCACACTGATAGCAGACCTTATCCTTGGACCAGCACTGGGCAGCATCATGCCCGGGTCGCTTGCAAACAGAACAGGAACCATCCTTCCTAGGAGCACCTTGAATGGCATGAACTTGCTCCTTCTGAGCTCCCGCCTTCTTGAAACACCTCTCAACAGGGTGGCCTGACCGGCCACAGAAGCTACACACCACCTTGCTCTTCTTTCCCGAAGCAGCATCGAGTACCTGGGGGTTCTTCTCTTCAGCAGACTTCCTCTTGTCCTTCCTCATTTGCTGGCCTCTGTTCTTTGCGGTCCCAATTGCCTCCACTTTCAGGGCAGCCTCCACTACCCCTGCATAAGTCACTGATCCATAAGCACTGGCCAACTGCTGAACCTCGCTCCTCAAGCCACCAAGGAACCGCTTGACTCGATCAGTTTCAACACTCACCAGCATCTCCTTGAATAATCCCCAAGTGCAACCAGCCACCAAGCTCTCCTTTTCCCTAAGCCACCAGATCTTTGCCAAACCCTTTAGCTGATAGGCGGCTATCATCACTCTCTGATCATCTGCAACACCGGAGTACGAGAACATATCCTTCATGGAGATCAGTCAATCATCTATGACCATGAAATCTGCCTTCCCATCGTATGTAGGAGGGCTAAGTCTCTGAAACTGAGAAATGAAGGTCATCTCTGCTGGCACCACCACTCGAGGTCTCAGGGGAGCAGGAGGGGGAGGGGCAGCTGACCCCCCTGCAGGGTCCTGCACTCGCTGAGTCTGTCCTGCCACAACTGCCGCCAGAGACTGGATCTGGACCTGCATCTCCACCAACTGCCTGGTCAAGGAATCGTTGCTTAACCGCAAGCTCTCGATCACCGCATCACTCTGCGCTCCAAAAGTCTCACCCTCAGACAGGGGAGTCGACCTGGTCGAAGGACGTCTCGCCATCTTAAAACCATATCAACATTAGTAAAATCCTAGTACAATAGTTGGAACTAACTACAAGTACAGACAATACATACATAAATATGATCTTAAAACTGCTAAACTTGCTCTGGGAGTTTATTTGAACAAAAATGATGTTATGCCTAACCTAGGATGGTTAACCACCATCATCTAACTCTTGTGCCTAGATCGGGAATGCATGAATTTTATATTTTTTTCTGATTTAAAACCATGTGTGTACATATGTCATCCTGCAAATCTTTAGCTTGGCACGTTGTGCTTATGCAATGTTATGTTATGCATGATTGTGCTATGCATTCTAAAAAGGCCCTAATGCATGTCATGAGCGGCGTACGTATGAAAATGTTATGCATCCCATAATACATAACATCCTCATGCAACAAAAAAGAAACATGCTAGTCGCATTCATGTGGTGAGGTTATGCATCTCATACTACATAACCCTCACATGTTGCCCCTATGGTGGATCCATATACAGACACATATTATGCATCCCATACTACATAATATGCCCCGTATACTTCATGTTATGCTATGAGTGTAGTGTTCGTGCTTCAGCCAAGACGTGCTGATGACATATCGGTGTGTGTATGATATGATGCTAAACACCTAATACCTACAAGGAAAGGTTGCCCGACAAATTGTCAAGCAACCTCCCTCTGATACCAACTGTCAAAACCCGCATTTTCTCCGAATTTAAGAAGTATCAGAGTTTGAGAAAACACGCGTCGTGATGCCACGTCGAGCAGGGGATAACTGTCGACGCTCAGGCGAACACCATCTAACTAGACTATGAAATCTTATAAGTTTAATGATTAGAAAAAATCAGTTATATTTTAGAGGCCGTATCCCTCGACTCGGTGGATCATCTAGTCCACGGTTTAAAAACTATACTTATACGCGGCGGAAAATACTTTACTTATATTTGACATCCTATGAGAGTGCATAAGTGACCCCCGAGGTCAACTTACACCATGCAAGACTCTAGATTTATGTTATGTTATAAGTAGGAAAACGATCTTTTTACGTTACTTGGAAAGTAGTGTATGAGTTTTATAAAACATGCTGATCATGCGATTTACTTATTATAGTGTTTTTAGGTTTAAAAATAACTAGCAAGCTAGCATAAAACTTCCCAGGAGCAAGTAGACTATCTCTAGAAAGGTATCAGTAAAAGAAACATATCCAGTATCATAAGGTAAAACTACCAGTGAGCGCCAACAAACTGACACGAACCAACTGACAAACATGTATGTCTGTAAGAAAAGCAGAAAAACTACCTCACAACAGCAAGAGAAAGATTCCCTACAACTCAAGGGATCACCAGCAACACCACAACAAATCTAGCCGCCTACCCGACTACTAATCTGAACCGGAGGCATTCAGAAAATAAAAGAACACCTCAACAAGTAAAACAAGGAAATCAGAATTAGAGCGTTAAATCAAAATGAGACAAAAAAAAGAAAGTAATCATGACAGTAAAAGCAACCACTGTCCGAAGTAAGCAAAAGTACACCAAGTACCAAGCAACAACTCCAAGCCCTGCTCAAATCCTGCAGAGGCTACAAGGCAAAAGACAAGAAAAACTTGCCACTATATGTTGCATTTAACCAGGAAGAAACACCTAACAATCCTAATTTGTGAGTTAATGACAGTAGTAAACAAAATAGACCTGAGTTGGTGACCAAAAACAGTCCCCCAAGCCCAACAGTTCCAAAAAAAAATTCACTGTGTCAGCACAAAATCACCACAAACCCAGTCCGTACCTGGGATAAAAAGGGTGACGGCCACGACAATACCCAGCCCGTACCTGGGACTAAAAGTGGCGGCCACGGCTCGCACACAAAACATCCCGCTCCTTTAGAGCGTCAAAATACCACTACCTACCATAACCCACTATTCGGCCCTCAAAACAAAGGAAGAACGAAAGGCCGACAAGACATTCCCCCTAGGAGGTAAACACTTGGGAAGAAAAGTAACTGAAAAGAAAAAAAAAATCTCAGCCTACAGGAATCGTCGAACGCAGCTCGACGATTTTCGTCGAGCGCGGGAAAATCGTCGAACTCAGGAAATTCGTCGAACGCAGCTCGATGATTTTCGTCGAATCACAGGACACGGGAAATCGTCGAACTCCGTTCGACCATTTGCCTTTCGTCGATCACAGGTCACGGGATAAGTCGTCGAACGCCGTTCGACGATTTTCCTTAACCGCAGGCCACAGGAAATCGTCGAACTCCGTTCGACGATTTTGCGTTAAACGCAGGCCATAGGAAAACGTCGAATTACAGGCCACGGGAAAATATCGTCGTACGCCGTTCGACGATTTTCCTTACGCCGAACACTGGCCACGGGAGAATCGTCGAACTCCGTTCGACGATTTTCGTCGGGCCCAGAACTAAGGCACATCGTCGAGCTTAGCTCGACGATAATCGTCGAACCCAGATCGACGATTTCCGTCGAACTGGCTGCATTGAGTGCACAGAAATCCTGTACCTCCAACTTCGTTTCCGTCCAATCTCCTTAGCCTAATTCAATCCTATTACTCGTAGTTTAAGTAGGAAAACTCACTGCTACTAAATTCTAGGGTTGAAAAACTAGATACCACCCAAACAGAGGTTTAACAGGGAACACTTTGATAAACGAAAACAAGACTACAGCACTCCAGCCGAAGATTTGAGTTTCAGAACTTGAGAGAATGCAAACAGAAACATAAAGGGGCATTATGGTTTATGATTCACATGCTTTTGACGGAAAAACAGAGTAAAATATCAATCTCGGGAAACAGGGAAAATTATAGCAAATATGATCATGAAAATGAGAAGAAAACTTGGCAAGGGTAGGAGCACCACTTGCCTCAAATCCAGAATTTATCTTGCACAGCCCTGCCTCTCTCTCTCGGCTCCAGCCGCAACAACACCTAAACAAGAATTCTAGAGTTTTAATGGCGGAGAAAGATCAAACCAGAAATTCCGAGACCCTTAGAAAACCACGAAAATTGAATCTCTTACCGTAGAAATGAAGGTCTAGGCGAGAGCACTCCAAATCCGCTTTCAGAATCGAATTCCGTCCACTAACGCTCCCAGAATCGGCGTCTGAAGGGGAGCAGGGTTGGCGGTTTTTTTCTTCCTCTCGACACTGCGACGGTTATTCTTACAAGGAAGGAGACAATGAATAGTCTCGATTTTGTCTAAAGCTTTATATAAATGCATGGACACGTCTAATCAACCTTAACCGCCACCTAAAAGCCACTGATTCGTTCAAGCTTTAATAATTAATCATTTGCATCATTATTATAAATACCACAAAACGACGTGAAAACCGAACCACCTCGGATTCCGACGAAATTCACTCCGTAGCTAATTACCCACGCTACGAACGCAACAGCGAAGTCGAAATCAACTTTCGACGAACAAAACTCGGGTTATCACTACCCGAAGCCAAAACACAAGCATCCCCCGAGAGACCTCACCGGTCACCAAAACAGACTCGGCTTGCTAGGGGATCTTGCCAAAAAGGCTGCCAACAACCACACAAGGAACCTAAAGTGCTAAAACCACGCTCTAACAAACGGCACATGCCGGAAACACGTCAACGTAACGCCAAACGAGAATTAAATAATCGCAGAAAAATCGGGGGCATTACAATACCTGATGTGGCAAAGGAAGTAGAAGAATCGGTAGCCGTAGAATCAGACTGAGAATACAACATGCGTCAAAATGCCTCCAGCTCCTCGACAGAAAGACCCCTTGAGGGAAGTACGTCCTCATAATCTTCACTAGTGCAGACAGAGTATTGTGAGCGAGCACCAAACTATCGTCCACCCCCACGATTATTGTTCCAACCACGACCACCCGTCCCCCTACCAGGGGCAAGAAGAGGATGCAAACGATAAGAATTCTCCTCAGAGCGACCTTTCCTCCTGCAATGGACACACATAGGAGAAAGAGTTGAGTGATCTGTCTAAGCATTAGGAGCAAGAGAGCAATGATGATTCTTATCACAAGAGATCATGCTAAATGCTTCCCTAAGAGAGATAAGAGCATCACGATGAAGAACATGTAGGCGAACGGTATCAAACTCCATGCTGAGTCCCATAAGAAAGACATGCAACCAAAGCGGCTATGTTGCACTGACACCGACACGGGACACGTGATACGACACGACACGACACGACACGCGGTTCATCAATTCTCAAAAAATATCATATTCCGACACGCAGAGACACGTATATTCAATATCCGTTTTTTATAATTATGAAAATTCTAAAACATTTAGCAAAAAATAAAAAAAAATAACAATTAACGAATATTTAAATAAATTAAGTCATGTTTAAATATTACTCGTCAAATATTGAAATGCAAAACTTAACAAATGATCAAAAAATGATAGAACATTAACACATTACCATTATATATCATCGGTAAATATAATGGATTCACATGTAAATTTTTTTCTCCACTTTCAATATTCCTTTTTCTAGAGAAAATATCTACGCCACTAGTAGATCCACTTTCACTACTTGAAATACTAGAAAGAGGTAAAAACATTTCCAAGACAAATTGCCACCCACCTCACCATGAGTAGCTAACTTAGGGACGCTTGTCCGATTGAGCGGGACACGCGCGTCCGATTGAGCACGACACGCACGTTCGATTGAGCGGGACACGCGCGTCCGATTGAGCGGGACACACGCGTCCGATTGAGTGGGACACGCGAGTCCTGCGTGAGCCAGCGTCAGATTTCCGACTCGAGTTTCGGACTTCCGACTCGAGTGTCGGAGAGTCGGACGAGTGTCGGACTCTCCGACACCGACACACTGGGCATTTTGAAGTGTCGGTGTTTCATAGCAAAGCGGTCATTATCTTTTTGAAGTTTGATGGAATCTGTTGTGCATGCTGTAATGAAGGTATTTAAATAATCTATTTCTTGATAGAAAAGCTCAAATTTTGAGTATGTGGATACATACAAAGATCCTTGTTTCGTCTCCAAAGCACGACGACTGGGCTCATATCTATGTCGAGCTACCAATTTGTGAGTAGGTCTCACAGGATCAAGTCTAAATTTCATGGGTAGAGTCCATGAGCTTACAATTACGATACACTAGAGGGGACATGAAGTTAAGTAACCTGAGACAACCAGACAATTATCTGCATCCCATTTTCTCCACGTGTGATCGGTTTGTGGTGGTTCGACAAAGGTTCTATCAATATGCCCATACAGTTGGTGACTACAGATTGCATGTTGAACGGCCCTGGATCATTCAGGGTAATTTATGCCATCCAATGCCACTGTGCTAATCTTCAGTGATGACGTGAATTAACTTGAATGCAAGTGAGCGGCGAGACGCACAGTATGAGTTTTGTTTTCTGTCGCTCTAATACTAAGTTGAGTGGGGGAAAATTTAATTAAGTTTAAATTGAGTTCCATACAATAGACCTAAGCCCTTATATAAATGGACGAACAAACCAACATGACACATGCGACATACCACGGGATGACATGAGAACGAAACATAAATATTACTCATATTCAATTATAACAACTATATTTAGCGTGCAATTTTACCTTTTGTATGTGTCTAGTGTTTTTATCTTTCTGCTAACACAATGGTTTTTGGTGAAATGTAATTTAATGTAGTTTAATTCTCTTCTTTTTTTTCATTGCAGTCATGACATTTTGTTTTTTTGGGTTGCTCGAATGGTCATGATGGGAATTGAGTTAACAGGGACGGTTCCTTTTTCCTATGTTTATTTACATGGGCTTATACGTGACTCTCAAGTGAGTATAAAGGGCACAAACTGACTTCAATTCATAAGTTTTGAGTTTTGATTCCATTTTCTAATTACTACTTTAAGCTTGCTTTCTTCTTTATATCTTCCATTGATTAATAATGTAAGAGTTTGTTAGCTTCATTCTATTAACATCAGGGGGAAAGAGTTTTTGGTCTCATTGATATAACAAATTTAGTTTTATGAAAAATGTTGAGAGAGCCCAAAGCTTGTATGTATTATTTCCGTATGTAAATACAAGGAGAGAATACAAATATATAGGAGAGAAGAGAGAAGAATAAATCCTATACATGATGTGGGACTAAAGAAGGAGGAAGAAAAATTAGGCCATTAAATGGGCCTTTTTACATGGGCTTTTCTAATACTCCCCCGCAAGCTGGAGCGTACAAGTCGTATGCGCCAAGCTTGGATAGGCACTGATAGAAGAGGGTACTAGGAAGAGCTTTGGTGAAGATGTCGGCAACCTGTTCAGTACCCGGAACGTGCTTGAGCTCGATCTTTTTCATGTGGACTTTCTCTCGAATGAAATGACAATCTACCTCGATATGCTTCGTTCTTTCATGGAAGACCGGGTTTTTGGCAATATGTATGGCAGCTTGACTGTCACAAAGGAGGAGAGCAGGAGAAGGTAGTTTAACTCCAAGGTC
Organism: Platanthera guangdongensis; assembly: GCA_039583875.1. Lineage (NCBI taxonomy): Eukaryota > Viridiplantae > Streptophyta > Magnoliopsida > Asparagales > Orchidaceae > Platanthera > Platanthera guangdongensis. The sequence continues at coordinate 157,826,477 of CM077160.1, read as the reverse complement.
GGTAAGGAGACTCTCAATCCATGTGAGTTCAGAGACCACAGCAGCCATTGCCCGATATTCTGCTTCGGCTGAGGATCGAGCAACCACTGCTTGTTTCTTGCTTCGCCAAGTAATCAGATGTCCTCCAAAATATGTACAAAACCCGCTAGTAGATCGTCGATCGTCGAGGGAGCCAGCGTAGTCGGCATCAGAATATGCCACTAATGTAGGAATGGAGGATGAGGTTTTGTATACAAGTCCTTGGCCAGGAGCTGTCTTAAGATATCTGAGAATGCGTTCCACAGCCTGGAGATGAGAGCTTCGAGGAGAGTGCATATAGCGACTCACAAGTCCCACAGCAAAAGATATATCAGGTCTTGTAACTGTTAGGTAGATAAGCTTCCCAACTAAACGACGGTAATATTCGGGATTTGGTAGAAGCGAATCAGAATCTGAGCCCTGAGCACATATTTTGTGATTTGCATCCATGGGAGTGTTAATAGGTTTGCAACCAGAGTAGCCTGCATCATGAAGGAGATCCAGACAATATTTGCGCTGAGAGAGAACCAATCCATCTGACCGTCTGGCCACTTCCAGACCGAGGAAGTACCGAAGAGGACCCAGATCTTTAGTTTGGAAGACGGAGCTCAGATGTAGCTTAACGGCCTGTATGCCGTCCAAGTCACTGCCAGTAATAATGATGTCGTCGACATATACCAACAGGAGAACCGTACCAGTGGCCTGGTGACGAGTAAACAATGAGAAGTCAGCCGAGCTGCGAGTGAAGCCAACGTCCCGGAGCGCTTTGCTGAACTTGTCGAACCATGCCCGAGGGGATTGTTTGAGACCATATAGAGATTTGAGAAGATGACAAACCCGTGACTCCCCCGTGGTCTCAAACCCGGGAGGTTGTTGCATGTAAACCGTTTCCTGAAGGTCGCCGTTCAGGAAAGCGTTCTTGACGTCGAGTTGAAACAAGGGCCACTGGCGATGGACAGCCACAGAGAGGAGAATGCGGACCGTGTTGAGCTTAGCGACCGGAGAGAAGGTCTCGTCATAGTCCAGCCCCGGTTGCTGGGTGAAACCACGAGCAACCAACCGAGCTTTGAGGCAATCAATGGTCCCATCAGGAGCATGTTTAATGACGAAAACCCATTTGCACCCAACGGGTTTCTGGCCGGGAGGAAGGGGCACCAGGGTCCAAGTCTGGTTGGCCCAAAGAGCAGCCATCTCCTCTTCCATAGCCGCACGCCACCCAGGATGTTGAAGAGCGTCCTGGACAGAAGTAGGAATAGAGACCGAGGAGAGCGAAGTAGCCAAGGCCTGTAGAGGTGGAGAGAGGCGATGGAGAGAAACATAGTCCGCCAGTGGATGAGCGGTAGAGGCCGACACCGGAGCAGCAGAACACGGAGAAGCCGAGGTCGAAGCCGACTGCAGAGGAGCAACGGGAGGAAGAGGGCGACGAGCATAGACCCGAATAACTGGGGGTCGAGGAGGGTCAATGGTGGGAGGAGGCGGAGGGAGGGTGGGAGGTGAGTGGACGTGGATCACCGGCCGGGGAAGGGAGGGTGTGGTAGTAGGTGGTGGGAGAAGTGGTGGCAACGGAGGAGGGAAGAAGGGTTGATCCTCCCGGAAAGTAACATCAGCCGAAACAGAGACCTTCCGGGTGAGCGGAGAGTAGCAAACATAGCCCTTTTGGGTACGTGAGTAGCCGACAAAAATGTGTTTGGCCGCACGGGGATCCAGTTTGTCAAGAGGGGGGCCCAGTTTATGGACAAAGCAGGTACAACCAAAAACCCGGGGGGTGAGGGGGAAGGCGGGTGTGGAGGGAAAAAGAAGGCTGAAGGGTGTAGCGTTGTGGAGAACGGGAGAGGGGAGACGGTTGATAAGAAAACATGCTGTGGAGACCGCAAAGTTCCAGAAGACTTTGGGAACGTGCATGTGAAGCATGAGAGAGCGAGCCACATCGAGCAAGTGGCGGTTCTTGCGTTCAGCGACCCCGTTTTGTTGAGGGGTGTAGGGACAAGAGGTCTGGTGAACAATACCGAAGTTTGCGCAGAGAGTGACAAACTCGTGGCTAGTGTATTCCCGAGCATTATCAGAGCGGAAAGTTTTAATGGTGGTAGAGAATTGCGTGCGAGTCTCTAACACAAACGCCTGAAAGACACGCGGAAGCTCAGAGCGATCATGCATGAGATACAACCAAGTAGTACGAGAGTAATCATCAATAAATGTTATAAAATAACGATAACCAGAAATGCTAGGGACCTTATAGGGGCCCCAAATATCCGAATGTATTAAATCAAAGGGAGCGGAGCTCCTAGTACAATGAGCTGGAAAAGAAGAGCGAGGCTGTTTGCCAATAATACAAGAATCACATTGAAAAGCAGGAAGAGAAATGTCTGGAAGCGCCTTCTGGAGGATAGGTAGAGGGGCATGCCCAAGCCGGCAATGCCAATCAGACGAGGAAACGGAGGAAAGGGATGTGGGAGAGACATCGAGGAGGTAAAGCCCGTTCTGCAGCCGACCCCTACCAATGGTAATCCGCGTCTGCCGATCCTGTATCAAAAAACCAGAAGAGGTGAAGGTGATAAAGCAATTCATATCAGTAGTAAGACGACCAACAGAGAGTAAATTAAAAGGCGAGGCCGGCACATAAAGAACGGAGCGAAGAGAGAGAGAGGGAGGAAGGAGGAGGTCCGCGCAGCCGGAGACCGGGACAAGCGCACCATTGGCCACAGTAATAGACGGGGGGTGAGCAGCAGTAGAGAACTGGGGCGGCCGCATGGAAGTGATGTGGTGGGTGGCTCCCGAATCCAGTATCCAGCGAGAGCTGGAAGAGAGACAGGCAGTACCTGCAGCGGAGGTGGAGACAATACCTGCATGGGAGGTGGAGGCATGGGAAGCAGAAGGGGGGTTGAGGAGCCCCTGGAGTTGTTGCAGCTGTAGGCGAAGAGCCTCAAGATCCGTACCAGTCGGAGGAGAGATATCGGTAACAGCAGCAGTAGGCGGGCGAGGGGGGTAGCCATGTTTCTTGTGACAAACGGCTTCAGTATGGCCATCCCGGCCGCAGTAGGTGCACTTGGGCCGTCCGCGGCCACCACGGCCCCGCCCACGGGAGCCCGTACGGCCACCCTGAGGAAAGGAGGGTTGTGGGAGTAAAGGAGGAAGGGCCTGCTGAAGAAGGGCCGGCGAGGGTGGTGCAGGAGCCTCCGGAGGAGGTGGTACGCGAAGTAACATCGAGCAGACATCAGAGAAAGAAGGGGTATTGGGTGAAGCCAGAACCTGGGCCCGAATACTATGTAGGTGTGGCGGGACGCGAGCCATAATCATAGCAATACAAACAGCCTCCTTCTGGGCGCGTTGGGCAGCGAGATCAGTAGTCGCGGGCTGGTGCTGAATCCAGGCTTCCGTGAGAGTTTTAGCACGGGCCACGAAGGAGGTCATGTCCAGAGCTTTGCCAACATCCAAGGCCTGAATATCAGTGAGGATGTCGAAAAGGTGTTGAAGGCTGTCCTTTCCAGAGTACAGCGAATGAAGTTCATCCCACATGGCTTTAACAGTCTCATGATACATGATCATCTGGTACGGCTCACCCTCGACTGAGTTCAGGATCCAGGTCTGGACACGGCCGTCATTGCGGAGCCAATCATCAGTAGACGGAGTTGGTGGGCCCTGGGTAAGGTGACGGGCAAGGCCCTTGGCCTGTAAGACCCGACGGACAGAGTGGACCCAGGGAATGAAATTAGCCTTGCCAGAGAGAGAAATAGTAGTGATCCGAAGCTCATCCCGGAGTTCGAGAGGAGCCACGCGGTCGGCAGGGGGTTGAGCGGTAGTGGAGTCGCTGGAGGACATGGCGACTGAAAAACAGCAGGGCGCGGCCTGGAGAGAACAACCCGCAGCGGTCTGGAGATCGCGGCGAGTTGAGTGAGGCCGCGGCGAACAGGAGCAGTCCGCGACAGAGGCCGCGGCGAACTGGGGCAGGTCGCAGCAGCGGACAGGAGCAGTCCGCAAGAGGTCGCGGCGAACCGTGGGCAGGTCGCTGGAAGAGGAGCACAGCGGATACAAGCAGAGCTCGCAGCGAGCGAGAGAGAGAAGCTAAAGGGAGCAGTCCGCGAGCAAAGAGGCTCGAGCGGATACAAGCGGAGCCCGCAGCGGACAAGAAGGAGCAGTCCGCGAGCAGGGAGGCTCGAGCGGATACAAGCAGAGCCCGCAGCGAGAGAGAGAAGCTAGAGGTAGCAGTCCGCGAGCAGAGAGACTCGAGCGGATACAAGCAGAGCTCGCAGCGGACAGGAATGATTGTCCGGAGCGGATGGAGAGAGGTGGGCCCCACGTGTCAGAGCAGAAGATGGCTATAAGAAGCCTGGGGAGGGTGGAACCACGGAGGGAGAGAAGAGGAGCAGAATCAGAAGGGCAGTCCGCACGAGACCGGAGCGGATGCAGAAGGCAGTCCGCACGAGACCGGGCGGACAGAAGCAGAGGGGCAGTCCGCACGAGACCGGGCGGGCAGAAGCAGAAGGGCAGTCCGCAGGAGACCGGGCGGACAGAGAAGGGGCAGTCCGCGGCTAGACTGAACCTGGCTCTGATACCATGTTGAGAGAGCCCAAAGCTTGTATGTATTATTTCCGTATGTAAATACAAGGAGAGAATACAAATATATAGGAGAGAAGAGAGAAGAATAAATCCTATACATGATGTGGGACTAAAGAAGGAGGAAGAAAAATTAGGCCATTAAATGGGCCTTTTTACATGGGCTTTTCTAATAAAAAATATATGGTATGGTTACTGTAAGTTAATACACTGATTAAACCCATGAAATATGTTACGATGCATGTATCCAAAGTATTAAATTTGATGTGTACATAAACGAATGTAAAAGGCATGTGCTACTAAAATCTATTATTTAAAGTTCTAAATATTACTATTCTAGTGAGAACCTGATTTAGGCTTCGTTTGGCACGGTGGTGGCAGTCATAAACGCATGGGTTGAACTGTCATTTGATAAGAAGCACCTAACAAATTTCGTCCGTTTGAACATAAAAGTGGATGAAGTTCCTTAGGTGGGCGTTAGCGAATGACAGTTTAACCCCCATGTTCATGACCACCACCACCGTGCCAAACCGAGCCTTAGGCATTTTAAACTATTTTTAGACTTGGATTTGTTAAATGTCTACTTCAGTCACAATGAGTTAAATATGTTAACTAGAAATGATAATATAAGTTATTATAATCATTTTTGTTAATTAAAATGTGAATATTAGATGTGCTTATCTCCACAGCTTTCCTTAGGATTTCTGATGCAGGAGGAATCTATAGGCGGCAGATTAATGGTGGCCTAACCCTACATGTTATGCAAAGCCCGACGGATTAAATCAAAATTCAGCAATAAATAATAAAATCACACGCAATTAATTAAAACAAGGCAGGATAATTTATTAGGGCAAAGAAGGCTTGGACTTTCCTCCGCGTGGAGGGCCAAAGCACGAGCGCTCGGCGAACCGATCCTTCCTACAGTTAGAGATTTCTCAAGAGCAAATAACATAATAAACTAGATTCCCAAGCGAACACATAATATCCAAAGCATAACAATGTTTACAACCGAACAAACCAATACAAAACACATTACGGATGTTAGGGCTGTTGTAAATAAAAAGATCTGAACGTTAGATGGCTCAAAGAGGGAATCCGGTGGTTGGTGGACTTGATCAGGTAAGGGGAGGGCTAGTTGGGGATTAGGAGGGTTGAATCGGGGCAGGGGATGGCTGGAACCGGGCTAAAATACCCAGTTCTGGACATATTTGGTGTTGGGTGACTGTTTCGAGGAGGATCCACGAGATGGGGAGTGATGGAAGCGAAGGGGAAGAGGTGGTGCGGCTGGATCTGGCTGGAAACGACCAGATTTTGACTGTTTTGCGGCTGAAAATAGCCAAGCAGGATTTTTGGGGTGGTGGCAGTGAAAGGGTGGGCTGCGGGCTATGGGGAATGCGGCGGCATAGGCTGGAACAGGGAGGGGAGGGGTTGCAGGCCGGATCTGGGCAAAAAAATGGCCCGCGGCCTGCTATGAAGGGGCGGCGGCCAGGGGCTGAGGGGGCGGTGGCTGGCGGTTTGAAGGAGGTGCATATGGAGGGGGTTTCTGGACAATGGTAATGGCTGGACAAAGGGGAAACGGATGGGGGGCTGCTGTTTGCAAGGATTGGACAACAAAAATGGAAAGGTGGAGGGCGAAGGAGGAAAAAAATAAAAAATACAAGACTTGCCAAAGGATTCGTCACCTAGGGGTTCCCCAGAGTCGGCACCGCAGAGAGATCACTGGAAATGAGGAAGAGGACTCTCCAAATTTCAGCAATGATAAATAACGACAACCCTAACAATCTATTTATAATAAACTGAAATTAGGGCACCCAAAATCAACGACTATGATTGGTCGTTGGTTTCAGGGCCAAAAATACATGAAATATAAACCGAAAACACAAAGCTATATATGAAATTGATTCACAACGCGAATCCAAACGCATCTACGGAGTCCGATCGTCAATCCGGGCACGCCATATATGGTAAGTCACCACACCGCATCACTCTCCACAGCTTGAAAGAATTCATCTCCCGATGAATAGGGGTCAGAATTCTCTCGAAGAATGTCGGGCAAGACTCAATGAGGTCCACTAGAGGTCGTCCAAATATCGTCGATGGAAAAGTGCCCTCGCCAATCAACTCCCCAGACTAAAAAGCTTCCATCTCCGATGAATGGAAACGTTCGTACTGAAGTAGAAGTACAGAGGCGAATCGATCAAGCTCTGCCGGTAGCATCCAGGCATCGTTGGTGAAGGGTTGTATACGCCAGCGAACCAGGTTGCGGCACCCAAGGCCATCTGTAGAGGGGACGACCTCATGCTTAATTATCTCAGTGGTACACTCATCTCTCAACACACTAGTAAAAGGATCTGTTGGGATCTGTGGTGCCAATGGTGAAGTCGTTGGGGACAGCATCCCAGGTAAGTGAGGGTCACATGTGGGTTGAGCACAAGACAATGAATGTGCTGGTAAGGGCTCGGGAGCAGACTGAGTAGTGGGTGGTAAAAACAGCGGTAAAGGCTCAGGAGGGATGCCAAGATGCGAACCCAAATACTTGTGAGGTACAAAGTAGGGCGTCAGGTTCTCGACATTGAACACAGTATGGGTATCCATGCTCGCAGGGATGTCCAGCTCATAAGCATTTGTCCCAACACAGATTCTCACCATCACCTGCTCGCTCATGAAGTACATGCACTTGTCAATAAACATCACTTGTGATTTACAAGATTTATTATCAATATGAATTATTTTTCGGACCAACTCATGACACATATGCAAACGATGAACATACAACACAACAAACTATTGCAAATGGTGACAAAACGACTCAACAGACTCATGCAAATGATGTAAATCAAACATGACAGATACTACATGCCTGCTACGGGAAAATCTAATACTGACTGAGATGCCTCTAAAATATGGTGGCCTATCAGGGATCTCTCTCGTGGAGTGTAGAAAACTCATCCCGTGTGTGTCGAGTGCTCCGGTAATCGTGTGGGACATCTACACTCAAGGGCGAGCTCATAAAGAGATAAATGTCTCTCAAGGAACGTGACACATCAGGTAGCTCACTAGAAGGTGTGTACGAAAAGTCATCGCGAATGAGACGACCGCTCTAGTGAAAATCCTGTACACCGACTAGAAGACGTGAATCTATAATGTGGTGAGTGTCTCTGAAATTAAGGAATTCGTCAGGTGGGTCAGCAGGTAGTGCGTCCCAAAACTCATCGAGAGTGTGATGTGTCAACAGGTGGTTCCTAGACATTTGATGCTCCACACAATATTCATCCTCTGGGGCAAGGCTAGAGACGATAAAGGAAGATGCTCTACTAACTGGAAACTCGTAAACGAGCGGCTCACCTGAGTTGCATCCTTACCAGGATGTGGCGGCTCATCGGGAGGCTTAACAGGGGTTGTCATAAAACTCGTCACTAGGGTCATGATCCTCCATATGAGTACCCTCGTGAGGGATATTGTCCCCGTGGGTGGATGTCATAGCCACTACGAGATCAATGGCAGACTCTGGGCTCTCGATCGGGATGTGATTCAGAGCAATGACAATGAGAGGGGGACATGGACCTACTCTCAAGAATGGGTCTGTGGGCGTGGTGTCAAGAATGGAGTCTTTGGTTGAGGTACTAACTAACTAGGTATATGACAGAAGAAGAGGTGTGGGTGAGGGTCACAACACTGCACACTCAATAGGTTGCTCAGGCTCTCTCAGTCGGGGTCACTAGAGGAGTGTCAAAAATAAAAGATAGGTCACTTGCCGGGCTAAGCACCTCTCTGGGGTGAGAGCAATCCACCCCAGACATCACTTCTGTCGTGACTGGTAGGGCAGTGGTAAGTATCGTGGTGACCTCGGTATGGGAAGGGCTCGTACTGTGAAGGTCATGATGAGAATTCCATTGACCAGCTTGTGCGGATCTCAAATACTGTTCATAACGAAGGGCGAGCTGATATGTCGACTCGAGAGAATTCGAGCTATGATAAACTACCTTAGTACGTATGTCAGACCGAAATCTGGCAATGGCCATGGCTGGGTCCTCTCGGATATTAATCCTTGCAACTAACTCATGGAAGCAATTTCTATACTCATCAACAAACATGGATCCTTGCTGAAGGAAAAATAATTGATCGAGCAAACGACTCTGATACGACGAAGGCATATATCTCTGACATAAAGTACGCTTCATGTCCACCCAACTACTGATGAGACAAAGACGGTCTCGCTCGCGGGTCCTCTCAACGCTAGACCAATAAGCCCTCGTCTGATCTAAAAATCTAAGTTTTGCAAACTTGACGCGACGCTCACCGAATAACTCAAAATGATCAAGGTAATACTTCATATCCACAAGCCAATAACTGAAAGACTCGGGACTCGATGAGCCGTCAAAGGGATGGACAACTATACGAAGCTTAATCTCAAGATCTCTCTCAAAGCGACCATCCTCATAATAATCATCCTTAAGGTAGCTGAGTCGTGTCGAAGGATCAACACGATCCGCTCGCGTGTACGGATAAGAACGATGACAATCCTCATACTGATCGTCTCTAGCATAGTGCGTTCGTGTCAGTTGGTCAACACAATCTTTGGAAGGGGTGTACTGCGATCGCGAATAATCATCGCAGTGTCGTGAGGGTCTCCCTGAAGGGGATCTCTATGAGGGCGGGTGCAATTGGACTCGTGACCTGCAAAGTGAGGAGAGTAATAATTGTGATACCTAGACATAATGAAAAAAATCTACAGACTCTACAACTGCGTATCAAAAAGTGCACGTAACCTAGCCGCGCTCAACCTGACTCTGATACCAATTTACGCAAGAAGAATCTATAAGCGGCGGATTAACGGTGACCTAACCCTACATGTTGTGCAAATCCCGTCGGATTAAATCAAAATTCAGTAATAAATAATAAAATCACACGTAATTAATTCAAACAAGGCGGGATAATTTATTAGGGCAAAGAAGGCTTAAGCTTTCCTCCGCGTGAAGGGCCAAAACACGAGCGCGCGGCGAACCGATTCTTCCTGCAGTTAGAGATTTCTCAAGAGCACATAACATAATAAACTAGATTCCCAAGCGAACACATAATATCCAAACCATAACATTGTTTACAACTGAATAAACAAATACAAAAACACATTATGAATGTTAGGGCTGCTATAAATAAAAAGTTCTGAACGTTGGATAACTTAAAGAGGGAATCTGGTGGTTGGTGGACTGGATCGGGTAAGTGGAGGGCTGGTTGGGATTAGGAGGGTTGGATCGAGGCGGGAGATGGCTGTAATCAGGCTAAAATACCCAGATCTGGACAGATTTGGTGTCGGGTGGCTGTTTCGAGGGGGATCCACGAGATGGGGGGTGATGACAGCAAAGGGGAAGAGGCGGGGCGGCTGGACTGGCTGGAAACGGCCAGATCTGGACTGTTTTGGGGCTGAAAACAGTCAAGCCGGCTGTTTGTGCTGGTGGCAGTGAAAGGGAGGGCTGCGGGCTGTGGGGAAGGCAACGACAAGGCTGGAATAGGGAGGGGAGGCGCTGCTAGCCGGATCTAGGCAAAAAAATGACATGTGGCCTGATGTGGAGGGGCAGCGACCAAGGCTGTGGGGGCGGTGGCTGGCGGTTTGAAGGAGGTGCAGATTGAGGGAATTTCTGGATAGTGGTAGTGGATGGACAAAGGGGAAAACGGATGGGGGACTGTTGTTTGCAGGGACTGGACAACAAAAATGGAAAGATGGAGGGTGAGGGAGGAGCAAAAAAATCAAAAGATACAAGGCTTACCCAAGAAGTCATCACTTCGGGGGTTGCACGGAGTCGGCACCGCAGAGAGGTCACCGGAAATGAGGACGATGACTCCAAATTTCAACAATGAGAAATGATGGTAGCCCTAACAATCTATTTATAATAAACTGAAAATTAGGGCACTCATAATCAACGATTATGATTGGTCGTTGGTTTCCGGGCCAAAAATACATAAAATATAAACCGAAAAACACGAAGCTATATATGAAATTGATTTGCAACTCAAATCCGGACGCATCCACGGAGTCCGCGCGTCGATCTGGGCACGCCATATATAGTAGGTCGCCACACCGCATCAGTTTCCTTCCCTCCCCTCATTGAGCTCGGATTTGACTTTCTTTGGATAAGATTCTCTCTCCACCACCTTCATTCAGATTTTTGGTTACCTTATATATTTTTTAGGCTTTGATTTGCACAAATAATTGTGATCCAAGTTTATTTCCATACTATAATCATCTAAACATGACTTATTTTTGATCCCCGGTGCTGTTCATCAAACCAATTGACATGATCGCTCAAAACCCTCTCTGATTTAGGGTTTATATAGCCAAAGCGCTACAAATTTCCAATTTCTTCGCGGTAGTCTCTTCTCCCATCTCTATTAAGGGAAGTAAATATGCTAAAACCCCTTTTTTGTTTTGGTTTTGTGTTGATTAAATGCATGTGCTAGCGTAGGGTTTTCGTTCATTTAATTATCATCCATGATTGTGCTTGAACATGTCTGAAATAAGGTTTCTAAATTTTGTTTGCGCCACTTAGCCGTCACCGTCAATTTTGGTCTTACTTAACGCAAGTAGAGAAATCTCTTTCGCTTGCAAACATTGAATCTAATTTTATGCATCCCTTCTTATGTTTATGAATTATACTCTTGAATACCAGAATCGTTAAATTAGGAGCATGCCGTAATATGCTAGGAATCACTAAACTATGAATCATTTAATTTATTAATATCATCAGCAAACATTGAAAATTAACGTTTAATTGATGCAACTCTTTGATTTGGTTCCCTCTTGAATCCGTAACGGGAACAAATGACCGGTTAAAGCGAGCATGAACTCCTTGGCTCAAGGGCGAGGTTTCGCAAGAGCCGCTCCTTGGAGATCACGTGCATAGCTTCTGAATCCCCGACACGTTCTGAATCTGATCTTGAATCCACCTGAAACATGAATATTGCGCATCAAATAAAAGCACCAACTTCTTTCACTTGTTACAACCTATGCCATTACATTAATGAATATATGTTGCACTCTAGATTAGGCTAATAGTTCTGGTTGTTTCTGTTGACTCGTTTACTTACCTGTTTTGTTAGCTTCTTTCTCTGAAAATTGGTACACGTACTTTTCTGATCCCTTGCTAGTTTTGTGTTTTACTTATTGTTATCAATGTTCTGAGGTGTTTTCTTTTTGTTTTGAAATTTGCCTTAACTTTCGTGAATGCGCCGCCTGCTACCTGAGTCCAATCTGCGACAAATTCTTGTTCTTGGTGGTTTATCTAATTTATTGCAGTGTTAGGCTCTATGTTTTATTTCCTGTACTGTCGGAATAATGTTTTTTTGTATAATAATTATGATCATATATTTTTTCGTGTATAATGGACAACTGCTAGGTTAAAAATTATGTACTGGATTTGGATATGTTGCATGTTCGTTTTCTTTAAAGTTTTTATTACATGAAAATTATACCAGCACTTTGTATCATTAGTTTTTTTTTAAAGTACATGCGGTTTTAATTGTTCATTGCTATATTCTAAAGCTTTCGCATAAAAATAATGTATTGTTCACCAAATTATTTATTTTAAATCTAATAACACTAAATCAGCTCCCGCCTAACAAATATGATTTTTCCCCTATGTTTGTGACATCATGACTCACCTGAAGCACACTTTGATCTTTGCTTTTAGACGAGCCGTGACAGTTGATATCAGAGCCAGATTGTGCTTCTAAAGATAAAGTATCTTATAATTTTCACATATTTTGAATTTGCATTGTATATGTATATATGCATATATCATTTTTTTACTCACTTTGTCATTGTCTGTTGTTCTCGGCTGAAACAATCACACTACACTCATAATCATGAGTAGTATGCACACGAATGTTAAGAAATTATGGACAAACTTAATATTTTATGTGCATATGAATTCTCATTTGGATATACACCGCTTGCGAATATTAAATAGTTACGTACAATTTAATATTTTCAAGTGCGATGACATTAATAACATAATATGCATGACATATTAAGCAATACGCGCACTTAACATAATATGTGTTTCCATTCATAAACATTCTTAGGAATGCATTTTAGGGATTATTACATTGCATACATATCATAACTCATTGCACAAGTGTTAAAATAAGAACAACAGATGATGATTGTACACACATGAATTTACTAATTATTTTATATTGCACGTGATTTTATTATTGCATTTGCATGATAATTACCTATAGTTATCCAATGAAAATGCTGTAATTATTATATGATTTACATATCCGACAGTATTAAAGTGCTAGAACTTGTAGTTTCAATCATTTCTTTTGTGCTTGACTATCAATCTTATCCGATTCTTTTGTACCTCCTTATAGATGACTCCCTATGAAGCACAGATACTTCCCTGAAGGCAACGTACCCGTTCCAGATACGTATCCGGTACTGGTACGTACCCGAACTCGATGGATACACCTATGTGGACACACTTGAACTTAGCACATCATTCTGCGTACTGTGATAGGAGTCTGTTTTTCTAGAGTAGACAAATGTTGGCTCTATGCTCAGAAGCGTTGGTACGTCCAATTAAGTTGTGTATCTGTACTGAGTATGTTTCTGACATCGGTACCTTTGTGTTACAAGTAGTGTATTGAACGTGTTGATTCAACGCAAGTTATTAACAAAACGGCTAACTTGTCTTTAGACTAACCAGAGATTGAAGATGTTGATCTCCAACAATGAAGAAGAAAAACCGATAAGTAATTAAACATATAAGATGTTAAATTTTGTAATATTTACGAATGCTTAATGTTTGAAAACTTCATGTTTTGTTGCATTGATGTGTGAACTTGTACTTCAAGTAATGATTTATGTTTAATGTTTCGATGTTTTGAGAACTATTTATTGCACTTGTGATATATAAATATATATTATATATCTAAAATTTTGTCGTACCGCCGTACCAGGTACGTATCGTATCCGGTACCCGTACTCGTACCGATGCTTCCTTGATGGCTCCTAAGCGGACAAGTCGCAAGCAGACAACCTCTTCTGTAAGGTAAGCTTCTGGAGATGGCACTGCCCAGCTTCTGAGGCATATTCTGGATTGACTCACTCGCTTAGAAGAGGATCATCAAACTCATGATCCAGCCTTTGTTTCTTGCCGCGCAGGGACAGCTGGAGTAACAATCACTACTGCCTCTCCTGCATCTGATCCCGGAACTAGATCGCTTCCTGTCAATTCGTTGACCCCGCTCGTGCTATATCTGACTGCTCCTATAGCGATGACAGATACCTTGGTCTTTAAGAGTCTAAAGTCTTCATATTACAATGGAGACCGTGACTACTTCGTCATTTTTGAGTGGCTCTCCCAGATGGAGAAGCACTTTGAGTATGTTGGAGTTCCAGAAGCTCCGGTGGTTTTTCTTGCGGCCTACCAGCTGACTGAAGATGCTTACACCTAGTGGCTGCAGCACCACAATCTCCCCAATTTTGCCACCTTGACCCGGGGTCAATTCAATGAAGCTATTATGGAGAAGTTTTTCTATTCTGTGGAGCGGTACAGACTAGCAGAGAGTTCTGGTCCCTCCAGCAGCATGGCAAGACAGTGACCAAGTATGAAAAGGAGTTCTCTTACCTATCCCTCCTTGCCGCAGAGTTCGTGTCAGATTGGAACAAGAAGATCCTTCATTTTTTTGAAGGGACTCCGTCATGATTTTTGTCAGCATGTGGTTGCACATGGCGCCACCACCTATGTCGAGAGTGTGTGAGTTGTCTTGCAAGTGGAGGATATTGAGCTGGACAATACTACTGAGAAGGTCCAGCATTGTATTAGCAATGCCACCACCGCTGATCATAAGTGTAAGGGTGCTTTATCTCAAGAGCAAGGCCTTAAGGCCAAGGATGTGTATGTTTTTTGTCATAAGATGGGCCATGTCGCACAAGTCTGTCGCACCCTCTCTAAGTGGCAGAAGATGGTTGTCCCTGCACAACAACCTCAGTTGATTCTTGTTTCTGCCTCCATTGGTTGTGCCTATTGCAAGACGTCGGGCCACCTTTTGAAGGACTGTTGCCGTAAGTAGAATGTCTGTTATAGATGTGGACAAGTTGGACACCATATCCAAGACTGTCCAATGAAGGAAAACTCAATTCCTGCTCAGTCTCTACAATCTTTTTTGGGAGCTCAGGAGAAAGGCAAAGCTTTACAATCTCAGGGCGAGGCACTCGCATTTACCGACGTCATCTTTGGTATGTCGTACAATGTTATTTGTTTTTTGCATCTTAATATATCTGCTTTAGTATCGAACAATCATGATTTATGTCTATGATTTTCATTTCTAGAGAGATTTTGAGTCAAGAATAAGTGGATGCAGATTATTTTTGATTCCAGTACATCTCATTTATTCATTGCACGTTATATTGTGGACCTTCATTGCGGGACTACTTCGTCATTTGAGGTCTCTTATAAGATCTCTGTGCCTGGTCATCTGCACATTTCAATTAGGCGCATCCTCAATTGTCCGATCTAGTTTGGTGAATTGTGAGTCTCAGTCGTTCTTGTAGTTCTGGATATGACAAAGTTCAATGTAATCTTGGGCATGAATTGCCTGGTTGCGTATAGAGAAAAACCGGACAGTGCGACAAAGGTCAATCTCAGCATTGATGGCCAAGACTACAACGTTCATGTTCAGACTCACAGTCACATAAAGTTAATTTCTGCTGTGCGCGCCATCTGCCTTCTTGGCCAAGGATATTTTGTTTGTTTTGTATATGTTTCTTTTTTGGATTCTGCCTCTCCCCAACTCAAATTCATTCCAATCGTTTCTGAATTTCTTGATATTTTTCCATTTGAATTGCTTGGGATGCCTCATGATCGAGACATGGAGTTCACCATTGACATAGAGCCTGAAACACACCCTATATCTAAAGCTCTATACCTTATGGCCCTGCACGAGCTATAAGAGCTTAGATCGCAATTGGATGAACTGCTTGAATGTGGATACATTCGTCCAAGCTCTTCAACTTGGGGAGCCCCCGTTCTCTTCGTGAAAAAGAAGGATGGTTCCATGAGACCTTGCATTGATTATAGAGACCTAAATAAGATGACAATTAAGAATAAACATCCCCTTCTACGTGTGGATGGTCTCTTTGATCAACTCAATAATAGTACCGTATTTTCCAAGATAGATCTTAGATCGGGTTACCATCAGCTGAAGATCAATGAATCTGACATTCGCCGAACTGCCTTCAGAACTCGGTATAGACATTTTGAATTCTTAGTTATGTCCATTGATTTGACTGACATTATACACTCGAAGATAGATGTATATAATATACGCAAGCGCACATGTCAGATCATGTAATAAAATGAGAGTAAAGATCATTCCGCTAACGCTTGAAAGTACTAGTTTAACCTTTTTTTATATTCAAGTAAATTCAACATAGTAGGTTTTTGAAAACAGATTATAAAATTCTAATAAAACTATTAAATATTTTCTAAAAATTAATTTTAATTAATTTGGAAGAGTAGTCTTGTATTCTGATTTCCTATGCCTATTGTGATGAATATTTAGAATGATGCCTTACAATAATGGTTAATTAATTTATTTTGCAACGATTTCAAAGTGGAAATCCTTATCTCTTAATATCGGAAATTCGCATATTTCTTCATTCCCCTAGTCATCTATAACTTAGACGGAGCGGAGAGATATCATGAAGAATAAAAATCAAAGTTGCTGGCAAGAAGACAAAATCTCTTTCTCCTTTCTACGCTATATTGAATTATGATATATATACGTACACATCTGCTCTCTCAAATCTATGCAGTTAAAATATTGAAACATTTAGTGAAATACTCACGCTTCTCTCTCGAATCTCGAAATGTGAAAAAAAATCACCATCCAAATATTTACGTTTCTCTTCTGCTGAATCTTAAGACGCAATAAACAAATGAAGAATCAAAGTTTCACGATGTAGTTCATAAATCTAGTAAATATAAATTAATGAATATACATAAAGCTTAAAAAAATTATCATCACAATACAAATAGTACTCTCATCATACATGACTTTGAGATATTAGTTTATACTCATGGAGAAGCACCACACAAAATGAAAAATCTTACTAAATATGATGATTGTAGATCAAAGACTGCATGAATTTTCTTCTAAATTTTGCCCAAGAGTTGTCCCCTTCTCCCCCTCTATGACCTAGTCGTTGGTAGGGGTGTGTAGAAGTAACCGAAGAACCAAAACCGAACCGTAATCGAACCGAACTGGGCGGTTCGGGTCGGTTCCCAAATTGTTCGGTTCGTGTATGGTTCTTAAAAAAATAAAACTGACGGTTCAGCTCGGTTCTCAGGTCTTGTGGAAAGAACGTACTTGGAGTATCAAAAAGTTGTGTACCCCCAAATAAAGAATCTTGGTGATGGAAAAAGGGAGTGCAAGACAAAGTGTGGGCAAAGAGGGTCAGCTATAAATCACTATATGTTTGTAAGAATGATGAAAACTTAATTAGTTATAAAGTCGTCAAAAAAGAAGCTAAACAGACAGTAAGTAAAACAATAAATCAAGGTTATGAAGAATTTTATAAAAGATTAGATACCAAATATGAAGAGCGTGACATATATAAAATTGCTCGAGATGGAGAGTGTAAGACGAGATTTAAGTTAAGTAAAATGCATAAAGGATGAGTCATATACAATTTTGACAGATGATGTGAATATTAAAGAGCAATGTAAAAGATACTTTTATCAACTCTATAATAAAATAAAGGACGTTGAATTGAACTTGGAAGAGTTAAGTAAATCAGATGAGTATAAAAATATAACGTTTTATCGTAAAATTCAAGTATCATAGGTAAAAGATGCTATAAATAAGATGAAAAATGGAAAGACAGTTAGGTCAGACGATATACCTATCGATGTATGAAAATGTATAGGAAATGAAGGAATTTTGTTGTTTACATGTTTTTTCAATAAAATATTGAAGTTAAAGAGGATGTTAGACAAATAAAGAGAAAGTATCGTGATACATTTGTATAAGATTAATGGAAATATACAAAATTGTGTTAATTACAGAGAAATTAAATTGATGAGTCATACCATGAAACTATGGGAACGAGTAATAGAAAGATGAGTAAGATGAGAGACTGACATCTCGAAGAATCAATTTGGATTCATGCCAAGGCGGTCGACCATGGAAGCTATACATCTCTTGAGCAGACTCATTGACAACTATCGAGAAAAAAAACAAGATTTGCATATGCTGTTTATTGATCTTGAGAAGACTTATGATAGAGTTCCAAAAGAGATCTTATGGAGAGTCTTAGAGAAGAAAGGTGTAAATGTATTATATATTGACATTATCAAAGATATGTATACAAATTCAGTGACCAGATTGTGAACATCTGGAGGATTAACACGAGAATTCCCTATCACTGTTGGCTTACATTAAGGTTCCACTTTAAGACCTTATCTCTTTACCCATATCTTAGATGAGCTCACCAGACATATCCAACAAGCAATACCTTGGGGTTTATTGTTTGCGGATGATATTGTTTTGGTTTATGAGACGCGCGAGGGTGTAAACGCAAATCTTGAATCTTGGCGAGATACTTTAGAAAAGATGGGTTTTAGGTTGATCAGGGAAAGACAGAGTACATGAAGCTTAAATTTAGCAGTACAAGAAGGACGGTTGACTTCGTTATTAAGTTGGGTAATCAGGATATTTCTCGTAGTGAGTGTTCTAAATATCTTGGATCGATAGTTCAAAATGACGGAGGTATTGATAAAAATGTGGCACATAGAATCCAAGCGGGTTGGTTGAAGTGGAGAGTCGCGTCACAGATCTTATGTGATCGTAAAGTACCACTAAAACTTAAGGGCAAGTTTTATCGTACTGCAATTAGACCCGCGATGCTTTATGATTCTGAGTGTTGGGCAGTAAATTGTGTACATGAGCAAAAAATGAGAGTTACGGAGATGAGAATGCTTAGGTGGATGTTTGGACACACGAGACTGGATAAAATTATGAATGAATATATCAGGGATAAGACATGAGTAGCCCCAATTGCAGTGAAGATACGAGATGCTCGAGTAAGATGGTTTAGACACGTACAAAGGAGACTATTAAAGGCACCTGCTAGGCATTTTGAGAGTCTAGTCACTAGGCATGTTAAATGAGGGAGGGGTAGACCAATTAAGACTTGGAATGAAACTATAAGGAAAGACACGATGTACTTTGGCATTAGTGAGATTATGACAAAACATAGGGCACAATGGCGACACAGGATTCATATACTCGACCCCACTATTGCAGGATAAAGGCTTGAGTGTTGTTGTTGTAGTCTTCTTTCCCTGGCTGATTGCATCGCACCATCCCATATTGGGCTATTTGCATTTATATTTTATGCTAATATTAATAATATGTTATTATATTAAAGATTTAAAATAAGTAAATAACAATAGTTAAAACTTAAAAAAGTAAATGTTATATGCCCCAGCCCCGTGACCTATTTTCTCCTTTCAAAACCCTTGCGCTGTCTCCAACTCCCTTTCTCGCTCGTGAAAAATTGAGAAGCATCATCGAGCTCTCACTCACCGCCGGCTCGTGATCGTAGGCCAATCTTCCTCCTGCCAGCTGAGCTCTTCCTTCTGACTCGTGATCGAGATTAATGTGCTCCTCCAATTTCAGTGCCTTTTTCCCCGCAATCCATGATGGGCATCGTGAGTTTGATTTTGTTGTAGCCTTCTTTTTGGTATTTTTTTTAAGGAAATGTAAAAGTTCATTCTATAACATGTTTTTTTTTGTACCGGGGGGGGGGGGGGTCATCTTTTGGGTTCCATTACAAGGAGATCAAGTTTGTTTGACAATATTATGTGGATCATAATCAAGGATTTGTTTGATATAGCCGATGAAGTATAAAAAACCACAAAATAAGATGATGATGGGAAAGTTGTCGATGATTAAGTTTTATGTTGTGCTTGTTTGAATTGCAGTTGAATACATTTCAAACATTATGTTAGTTTTTGCTGTTTGTTTGCAAACGTTTTGTTGGATATCATTTGCTTTTGATATATGTTTCAGATTTTCCAACTCTTTGTATATGTTTCATATTTTTCTCTCCTGCTCATATTTGCAAACCTTGATGAGTAAGGAATTGAAAACCGAACCGGAACTGAGAACCAAATCGGAACTGAACCGATATTTTTGGTTCAGTTCCGGTTCTACAATTTAAAACCGTGGGTCGGTTCCGGTTCCAAAAATTTTGAACCGAACCTATACGGGTCGTTTCTTGGTTATGAGTGGAACCGAACTGATCCGAGTTGCACCCCTTGCTGCCGGCCTCTTTTGCTCCTCTCGGCCGATCCCCCTTTTCAGCCCTCCAACAGTTGGTCCCTCGAAGATGATGCCCTCAAGTGGAGATCTATTCTCTTTTTAATGAAAATTCTCCCTCTTCTTCAAATGAAAAATTCTTTAAATGAAATTTGATCTCTTTTCTGATAAATTTCTACTCTTAATATTGTGTTTTGCCCCTGTTAAATGTTTGTCATAACTGAACCAACACTTCCCTCTCCGAATTTGCAGTTGGCGCAAAAATTTGAATTTCAAATATGAAATTACGATTTCAACATGGTGTAACAACTCTGCAACAATTTTCCAGAAAATTAATTGGCATGACTTCTCTTCTTTAAGTCAAATTTTTTCAGCATTTTCTACAATAAAAAACATATGAAAATGACGATAAGATCCAACTTAGACCAAATACAAATGTAATCGATTAGAAAGTCAACATCCACAAAGGGGCTTTATATGAACTACAACAACAACTAGGCGGTGTGGGACTAAACATTAAGAACTAAAATATTAAATCTCTAACACTCCCCCTCAAGCTGAAGGGGAAGCTTACAGCTTGGACACAACATAAAATTAATGGACAAAGCAACAGCTACCGAGGCCCAACCGCGGCATTCTTCAACGGGCAAGAGCCACACGACTTCCGCAAACCGACCTGACAACGCTGGATACACTCGGAGCGGAAACAAGGTCAACCACGCAAGACCAAACCAACCCTACCAAATCCAGAGAAAACGACGAGGAGACACAAACAACAAGTCACTTAGGGGCCATTTGACTAAGGCAGGAGTTCAGCATTCACAAACACTCCCCCTCGTGGAATACAATAAAAAACATGTGTGATAAGGCAGGATGAAAATGACGATAAGTATAAACTATAGAGGCCGTGACAACTTAGACGTGCCAAATCGTAAAGAGACCACACTAACACACCACAACAAATGAAAGAGAAAAAAAAACAGTAACATTAAACCCTAATAGACGAAGCTGCGCTGAGTAGCAGCCATGCGGAGAAGAAGAGATGCAGCGGGTGCAGACAGAAGCCGGAGAAGTTGCAGCATCGGCAAGAAGGCTTGGCAGAGAAGCATCCAACAACGGAGAAGAAGAGAGCAGCACAGGCAAAGGCCAGAAGCCGGAGAAGAAGAATTAAATACCGGTGGCAGCAACATCGACGGGAGAAGCATCCGGCAGCAGCAGAGGCACGTCGAGTAGCCGGAGAAGAAGAAGAAGCGGGCGCAATTCGGAGGAGAAGAAGACGGGCCAGAGGAGGAGATAGCCGGAGAAGTATAATGGAAGAAGCCGTGCCGATGTCGGAAAAATAGCCGCTGGAATCACGAAGGCCGCACGGGGCAGCAGCAGCGAAAAGTCGTCGACACGACGGGAGAGTTTAAATAACTTCCCGTTAGCAGCGCGCGGGAGCGGAAGCGGAAGCACGGGTTAAGAAAAAATTTTAAGTTTTCATAACCTGGCTCTGATACATGTAGAAAGGAATTGGAAAATAGAAAGTGTCATATTTTCCACAAAGGGGCTTTTATGGATACAATAGGACTCATGAACGATAGGCGGTGTGGGACTAAACATTAAGATACTAAAATATTAATATCTTAACAATTATAATTGCCAAAAAATATGAATAATGAGTTTATAACCTTTTAAAGAAGTTTTCATAACACATCTTTTGCATACCTCTTAGCTCTCTTAACACTTCATCGTATTCATTGATTATATTTAGCTTTATTCCAAGACTCATGAGGATCATGCACTACCTCTTAGGCTCTCTTAACACTTCATCAACATCAACTCTATGGAAAGCTGGCGAAATGTAAGTTTTGGCTTGATCGTGTTGCTTTCTTGGGCTTGTCATTTCAGGAGATGGACTTTCCATTAATCTTTCCAAGATTTCCGCAATTATGGACTGGAAGTGACCTTCTACCCCTACTGAAATTCACAGTTTCCTTAGATTGGCTGGCTATTAGCTTATTGTCGACGTTTCATTAAGGGATTTTCCTCTCTTGCTGCTCCTCTGACGCAGCTAACTCAAAAACATGTTAAATTCAAGTGGAAAAATCAGTGTGAGCATGCCTTCTTGGAATTGAAACAACATTTGTGTTTTGCGCTTGTTTTAGCTCTTCCTCCACAGGGAATAGATTTTTCAGTTTATACTGACGCTTTCAGAGTTGGCTTGGGTTGCGTATTGATGTGGGATGATCGTGTTATCGTTTGTGTCGAGGCAGTTGAAAGTTCATAAACGCAACTACCCCTCTCATGATATTGAATTTATTGTGGTAGTGTTTGCATTGAAACTTTAGCGATATTATCTCTATAGCGTGAAGTGTCACATCTACACTGACCATTAAGGTTTTAAGTACATTTTTGTTCAGAAGCTAATTTGGTTGCAAATGCGTTGAGTTGACAAGCTTCTATTTCCTTTTATGCACCCATGTCAACCCCTCTCGCAACCTTGATTGATGATCTCGAACGGATGGACATATCCATCTCACCCGAGGGTCAAGAAAAGGTTTTTGGTCCGTTATGGGTGGAGCAGGTAAAAGATTTGTCAAAAGTTGAACTTGTGACCTTTCTGGATTTCTGTATCTCTGGCGATGTTCTGCGTTTCTGAGGTCGTCTCTCCATCTCTGATGTTCTTGAATTGCTTGATCGTATTTGTCGAGAATCTCATGAATCTCGCACATCTGGTCATCCAGGAAATAATAAGATGTATCATGACTTGAAGCAGTTTCTGTGGTGGCCTGATATGAAGAATTACATAGCTCACTTCATTTCTCGATATTTGATATACCATAAAGTGAAAGCTCAGTGCCAGCGTACTGATGACCTTTTGCGGCCTCTTTCTATCCTTGAATGGAAGTGGGAAGACATCTCTATGGACTTTATCACAGGTTTTCCCTGCACCTCGAGGGGGCATGATGCGATTTGGTCATAGTGGATCATGTGACTAAAGTGACTCACTTCATCCTGTATAAGGAAGATCATTCCATTAAGAAGATCACTCAGATATGTATCAGATATTGTTATACTTCATGGAATTCCTTTGCGGATTGTATAAGATCATGACTCGAGATTTGTATCTTATTTCTGGAAGGGCTTCCAGCAAGTTTTTGGCATCGAACTCAACCTGAGAACCGCTTACCATCCGACGACCGATGGTCAGACCGAAAAAGTTAATCAAATATTTGAAAACATGCTTCACTGTTATATTCTGGATTACAAGGGAGCTTGGGATGAGAACCTATCTTTGGTTGAATTCGCCTGTAACAATAACTATCAAAAGAGCCTCAAAATGGTCCCCTTTGAAGCATTGTATGGGCGTTGTTGTAGGATCCCTCTTTATTGGTCGGAAGTCGGTGAATAGGTTGTTTTAGGGGCTGTGTTATTTCAAGAAATGGAAGAAGTCACAAGAAAGACTCGGCTTCAACTGAGCCGTGTCATCGAGTGGCAGAGAGTATGCAAACCAGCGCTTTCGTCTATTAGAATTTGCTGTGGGTGATCAAATGTTCTTGAAGGTTTCCCTTTCTCCTGGGGTGAAACGGTTTGATTGCCATCATAAGCTTAGCCCGAGGTTCGTGGGACCGTATACCATTTCAGAGCGTGTCGGAGGATCTGCATATCGTTTTGAGCTACCTGCTAATTTAGCCGATGTTTATAATGTCTTTTATATTAGTCAACTTCCGAAGTACATCCATGATCCTAACCGCGTCAATGAAGAAATTCATGTGATTCCTGAAGCCAATCTTTCATATTCGGTGAACCCACTAACATCGTGGAGTATCAAGTACACAAGATTTTAAAGAGAACCATCCATATGGTCAGAGTGCTTTGGATGCATGGCAAGTCTGAAGAGTATACTTGGGAACTTGAATCTGATATGCGTAGCAAGTATCCATAACTTTTCTCCTAATCTTGGTAAGTCTCTGACTTTATTCTTCTTTCTTATTTGTTATCCTCATAGCTTGGTTTTCATGCCTTGATTTGCAAATCTTGTTTGAATGTATGAAATTTGAATCTTCACCATAAGAGGTCCCGTTCAGAGAATTCTCAAGTGTTTCGGGACGAAACTTTCTAAGTAAGAGAGAATGTAACAAATCATGTGTTTAACAAAAAAAAAGAAAACATGATAATACTAATAACAAATTTGTAATTTGCCTCAAATCTCTCCTCTTAGACCCAATCGCAGCAATCCCCCCCCCCCCACGATTATTTCAATCTTTCGGCCCTTAAGACTCCCTCACTCATTTTCGCAACCTGCTCCCTCGATTTTGTCACTCCCTTTCCACAAGCCACTTCCGATTATACCGACATCTCCTCCTGCCCCTTCCCCTCTTCTTCTTTGATCAACAAGGGCAGTAACCCTCTTCTCTCTCAATTGAGCAGCCACATGCCTCCTTCCCTCAAAGAGCCGACAACTTTTTTGATTACTCTCAAGGCTGGCAGCCGCCCCCTTTTCCTCCAGCAACCCTCTTCCTCCTTCAAGGGGCTGACAACCTCCTTCTCCCTCCTCCAAGGTACGACAACCCTAACTTTCCTACCTCTTTGTTTTGGCCGATGATTTCAAGAGGGACTCCTATGGTTTCCTCCACTCCGCTCCTTGAGCTCGGATTTGATTTTTTTGGTAAGAATTTTCCTCCAACACCTTCATTCAGATTTTTGGTTACCTTATATTTTTTTAGAGTTCGATTTGCACAAATAATTGTGATCCAAGTTTTTTTCCATCCGATAATCGTCTAACCATGATCTATTTTGGATCCCTGATGCCGCTCATCGAACCAATTGATGGGATCGCTCAAAATCCTCTCCGATTTAGGATTTATCTAGCCAAAGCGCCGCCAATTTCCGATATCCTCGTGGCAGTCTCTTCTCCCCTCACTATTGAGGGAGGTAAATATGCTAAAACCTCATTTTTGTTTAGGTTTTGTGTTGATTAAATGCATGTGTTAGCATAGATTTTTTCGTTAATTCAATTATCATTCATGATTGTGCATGAACATGTCTGAAATAAAGTTTCTAAATTTTTCTTACGTCACTTGGCCGCCGGCGGCCGACGGCAATTTTAGCCTTACTTAAGGCAAGTAGAGAAATCCTCTCGCTTGCAAACATTGAATCTAATTTTAGACTTTAAGACTTCCGCATAAAATAATGTAT
The DNA here is from genome assembly GCA_039583875.1 of Platanthera guangdongensis. Classification (NCBI taxonomy): domain Eukaryota; kingdom Viridiplantae; phylum Streptophyta; class Magnoliopsida; order Asparagales; family Orchidaceae; genus Platanthera; species Platanthera guangdongensis. Next base: position 157,801,397 of record CM077160.1, on the reverse strand, counting down.
TTTTGTACAAATTATTTATTTTAAATTTAATAACACTAAATCAGTTTCCGCCTAACAGACATGAAGTTTATTTCTCTTATGTCTGTGGCATCAAGACCCACCCGAAGCGCACTTTGATCTTTGCTTTTAGACGGGTCGTGACATGGGGGGAGAATGACAACATCAACATAGCTTCATTACATGCAGCTTAGGTTGTGAGAAGTGATTGAGCAATGAAATTGTAGCATAGAAGATGAGAAGAACCTAAGCGTGGAGAGGAAATAAAAAAATGAGTTTTAAAGAATATGGATAAATGTGGTCACCTTCGAGAATATTCATGACCTATTTTTTTGTTTGTGTGAAAACCAGAACACTTTGAACCGGATAGAAGGAACTTGTTGAACTGAAAGCGTTGAACTGAAAGCATTGAACTGAGAGAAACTGTGTGTGCATGAAGCATGATTTGTGGAAGAAGTGGAGAACGCTATTACACATGAAGCATGTGCATGTGTGCTTCACAATAATGTGAACCATTGACCGGTTCACTTCAAAGGTATGCTTTTTACAATCGCTGGGTTTTTTCGTTTTCTTCTTTTGATGCATTGCATGTATTGCTCTCATAAATATAAAATGTTGTTCATGAATAATCAAGAGAGAATTGTTGAAATATTGAGAGGAAAATAGAAAGTGTAATTATTCTTCCCTTAAAAGAGCATTTAAAGGATTACTAGGACATAAGAAATATTGATAGCCCATGTGGGACTAAACACATGCACATATACATAAAGACCCCAATACATAGACTGGATGCAATATTTAACTAAATGCGATATCTAACAACACAGACAAAAGTTTGGCGGGCCGTGTGAGACTATGACGAGAATTTGGAAATACGACCACGACGACGAAAGTCCAACATGTGCAAGGTCCACTCGGACGAATTACTCTATGTGGGGTCAACCGTAGTCGGGGTCAAAGTCGCATTTTTGAACACCCCCCCCCCCCTCACGCGGGATACACATGCATTTACGCATAAGGAAACACAAAATACTAAATCTGGATGACACAGAAAGAAGCAATATAATGCAGTGCAGAAGACAACATAAAGACAAATAAACCGTCAAGAAGCCTCATCATCAACGAGAGAATAACACTTGTTCGAAAGAAGTGGCTGGAACCGGATGCTCATCGAGCTGGAAAGAAGCTTGAGGCTTGAGTCGACAAAAAAGTGAGGCACGATAGTAGTGGTCATGGCTAGAACAAACCAACGGGATGAGAAAACGCAGTGTCTAGAAGCAGTCGGTGAGATTCGGAGCAGTCGTCGACAGTTTTACATTGAATGAATCGATCTTGAAGAACAATCATCCTCGTCGAAATAGCAAGCGTCGTGGACCTTCTTTGAAGTAGCAAGAGACGAGATCGAGCGATCTTAATATGTATCCCTCCGTCGTTGTCAATTTATAATGGGCAGATGGGATCTGTGTTGACGTCTTAAATATGGCTAGGAAGCAACAGCGGATCTGGAAGGAGATCGTCGAGGACAGAATATGTTTCCTTCCCTTGATCGGATCTGCAATGGGCTTGATGTTGATTGGCTAAGGCCAAAAGATGGACTCTTCCAATACCTTTTTTATCTGACGTTGATCATCGAAGGCATGAGAGAAGACGTCGTGGATGCCCTACGAGCTTCGATTGGGAAGCTGAAGCGGGCTCAGAGGCTAGGTCTCTGATCGGAAGCGGAAGTGGGCAGAAGCGAGGCTCATGGGACCTAGAGAAAATATGGAGGAAAATACTCCTGCTCTGATACCATGTTGAAATATTGAGAGGAAAATAGAAAGTGCATATTCTTCTTCCCTTAATGAGGTATTTGAAGGACTACAAGGACATAAGAAACATTTGTTGCCCATGTGGGACTAAATATATATACACATACCTAAAAACTCTGATATGTAGGCTGGAATACAATATTTAACTAAATGTGATGGCTCCAACAAGAACAATTGTTTGTCTCTTTTATATGATTATATTTCTATATTTTTATTTGATTCTCTAACTAGACACTAAATATTCATCTTTCATTGTGAGTTATTGTTTTCTAATTTTCTTAGAAGCTCTGCTACTCATGAAAATTTACTGCCTGCCTTCATCAACTTTGTTATTATCAGGGAAGAAAAATGTCCAAGTCATTGGGCAATGTTATAGATCCTGTAGATATCATTAAGGAATATGGCACAGATGCTTTACGTTTCACTATCTCTCTTGGAACTGCTGGTCAGGTATTTCTTTGTAGAATAACCCAAAATAATATGGTCTATGTAAATTTATATCTCGTTTACTTGCACATTTTCAGGACCTTAACCTATCCACTGAGAGATTGACGTCTAATAAGGCTTTCATCAACAAGTTATGGAATGCTGGAAAATTCATTTTGCAGAATTTGCCATATGGAAGTGACAGCACTAAATTGGAAGGCTTATTGGCTTATAAGGTTCTTCAGACTTCCGATAATATTTGTTTTTTAATTTCCTTGACAAGTTAGCATTCTAGTAGTCCATATAAATTATGTGGAAAATCTTTTGCTGGTATCCATTAATGTGATGCATGCGTACTACATTTATCTTTTATGTCCCTCTCTGTCTATTTGTGGATGCTTGTATTCATGTCTAAGAGAGAGGTTTGGGAGGATTTCAAATCGTTCCAATAGAAAAGTTGATATTTTTATTTTCTACATATTTATACGGTATTTAAGAAATATTATATCAAATACTATAAGATATTCATTAGTATTGTAAAGAGAGCTCCAATCTTGTATATACTTTATTGAATGAATAGTTACAAGTATACATACACTTATATAGGAGAAGAATGAAGAGAGAAATCCTAATACATGATGTGGGACTAATACAAGGAGAGATAAAGAAGAAAAACATGTGCCCTTAATTGGGCTTTTCTAACACTACCCCGCAAGCTGGAGCGTACAAGTCGTAAGCACCAAGCTTGGATAGAAATTGGTAGTATAGCGGCCTGGAGAGAGCTTTCGTCAGGATGTCCGCAACCTGGTCGGCAGCAGGAACATTCTCCAAATCTATCTTCTTTGACTGTACATTTTCCCGGATAAAGTGACAGTCAATTTCGATATGCTTTGTGCGTTCGTGAAAGATCGGATTTTTTGCAATATGAATTGTTGCCTGACTGTCACAAAATAATGTTGCCGGAGATGAGAGACGAACACTGAAGTCTCCCAGAAGGCCTTCAAGCCAGGTTAGCTCAGAAGCAACAGCAACCATAGCCTGGTACTCGGCTTCAGCAGAAGAACGCGCAACCACAGTCTGTTTCTTGCTACGCCAAGTTATGAGGTGTCCACCAAAGTAAGTACAGAACCCAGTTGTGGAGCGCCTATCTGTTGAAACCGAAAAACGGTCTCCTGTGGAGTTCACCCTTGGGGAAGGGGTGATCGCGCGCCTACTTCACTCCTGCAAGCAAAACAACAAAAGAAACAAGGGGAACCGACCCAAGGGCTCGGCGGGGAGGATCCACCACACACCCGGAAGACCTGAGAGTACTTCCCCTCCTTAGCCACAGGCCGAGCTAAGGCTACCTCAGAAAGCACTACAGGACCAAGAAGCTAGGGAGTATGAGAACATGTCCCCTGAGGTGCCCCCTTGGGTTCTATTTATAGAATTCTGAAAATGGCCTGCAAATAGCCGACCTACGCTGTTCTGAACAGCTATGTGCAGTCCAACTTGGTCTGCCAACAGCGTAGCTCCGCTGTTTCAACAAGCTATTCGCACCCATGGGGAGGGCATCCGGGTAATTTCACCTCGGGGCTGCTACTGGGCCCCGCTCAGGGATAGGGAAGTCAGCTCGCCACTAATCTCTCCCCGCGAGAGGCGAGCGCGAGCCGGGCCACCGCGACCCGCCAATCCTCTACCGAGGCGGGCAGGCGGCCCAGTCACATATAGGAGAGCGGGCTGGCGACCAGGCTTCCAACTGTAACCATGGGAGCCTCGGAGGAGGGCTCGCCGATCTGGACTCGTCGAACCCATCCCTGTGCCTCTCGATGCATGCCGACCGGAAAGCTCTGCTCGACGAATGGCGACCCAAGCTCTGCTCGACGAATGGAGACCCAAACTCTGCTCGACGAATGGAGACCCAAACTCTGCTCGACGAATGACGAGCGAGCGAGAAGGGTGAAGGGGCTGACTCTCGTGGCTCGCCCGCTCGACCTGGGCGAGAGCGAGCCGGCCTCCTGCCACCTCCCCCTCGCATGTTGTTCCGATGCGGGCCGGGCGACCTGGTTCGCTCGCCTGGCTTGGCGGGGCCCGCTCGACGAACACGGGGTTGTACACTATCATCAATGGATCCTGCATAGTCGGTGTCAGAATACGCGACAAAAGATAGAGATGTGGATGGTTTGTACACGAGCCCTTGTCCGGGGGCGATCTTGAGATATCGAAGGATGTGCTCGACAGCTTGAAGATGAGATGTCCGAGGAGCGTGCATGAACCGACTCACAACTCCACATCAGGCGAGATGTCTGGTCGAGTCACCGTAAGGTAGATCAGTTTCCCAACCAAGCGTATGTAATATTCCGGATTTGTAAGCAGCTTGTCAGAGTCAGAGCTATGGGCCGAGAGCTTGTGATTGGAGTCCATAGGAGTCTTCGCAGTTTTGCACCCAGAATAACCTGCATCATGAAGGAGGTCTATACAGTACTTCCTTTGAGATAACACAAGACCATCAGAGCGTCGTGCGACCTCGACAAGAAAGTACCGAAGGTTGCCCAAATCTTTGGTCTGAAAGGCGGAATTTAATTCTTCCTTGATTTGTTGTATTCCTGCAGTGTCATCGCCGGTAATCAGGATATCATCAACGTAGACCAGAAGAATCACAGTCCCGGTTGACCGATGTCGGGTGAAGAGAGAAAAATCAGTCGAGCTTCGAGTGAAGCCACTAGCACAGACCACCTTATTGAATTTTTCAAACCACGCACGCGGGGACTGTTTGACACCATAAATGGATTTCCGAAGGTGGCATACCAAAGACTCCCCCGTGGTCTCAAACCCGGGAGGTTGTTGCATGTAAACTGTCTCCTGGAGATCGTCGTTGAGGAAGACATTCTTAATATTCAGTTGATAAAGGGGCCAGTGACGATGAACAGCCAAGGAGAGAAGAACGCGCACCGTGTTCAATTTCGCCGCGGGAGAGAAGGTTTCCTCGTAATCAAGACCATGTTGTTGAGTAAAGCCCCGGGCCACGAGGCGGGCCTTCAGACGGTCGACAGTGCCATTCGCCGCATGTTTAATGACAAAGACCCATTTGCAGCTAACAGAGGTATGGCCTGCAGGAAGAGGAACCAGATCTCAGGTCTGGTTAGCCCAGCCGCATTTCATCATTCATAGCGGCCTGCCACCCTGGGTGTTGAAGCACCTCCTGCACAGTGTTAGGTGCAGAAATAGAGGAAAGAGAGGTGACAAATGCGTAGAGAGGCGGCGTCAGCCGATGGAGAGACGTAGTTGGACAAGGGATGAGCTGTAGAGACGGGAGCGGGATCTGTCGTAGCCGAGATATCGCTGGTAGCGGGGAGCTGAGTCACATGAGCATCCTTGGATGGACGACGAGTAGACACGGATAAGTGGTGGAGGAACCCGAGGAGGAACGTGGGGAGAGGACGGCAAAGATGGCGTGACCGGGACGGCAGGCCGAGGAATGGAGGGAGCAGAAGACGAGGTGGTACTAGGTAAGTGGAAGGGCTGGTTTTCGCAGAAAGTGACATCCGCAGAAACAACCAGCTTATCATCAGAAGGAGAGTAGCAGACGTCCTCCTTTTGAGTGCGGGAGTAGCCAAGAAACATATACGGTGTGAGAGAGGTAAGGTTGGTGGAGGGAGAGAGGCGTTGGATGGGTGAGGCAAAATTAAGCACAGACGAGGGAAGGCGGTTGATGAGATGACAGACAGTGGATACAACAAAGTTCCAATATTCGGTTGGAACGTGCATTTGGAACATAAAGGAGCGCGCAACATCGAGAAGATGACGATTTTTGCGTTCTGTCACCCCGTTTTGCTGAGGGGTATACACACATGAAGTTTGATGGATGACACCAAATTCGGTGCAGATATTAGAGAAGGTGCGACCCGTATACTCGCAAGCATTATCAGTGCGAAGTACTTTGAGGGGGGTGGCGAACTGCGTATGCATCTCAAGTAAAAAGGCGCGAAACACAGAAGTAAGTTCAGTGCGATCATATAATAAATAGAGCCACGTGGTACGTGAGTAATCGTCAATGAACGTGACAAAATAGGGAAAGCCAAAAATACTGGGGACTCTATAAGGACCTCATACATCAGAATGAACTAAAGATAAAGGAGTATTACTCCGGGTACAGGCAAGTGGGGAAAGAGAAACGATGTTGTTTGTCGTAGATACAAGATTCACAAGAGAACTCCCGGAGAGAAACATCAGGAAGAGCGCACTTGAGAACCGGAAGGGTAGCATGCCCAAGGCGGCGATGTCAATCAACAGTGGAGACGGCGGAGAGAAGAGTAGGTGGGAGATCCAAGATGTACAGCCCATTCATTAGCTGTCCCTTACCAATGGTACTCCGGGTGCGGCGATCCTGCATAAAAAATGAAGAGGGTGAAAAGATAATACAACAATCAAGGTCGTGTGTGAGACGACTAACAGATAATAAATTGAAAGGAGACCCCAGAACGTGAAAAACCGAGGAAAGAAAAAGGTGTGGCGTAAGCTCAAGAGCGGCGGAGCCAGAGACTAGTAGGGTGTCACCGTTGGCCACAGTGATGCAAGCAGGATGAGGTGTCTATAGGTACGATGTGGGCTTCTGGGAAGTAATATGGTGAGTAGCGTCGGAATCAACGATTCAGCAAGGATTATGAGAGAGACAGGTTATACCTTCCGCAGAAGAGGACGCAACAGAGCCGGAGGAGCGGCTGAGGGCACCCTGAAGCTGTTGAAGTTTGATGCAGAGCTCATCGATGTATTGGCGGGTAGTAGTGGCTGGATCATTGGCAGGAGACGCAGTAGGAGGTGGAGCAGCAGATATATTAGCAGTAAGATGAGGAGGTAAGCCATGCTTGCGGTAGCAGGTAGCTTCAAGATGATTATCCCGGGCACAGTAGGTGCGTTTCATAGAACAACGACCACCACGTCCTCGTCCCCGAGACGGGGGTCGGCCCCCCCGTGTGGAAGATCCACGAGGAGAAGGGGTCGAAAGGAGAGGCTGCTGAAGAAGAGCCGGGGCAAAAACAGGTGGAGCCTCAGAGGGAGGCGTGACTTTGAGCAGCATGAAGCAGACATCAGACAGAGAATGAGTTGTGGCGGATGAGTGAATCTGGGCCCGAATACTATGCAGGTGGGGAGGAACTCGGGACATCATCATGGCGATGGCGACAGCTTCTTTCTGGTTTCGTTGAGTGGTTAGATCGGTAGTAGGAGGTTGATGTTGAATCCAAGCCTCTGCCAAACTCTTGTCTTTAGCCACGAAGGAATGCATATCACCAGGAGCACCCGGGGTAAGATTCTGAAGGTCGGAAATGATATCATATAGGTGTTGTAGGTTGTCATGGCCAGAGTAAAAGGCGAGAAGCTCCTCCCACATGGACTTAGCCGTGTCATGATACATGGTCATCCTGTAGGGCTCGGGATCCATAGAGTTGAGAAGCTAGGACTGGACCCGACCATCATCGCGAAGCCAGTCATCGGAGGGAGCAGTTGGAGTAGCGCGGGTCAAGTGGTGAAGAAGACCCTTCGTCTACAAAACACGACGAACCGAGTGAACCCACTCGACGAAATTCCTTTTGCCAGTTAGGGAGATGGTAGAAATCCGTAACTCATCACGAAGTTCGGAAGCCGGGGCAGCCGCACGGGCGGGTGAAGCAGAAGTAGCAGCGGAGGTATCAGAAGCCATGCGCGGCCTGCAGAAGAGACCGGGCGGTTAGAAGAGGCAGTCGCGCGGTCTCAGTGGACACACCAGCGATCAGAAGATCGCGACCAGAGTGCGACTAGGGAGAAGCCGGCAGAGAAGATAGCCGCACGGTCTCGGCGGGTACACCAGCGACAAACGAGGTCGCGACCAGGAGGCGGCTAAGGACGGAGAAGAGAACGCTAGTGGCGGGAAGACAAGATCGCAGCGAGCAGAAAAATCAAGTGGAGAGCAGGAGAGAAGGTCGCGACGAGCAGGAGGCAGGTCGCAGCGAACTGGAGGCAGGTCGCGGAGAACAGGAGGCAGGTCGCAACGAGCAGGAGAGCAGGTCGTGGCGAGCAGGAGGCAGGTCGCAGCGATCTGGAGGCAGGTCACGGCGAACAGGAGGCAGGTCGCAGCGACCAGGAGAGCAGGTCGCAACGAGTAGTGGGGAAGAAGTTCGCGGTGAGATAACGCGAGCGGCAAGCAGAAGAGGCCTCGAGTAGAGAACCCGAGCGGTCAGAAGAAGAAGCCGCGAGTTAGAGAACTCGAGCGGTTAGGAGAAAAGTCCGCGAGTTAGGGAACTCGAGCGGATTAGGCAAAGAGGAAGCCACTAGTAGGATGAGAGAGAGCCCGCAGCGGACAGCAGATAGGAGAGGTCGCAAGGAGGGTGGGGGGAAAGAGCCCGCGTGGGTAGAGAAAGAAAGGAGAAGGTGGACCCACGTGAGAGAAGATTTAAAAAGGATAAATGGTAGGAAGGAGGAGGTGGAAGCCACGAGAGAAGTAGAGGTGGAGGCGGGTAGAAGAGAGGCAGGAGGCCGCGACAAGGGGAGGCTGCGCGGACAGACACAAAAGATAGGCGGCTAGAAATGGGCTAGACCGGATACCCAAGGAGGAGACCGGTTGGCTCTGATACCATGTAAAGAGAGCTCCAATCTTGTATATACTTTATTGAATGAATAGTTATAAGTATACATACACTTATATTGGAGAAGAATGAAGAGAGAAATCCTAATACATGATGTGGGACTAATACAAGGAGAGAGAAAGAAGAAAAACATGGGCCCTTAATTGGGCTTTTCTAACAAATACAACAAAAAGAAAATCAATGTTTTAATTCAGTTTCTAGCAGTTGTGTATGTATGTGAATTTCTTATCAAACTTGATGTAAATATTAATTCTCCAGATTACTTGAAGATAATGAATGTCATAATATGGTTTCTTCTTACTAAAATAGTTATGGTAGGTTATTGGAGAAGTTACGATCTGTTATTAGGCGACAATCATGAATCATTGCTTGAAAATGTTATGGAGTTACGGCTTTCTATGTCAAATTTTAGAAAGTCTTACTAATACGTGACCATAAATCAATGAATCTTTCATTTATTTTGCATTGGATTTATTAGCATCATTGATTTATATCTTTATTGGAGAGCCTATTTTGGCAGATTACTATTGTTGGTCTGCATTTACTTGTATTTCGTTTTCATTAAACTTTTGCTTTACAGCTGAAATTGTCTTGATGTGGTTCCCTTTATTGTCCCACCTTCCATCCGTATTCTACTTAGGCTCTTTGATGTAGGGAGGTTAGGTGCGAGTGGATTCTAAACATGCAACCCTATGTGTGATGCCGGGGACATGATGCTCTATCTACCTGTAGGATGATTCGTGTATGCAAATAGTGATCCAACAATAAATTGCAAGTAATAATTAAAACATAAATTCCACGCAATTGTCACAGACAAGTAACAAATAATCTTGCAAGCAAACAAATTGGGTTGTGCTGAGAAGGGTCGATGGGATGCAGTTTGAGTGGAAAACCATGTGTAACCTGCTTTTTAAAACGTACACCTGAAATATTAGGGTAGGGGGGAAAGATTTAGGAGGGTTCAGTTGAGAAGTTTTTATGATGAGGTGAGATGAGGTGGCTCTAAGTGGGAGTTGTCAAGGGTGTGGCTGCAGTTTTTTGGTAATCAGCTGATAGATTAGGGCATGGGAGGGGCGGTAATGCACAAGACATGTAAGCAAGCAAGATAATACCTAGGATTCGGCGCCTAGTGTTTCGCGGAGTCGGCACCCCGACAAGTCCGCCGGATTCCGTGAAGGTCTCCAAAATCTGTGATAACTATTACGACTGCCCGTACCCTCTTTTTTCTAATAAAAGATAACTAGTGCGACCATCTTGGACTTCTAAGATTTTCCGCACATGATGATTGTCTGATCTTAATAAATAAAACGCTAAAAAATAAAACAAATACATGAAAATATTGAAACGTTGATCCGTAAGCAACCATGGACTCGGATCATCCATTGGGTGATGCCAAATATGGAAGGTGTCAAATCAGCCCATAATGGGCCCAAAATACATGCTTCACCATCTCGTGGTTCTCCATCACCCTTTGTGGCTCTAAATGACCATATTGGATTCATGATGAATAGCTAATCTCTGTATATAAATCCATGTTGGTTGTGATTGTAAATTCTTGGAACTTCTCTTCAAGTTTTTTTAGTTACTTTTCATACTACTTATTTGCCTGTTTGCATATACAAGCAGAAACGTTATGAGTGTTTTCATCAATGTATTCCTAATTAAACTATGTTTTGTGAGTTTGAATTGAAATATGATGAAACATTACTCGCTACTTGTTCAATGCCATTACTTCTTCAGTTCTCACAATGCAAACAGAATCTTAATGCTTTTTAGTCAGATATTGTACCTTTAATCTTATGCTTGGATGCTTTCATCTATTTTATGTTTTTTAACCATTGTTTTTATATTATTTTCTTGTTCAGTTTGACACAGAAGAATCTTTAATCAAACTGCCTCTACCAGAATGTTGGGTGGTAAATCTTTTTTTGAGTGCCCTCAAACAAATAATAAAATCACCACCAACACCAAGTATTCTTGCACTTGAACTATTAAAGCTCCATGTTTTTTTTCAGGTATCAGAACTGCATAATCTCATTGATAGCGTCACTTCTAGCTATGAGAAATTTTTCTTTGGAGATGCTGGTAGAGAAATATATGATTTCTTCTGGGGTTATTTTGCTGACTGGTAATGAAATTTTTTATTCTTTTATTTTGTACTCGTGATTGTTATTTTTTAATACTCTTCAAATCTATTTCTTAATAATTAAATGGCATTTAAAGAAAAATCCTTCCAAATTCAATCAAAAAGACAAATAAACAGCACTAAGAGTTAAGATGATATGTCACCCTTGTATTTGAGGATGGAAATCTTGTCTTCCTTGGTACTCCCAAAGCACTGAACTGCCCTATTTTATTGTAGTTAGCTTTCACAATTTTGTTATTTTATTTTTATGATTGCTATTTTAATTTATGTTTGGGCATCTATTTTATTTTATGGTCATTTTAATGTTAATTTTGTTATGATGGAGGCTTGGAGCTCGAGTGGTGTTTGCCCATATATATGTAGTATAATATATTTATTTAAATTAAGCAAGGGCTTGATTATTCTTTATTTTCCTGGGTATATATTTATATTCCCTTTATTTCATTATTTGATTTCTACTTTTTGGATCTTTTATCGGGTGGTTAATTTTTTTTGTTTGAACCCTCTTATGGTGGTTATCACTCATATGGGTTATTTGGGGCTGGCGATTCAAAAGGTTAAATTAGTTGTAGGTTTTCAGTTTTACTAACTAAATAGGTGTGTTGTGATTTTGTTAACTACTAGGGTTAAAGAGGAGGAGAGGGAAGGGATTAAACCAAGGGGGAATAGAAGCGAGGTGAATTTAGCCCCCTAGGGTTCCTAATTAGTTCCTGCTCTTGGATACCCCAAATGAAAGACAATCCTAGGCTTATATAATGCCTCGTGACAATATATGCGAAAGCAAATGGTAAATAACCAACGGCTTGAGATACGGTTCAATAATAAAATATAACGATGACTGGCGCGCTATGCCCGTGTGGACTACTGGGAACTGTCTGTCCTCGAATTGGGATCCGTGTCCGCACCGCCTTTGTCCCGATGAAGACGTATGCATTGCATCCTCATGTCCTCATCCCCGTCCCTCCGCCTTTTTCGTAATAATGCCGCCCTCTAAAAATTCAACGTCCTGAACACCCAACAACTGGGATGGTGGAGTGACCTCGACAAGGAGGGAAGTGACTCACGCTTGAGGAAAGCACATTGTCATTTGAGCCCAGTTGACGTACTCATCTCCTAGGATACGAAGTCGTGTTATGCGAAGAATGATGTCAAGGTCACCAAACTCGACAGAAAATACATATGCGCGGAAACACTAGGGGCCTATGTAGTTTGGAAAGTGGCCCTCACTGGAAGTGCGACAACCGTCGCCCAAGTAAACCGCGAGAGGAGCACGAGACAGGTAAATGTCGAACAGTGACACTAAGAGCTGATAGATGAAATTGTGGCTGATTCTACAATCAACCAACATGGTCAGAGGAGTGTCATACATAGACCCAAAGAACGTCATAGTGAAGGGGCCAGAGGCATCGCTAGTCTCCAAGGACAGAAGTTTGAAATGATGTACGCGTGCATGGTATCCCGGAACGGTGACGGTGTCATCGCCCTCTAGAGCTTCAAAATGCCCAAGGGTGATCTAGGGGTCTTCCTCGCCAATGGTTATGCGGAGCTCCTTCAAAGGGCAGTCATGAGTCGGAGAGTAGGGTTGTTTACAACGAAAATAGTGTCCCTTTGTGGGAAGATCGTGATACTCCTGGTTATTCATCTGGGCAATAATCGTGGCAGCCGAGGCAAAGGATCAAGATGCGGGGGAGTCACGATATGCATCTGGGGTGGCGACCAGATGGGTGGAGGATGGTATTACAAGGGATCAAGTGTTAAACTCCACGGAGGTTGGCCGGTGTCGACGGAGGGGACGTTGAAGTTCGCTTCCACCAAGCGGGCGAGGTCCATGGCCTCGACAATAAAGGGCCGGTGATGTGTTCTTAGGCGGGCACGAAGGTCGGGGACATGCGTGGCGAGAGCGATGTATTCGTCGATGTATTCATCGAGGAAATATAGAAATACGAAAATAAAATAGATAAATTTTTTTATTGTATTTCTCACATATGTATACATACTAGTATTTATACATTTATATAGGACGAGATGAAGAAAAACTCTCGTTCTAAAATGTGGGACTAAATCCTAAGGAGGTAATGAGCTTAATACGAGCCTTGCTATGAGGCTTTGCACATATTTTATTCAACACTCCCTCGCAAGCTAGAACATACAGATTGTAAGCACCAAGCTTGGACAATAACTGATAATATAATGAACGTGATAAGGCTTTTGTGAGAATGTCAACATTTTGCCCAGCAGCAGGAACATGTTTTAATCCCAACATCTTCAGTTGAACCTTCTCCCAAATAAAGTGACGATCAACTTTAGTGTGTTTGGTTCGTTCATAGAATACATGATTCTTGGCAATATGTATAGCAACTTGACTGTGGCAAAATATAGTGGCCGTTGAGGAAAGTTTGACCCTCAGATCACTTAGGAGACTTTCCTACCATGTAAGCTTAGACAGATCATCGATCATTGAATGATACTCGGCTTCAGCAGATAAGCGAGCAACCACAGATTGCTTCATGCTGCGCCAGGTGATAAGGTGTCCATCGAAGAAAGTACAGAATCCACTTGTGGAACGCCTATCATCCAGAGAGCTAGCGTAGTCAGCATCAGAGTAAACAAAAAGAGACAAATAAGAAGGCTTGTTTGCGAGCCCTTGTCCAGGAAAAGTCTTCAAATATCAGAGGATTCACTCGACGGCCTGGATATGAGAGATTAGTGGAGTATGCATAAATTGGCTGACAACTCCAACAACAAATGATATAACAGGTCTTGTAACTATAAAAGTAAATCAACTTCCCTACAAGACGACGATAATACGCTGGATTCAGAAGAAGTGGATCAGAGTCAAAGGCGTGAGCATAGAGCTTATGATTGACATCCATATGTGTATCAACAGGCTTATATCCAGAATTGTCGACATCATGAAGTAGGTTAAGACAATACTTCCGTTGAGATAAGACAAGACCATCTGGATGTCTTGCTACATCGAGATCAAGTACCGAAGATTTCTTAGATCTTTTGTTTGAAAAACCGAGTTCAAGTGTTGCTTGGTCATGTGTATTCTTTGGAATCATCACCTGTAATCAAAATTTCATCGGCATAAATCAAGAGAATCAATGTCTGTCAGATGATAACAGTAAAGAAAGAGAAGTCGGCCGAATTTCGAGTGAATCCAACATCACGAACAACCCTGCTAAACTTGTCAAACCATGCTCGAGAAAGTTGTTTGAGATCATAAATAGATTTTTTGAGATCACAGACAAGAGACTCCATCATGATCTCAAAACCGGGAGATTGGTGCATGTAAACAGTGTCTAGATTATTGTCGTTGCGAAATGCATTTTTGACATTCAATTGATATAATGGTCACTGCCGATGAACAACTAAGGAGATCAGAACACGAACAATATTCAACTTTGCGGCAGGTGAGAAGGTCTCGTCGTAATCAAGGTCATGTTACTGAGTAAACCCTCGAGCCACGAGACAAGCTTTTAGGTGTTCAACGGTCTAGTCTGAACCATGTTTGATCGTAAAAACCCACATCCGACACAATACTGTCTCAGAGGAAAAGGGTCAAGATCTCATGTCTGATTGGCCAATAAAACAGACCTTTTCTCATCCATAGCTGCACACCACCCCAGATGTTGAAGAGCCTCTCGAACAATATTTAACTTTGTGACAGATGAGAAAGTCTCATCATAATCAAGGTCATATTTCTGATTAACCCCCACCCCCACCCCCCCCCCCCCACCCCCCCCCCCCGAGCCACCAGATGAGCTTCTAGTCGTTTAACCGTCCAATCTGGACCATGTTTGATCGCAAAGATCCATTTAAATCCCACACAAGGCTATCCCAAAGGAAGAGGGACAAGATCCTAGGCCCTATTGACCCAAATAGCAAATATTTCCTCATCCATGGCCGAATGCCTCCCCGGATGTTGAAGAGCCTCTTGCAGAGAGTTAGAGATGAAAATAGAGGATAAAGAAGTTGTGAATTTGAGAAGTGTCGGGGAGAGGATATGCAAGGACACATAATTAGTCATGGGATTAGCAATATATACTGGTATTAGATCTTCAGGTCGCGAGGTATCACTAGTAGGAGGTAACTATCGTAAGACATCAAACTAGGAGGACGACAAATGTACACGAAAATAAGCGGTGGTTTAGAGGGTACGAGAATCGAGGTTAGAGGGAGTGGTGGGAGATGAGACCTAATAGGGACAGTAGGGCGCGATAATAACATAAGTGCAGGAAGAGCTGGATGGAGAGAGTGAAAAGGCTTATCTTTGAAGGTCACATCTATAAAAATGACAATCTTGTGATCGCCTGAAGAGTAGCAAGCATAACCTTTCTGAGTGTGGGAGTAACCATCGAACATATATTTTTTAGAACAAGGAGCAAGCTTATAAATGAAATGAACAAGATAATGGACAACAGGTACATCCAAAGATGCAAGGTATGATGGGAAAGGGAGCCGTGAAAGGAAATAGAAGGCTAAAACGGGTCGTATAGTTGAGAATGGAGGAGAGCATGTGATTGATGAGTTAGCAAGTTGTAGAAATCGTGAAATTCCAGTAAAGTTTGGGAACACACATTTGAAACATAAGTGAGTGTGAAACCTCAAGAACGTGTCAATTTTTCGCCCAGTCACTCCATTTTGTTGGTGGGTATAATCACATGAAGTTTGATGAATCTCAAACTCCATACAAAGATTAGTAAAATTGAGTTTCGGTAATAAAAGCACGAAATACAGTAGTTAATCCAGAATGATCATAAAGTAAATACAATCATGTCATGCGAGAGTAATTATCAGTAAATGTAATGATAACCATATATACTAGTTGTTTTATATGGTTCCCAAATATCAAAATGTACTAAAGCAAAAGTAGCATTGCTCTGAGTACAATGGGGGAGTAAAGATGAACGATGATGTTTTTTGAAGATACATTACTCGCAAGTAAATTCAACGAGGGAGAGATCGGGAAGAGATTTCTTGAGGATCGGGAGAGAATCATGTCCAAGTCCGGTTCCAATCAACACAAATGATAGAGGAGAGAACTATGGGTGCAACATCCAAAGTATAGATCCCATTAGACATTCACCATTTACCAATGATATTCTTCGTTCATCGATCCTACACAACAAAAGATGAGAAAGAGAAGGTCTTACAACAATCAAGGTCTTGAGTAAGACGGCTAGTAGAAAGAAGGTTGAAAGGAGATCTAGAAACATAAAAAACCGAGCAAATATAGATAGAGAGAGAGAGAGAGAGTTGAAGTGAGGGGAATATCAACAGAGTCAGAAATTTGGTGGTATCACCATTAGCCACTTTGATGAACTTGGGATATGCAGATTGTAAGTACTGAGGTGGTTTCTATGGAGTAATATGCTGTGTGACACCCGAGTCCACAATCCAAGTTGAATTATGGGAGAGACATGAGATACCTTCATTGGAGATCGACACAACAGAGTCAGATGAACAAGTAATCATTCTTTGAAGATGTTGGAGTTGGGTGCGCAAGACATCAATGTATTTACGGGTGGTCGAGGTAGTATCAAAGACAATGGATGCATGTTGTTGTGGGGGCATGTCATGCTTACAATAGCATGTTACCTCAAGATGATCATCCCGACCACAATTAGAACACTAAAGACGAGTCCTTCTATTACGTTCCCTACCCTAAGAAGTGCCGCGACCTCCACGAGCCGAAGGAGAAGCGAGGTGAGATGTAAAGACTGTTGGTGGAGGGTCGGAGATAGAGTCTCAGGAGCATCGGGGACAGTGTAACCTTTAATAGCATGGAGCACACATCCGAAAAAGAGAGAATTGTGGATGAAGAAAGGATTTGTGCCTGGACACTGTGAAGATGCGGTGGAACACATGCCATCTTCATGGTGATCCTAACTGCTGCTTTTTATGCACGTTGGGTGGCGAGGCCTGTTGTTGGAGGTTGATGTTGAATCCATGCCTCAACTAGAATTTTGGATCGTGCAACAAAGGAGGTTAAGTCTCCTGCCACTACAGATTCAATAGATTGAAGGTCTGTGATGATGTCAAACAGGTATTTTAGACTATCCTAACCTGAATAGATAGAGTCAAGTTCCTCCCATATGTTCTTTGTTATCTTATTGTCAAGTTCCTCCCACAAGAGTCTTTGAAGCAGTGGGTCCCAATATGGCAGCAATGAGAATCTATAAAAGGATGAGGAGAGGAAGCAATCAATTGCAGAGGGATATATACGAGTGATTGCGGTTAAAGGGAGAGGTTGCCCAGTCAGGAGAGGAGAGAAGAACAAAAAAACATTTTAGGATCTGTTTAGCTCTGATAACATGTAGGAAAATATGAAAATTAGATAATAAAATAAATAATTTCTTTATTATATTTCTCACATATGTATACATACAAGTATTTGTACATTTATATGGGAAGCGATGAATGAGCAAAACTCTCATTCTAAGATGTCAGACTAAATCCTAAGGAGGTAATGAGCTCAATGTGGACCTTGCTATGAGCCTTTGTACATATTTTATTTAACAAAAATGTTTTGATATTTATTACATTGGTATAATTAAAAGTTATTTGTTAAAATTATGTATATTATATATATATATATATATATATATATATATATATATATATATATATGGAAACAAATATATTAAAATGTTCCCGATAATCCACTACCATCCAATATCCGACATTTCAAACTCAAACTGGGCTCTCAACATCTTTCTTTAGTATATTTCTCACACATGTATACATACAAGTATTTGTACATTTATCTGGGAAGCGAAGAATGAGCAAAACTCTCATTCTAAGATGTGAGACTAAATCCTAAGGTGATAATGAGCTCAATGTGGACCTTGCTATGAGCCTTTGTGCATATATTATTTTAACAAAAATGTTTTGTTATTTATTACATTGGTATAAGTAGAAGTTATTTGTTAAAATTATGTATATTATATATATGTGGAAACAAATATATTAAAATATTCCCGATAATCCACTACTATCCAATATCCGACATTTCAAACTCAAACTCGGCTCTCAACATCCGTCATCTATAATTTTGTAAGCACATGTGTTTTTCTTTTATCCTAGTTGGTGTTCTCAGTTCCTTACATGTATCTATCATTTGCAATTTTGTTTCTATTGCGGTGAGGTTTAATGGGAATTGGACCATTTAGTTTTGGCGCTCAAAAGGAAACACAAATGAGTACCAAATTGGAACATAATAAAGCTTTCTTCCGTTAGCACGTTAATGACACATCAATGTTTTATACAATATACAACTACTCTGCAATACACTCATTACATCTACATCCTATCCACTTATTATTTTAAATGTCCTCCGACACGCCCGACATATCTTCCGACATGTAATTTTTAAAGGCAAAATGATATGTTTTTCTAAAAAAATAGATTGTTCTTTTGTAAAATATAGGCCAACATGTCTGATTTTTTCTAATATATCGGTCGATGCGGCTTTTATATATATCGATCTATATTTTATTTTATGTTATATTAGCGTACTAACAACATATGTTTAAATCGCTTATATATATTGTATTATGTATGTTTAAATCGATTAGATTTATTGTTTCGATTTTTTAACGTTTTATTTTTTTAACTAGTTTTGTATAATTATTTTACAATTTTTTATTTTATATTACAAAAATATGAAGACATTTAATGTAACATCCCAAATTTTTGACGTCGCACTTGATTAAATTTCAGGGTCTGATCGCGAGCTTAATTGATCGAGTCGGCGGAGTGTGAAGGTAACATTTTTTTTAAAAAAAACAACACTCCTTAGTGACAGTGTGTTAGCTTATTATGATAATAATAAAAATTGTATAACAATACAAAATGGGATTTCCCCCCACTATACCGGTTCACGGTTATTGAATCGCCGCCTTTATATCGCGCCCCTCCATCCCGTTAAACCGCACTCCCTCTCATCGCGCAAAAAGGGAAAACTGCAAGCGGAAATCGCTATCGAGCCTAGGTCGTCGGCTTCTCATTCGCTCGGAACCGTCGCCGGCTCCTTCTCCCTCTGCAGGCTCCGGCAATTTCTTCCCCTCCTTCCAGTGCTGGAAACCAGCGACGGTTTCACCCTCCTACTTCGTTTCCTCACTCAGAGAAGTCGGCGGCTTCAGTATTGCCCACGATTTGTAGTCGGAAGCCAGCGACAACTTCTTCTTCCTTGTCGGACGCAGCCAATCACTCCTCCCTTCTCCGTTGCCCTAGTCGGCCCCTCCCTTTCCTCCCTAGCACTGTGAGTGGAGAATCTTCAACCCTAGCCGGCAAGAAAAGTTTCAGAAACACCATTTTTGTTTCTGGTAAGTGTTTGATAGGAAGAAGAAGGGGGAGAAAGAGATCTGAAGGGGAAAACTAGAGAATTAGGGTTGAGGAGGAAAGAAGAGGGAAATACCTTGAGATATCTTGCATGCCTCCACAAGAGGGCAGCCCGGGTATAAATACCCGAGCCAAGGAAGGGGCCGGCCGGCCCCTCCAAAAGGGGCTGAACCCGTTGGTTCAGCCCCTGCCGGCCGGTTCACTGAGTGGGGGCTGAACCAGATGGTTCATCCCCGTTGTTGCTTGCCGACTCTTTGCGCCTACGAACATATTGATGCCCCGAGAAGCGTAATGGCGGCGTAACATTCCACTCCCCATCAAGAACCAGCTTGTCCTCAAGGGGTAATCGGGGTAAAGCTCTTTGAAGTCCAGCAAATCCCCCCAGGAATTTTGCGCCGTCGAGAGGTCCTTCCACTTGACCAAGAGCTCGGGGCGGTACTCAGCGCCTCGCCATTTCCACTTGAGCAACACAACATCCTCCGGAAGTGGACGGAGCTCGCCCGCACTGGTAGCCTCTGGTAGAACAGCACTCGGTTGGACATTGGCACCAATATTCCGCTTGAGCAAGGACACATGAAAAGTTGGGTGAATGCAGGAACCCGTAGGTAGTGTCAACTTGTAAGCCACCGACCCCACCCTGCTAAGTATATGAAAGGGGCCGTAATACTGGGGAGATAACTTCTGATTCAGACGACGAACAACTGACAACTGTTAGTATGGTCGGAGCTTGAGAAACACTTCGTCGCCCACTGCAAACTCCCTCTCCTTCCGATGCTTGTCCGCCTGAACCTTCATGCAATCTTGGGCAAGGCGAAGGTTCTCACGCAGGGTTGCTAACATGTGATCCCTGTCACGAAGAGCCCAATCAACCGCCGACATGGTCGTGCTGTCTGGCTCATAGCTGCTCAGAGTAGGAGGAGGGCGGCCGTAAACAACCTCAAACGGGGTCATCTTACTGGTGGAGTGGTTGGAAGTGTTGTAGCAATACTCGACCCAATGCAACCACCCCGGTCACGTCCGGGGCTCGTCCATAACAAAACAACATAGAAAGGTCTCCACGCCCCGATTTAAGACCTCCGTCTGGTCGTCCGTCTGGGGATGATGTATTGTGCTGAGACGTAGACATGTCCCTTGCAGCCAGAATAGTTCTTGCCAAAAAGTACTCACAAAGGTGGGGTCCCGCTCAGAGATGATAGCACGAGGCAGGCCATGCAAGCGGACAATCTCCCGAACAAAAAGAGCAGTGACAGATTCGCCCGTATATGGATGACTTAAAGCAAGGAAGTGACCGTACTTGAAGAGTTTGTCAACCACCACCAGGATCACGGATTTCCCTTGGGACTTGGGGCAACCCGTCAATGAAATCGATCGACATCGTATCCCAAATATGCTGCGGAATCTCGAGAGGCACATGCAGTCCTGCCGGCGAGATCGTCTCGTGCTTCTGACGCTGACAGATCTCACACTGCTGCACAAACTGTTGTATGTCGCGGCACATGCCGGGCCAAAAAACATTTGCTCGCGCCCGTTGAAGGGTACGAAGCATTCCCGCGTGGCCGCCGGTCGGTGAAGAATGAAACTCGTGCATCATCACCGTTTTTTATGCCGAGTCCGGAGGAATAACCACTCGGCCATGATGGTAGAGGCGTCCATTCTGAAGGTGATAGCCGGAGTCCACGGTCTCGCCGCGCTGCAAATCCTCCACCATGGTGCGTAAAGCGGAAGTGCGCATCACTTCCTCCTGTATATCATCCAGAGAATCCACCAGTGGCCCTGTGATGTGAGCAACAGTACCTTCAGGAAGGCGAGAGAGAGCGTCAGTCACCTTCCTGCACATTTTACCCGGAGCACTGCTCCTTTTGATTTAGTGCATTCAGACATTTGGGGACCTTATAAAGTTACTAGTATTTCTGGTTATCGCTATTTTATCACGTTTATTGATGACTACTCTCGCACAACATGACTTTACTTGCTTCGTGATCGTACCGAGCTTCCCCGCGTTTTTCGGGCCTTTGTCCTTGAAATCCGTACGCAATTCCACACCACTCTCAAAACATTACGCACTGATAATGCTCGCGAATACACTAGTCACGGCTTTACAGCCTTGTGCTTTGAATTCGGGATTCTTCATCAAATATCACGTGCTTACACACCCCAGCAAAACGGCGTTGCCGAACGGAAGAACCAGCACTTGCTTGATGTTGTCCGCTCTCTCATGCTTCAAATGTATGTTCCCAAAAGTTATTGGAACTTTGCGGTCTTTACTGCGTGCTTCCTGATCAACCGTCTCCATTCCTCCGTCCTCTATTATGGTACTCCGTTTAGCCTACTATTTCCCTCTACTCCGGCTTTCCCTCTCCTGCCTCGGGTATTTGGTTCCACCTGCTACGTCCACCGCCTGGGTCCATCCTCGAACAAGTTGGAACTCCGGGCCGCTAAACATGTCTTCGTTGGTTATTCGCGTACACAGAAAGGCTATGTATGTTACTCTCCCGCTACCCGTAAGGTTTCCGTTTCTGCTGATGTTACCTTCTTGGAGGATCAACTGTTCTTTTCTGCTCTTTTACCCACTACTTTCACGCCGAAACCTCTACCACCTCTCCTCCCACGACCTGTTATCCTAGTTACTACACCTCTACCACTGGTACCACCTGCTCCGACTCCTGCCCCCTCCCGGCCACCTATCATTCGTGTCTACTCTCGCCGCCCGTCCGACTCCGTTGCCCCTCTGCAGTCGGCCTCGACCTCGGCTACTCCGCGCCCTGTTGATCAGGTACCTGTCTCCACGGTTCATCCTCTGGCAAACTGTGTCTACTTGCATCGCCTCTCTCCTCACCTCCACACATTAGCTACTTCTCTTTCCTCGATTTTGGTTCCTAACTCTATGCAAGAGACGCTACAACATCATGGATGGCGGGCCGCCATGGAAGAGGAAATGGTTGCTCTCTGGGTCAACCAAACATGGACTCTTGTGCCCCTTCCGCCGGGTCAGACACCGATTGGGTGTAAATGGGTCTATGTTATCAAACATGCTGCTGACAGAACGATTGACCGCCTAAAAGCTCGTCTGGTTGCTCGTGGCTTCACCCAACAACAGGGGCTCGACTATGAAGAAACTTTTCTCCGGTTGCCAAACTCAACACCGTTCGAGTCCTCATTTTCGTAGCTGTCCATCGTCGGTGGCACTTATTCCAACTCGATATTAAGAATGCCTTTCTGAATGGCGATCTCCAAGAGACGGTGTATATGCAGCAACCGCCCGGGTTTGAGACCACGGGGGAGTCTCAGGTCTGTCGTCTTACAAAGGCTCTGTATGGTCTCAAACAATCCCCACGGGCGTG
Organism: Platanthera guangdongensis; assembly: GCA_039583875.1. Lineage (NCBI taxonomy): Eukaryota > Viridiplantae > Streptophyta > Magnoliopsida > Asparagales > Orchidaceae > Platanthera > Platanthera guangdongensis. The sequence continues at coordinate 157,778,731 of CM077160.1, read as the reverse complement.
GTTTGACAAATTCAGTAAGGCCTTTCGGGAGGTTGATTTTACTCGCAGCTCGGCAGACTTCTCGCTATTCACTCGTCATCGAACAACGAGAACGGTTATTCTGTTAGTTTTTGTTGACGATATCATAATTACGGGAGACGACTCGAAAGGAATACATGAGGTCAAACTACACCTGGGCACAGTTTTTCAAACAAAAGATTTGGGGCCCCTTCGGTACTTCTTGAGTCTTGAGGTTGCCAGACGACCAGACGATCTCGTCCTCTCTCAGCGGAAGTATTGCCTTGACCTCCTTCGGGATGCTGGTTATTCAGGTTGTAAGCCGATTGACACCCCAATGAATGCAAATCACAAGTTGTGCGCTCAGGCATTTGACTCAGATCTCCTACTCCAGAATCCAGAATACTATCGTCGTCTCGTTTGAAAATTGATCTATCTCACGGTAACCAGACTAGATATTTCTTTCGCTGTTGGTATTGTCAGTCGGTACATGCATACCCCTCGAAGATCTCATCTTCAGGCTGTTGAACGCATTCTCAGATACCTTAAAACGGCTCCTATTCAAGGTCTGGTTTACAAAACCTCATCTTCAGCTCCAACTTTGGTGGCTTATTCCGATGCCGATTATGCCGGTTCCCTTAATGATCGGCGGTCAACCAGTGGCTTTTGCTCATATCTTGGAGAACATTTGATTACCTGGAGAAGCAAGAAACAAGCGGTCGCTGCTCGATCATCAGCTGAGGCAGATCACCGGGCAATGGCGTCAGTGGTTTCTGAACTAACTTGGCTTGAAGGTTTTCTTACCGATCTGGGTGTAAAGCTCCCTTCCACAGCTCTCCTCCTCTGTGATAGTCAGGCTACCATACATATAGCCAAGAACCCGGTATTCCACGAGAGAACAAAACATATTGAAGTCGACTGTTACTTCATCCAAGAAAAGGTTCAAATGAAGAAACTCGAGCTGAAGCATGTTCCAGGGACAGAACAAGTTGTGGATGTCCTCACAAAGGCTCTTTTCAGTACTCTCTTCTATCAGTGCTTGTTCAAGCTTGGCGCATACGATTTGTACGCTCCAGCTTGCGGGGGAGTGTTAGAAAAGCCCATGTAAAGGGCCCATTATTGGGCCCATGTTTTATTCTTTTCCCTCGTCTCTTATTAGTCCCACATCTTGTATAGGATTTCCTCTCTTTTTCTCTCCTATATATTTGTATTCTCTCCTTGTATTCATATACACAAGAAATACATACAAGATTTGAGCTCTTTCTACATATATATATATATAATATTTGTTATGACGTATCATGGCGTACCCGTATCCTTGTTTTTTAAATTTTGTTGTACCGCCGTACCGGGTACGTATCATACCCGGTACCATACCCGCACCTGTTCTTCCTAGGTGATAGTTTGTTCTCTATATCAATTTTGAATTTTTCTTTGTTTTGTTTTTTTAATGTTCTCTAAAAAGGCCACTAGGGTAATTTAGTCTCTTATTGATTCAATTCAGTAAGTCCTCTGTTATGATGCAGGATGATTATATCCATACCTTGCAAAGGCAGCAATTTGATGATTTTCTTTATTCATTTTTGATATATGTTATTGTTCTTGAGGAACCGAATAAATTCACTACTGAAATTTTGTTTTTGTAATTCAAATGGGAATGAACTGTTTGCTAATCCTATTTAAGCTCACCGGTAGGTAACATAAGTCCATCTTTCCAGCTTAAATTTGAGTATTCTGTATTTCTGAACGTACTTTTAGCTTTTATATTTCACTAGGTACATTGAATCTAGCAAAACTCGCCTATATCAGACTGGAAGTCAGTCGGATGTTTCTATAGCACAGGCTGTTCTTTTATATGTCTATGAAAATATATTGAAGCTGCTACATCCTTTCATGCCATTTGTCACCGAAGAATTATGGCAGGTAATCTACTCTGCATTTTCTTGCATTCAAGTATTTTGGTTTGTTCAACAGTTTTAAGAGTGCCGTGGTTCCTGGATTTGATTTTTGGGGTTGTAATTGTTGCCTAATTTGTCTGTTATTCTTGAAAGCATGCAGGATATGATTCTGAAACATGTGATTTCTTCATTAACCAACCATTACTAATAGACTGACAAGATTTTAAGCTAGGAAATAAACCCTAATGTCTAATCACTATCTACGAGGAAGTAAATAACACCTATAAATACATCCATGTAGAACACAAATTGGCATAGAAATCCTTTTAGACCACAAATCTTGCAGAACTACCCCCTCAAACTTGGGAGTAAATGCGTCATCCAAGTTCGCCAGTGATTATCTCAACTTAGATTTAGGAGTGTTGAATCATGCTGAGTTTTTGTTGTATTTTTTTTATCCCACATCATCTATCCGCCAATATATGTCATGTCGTAATCTTTTATATAGCCCCGTGTGGAAGAATAATAATCCAGTAATTTTCTCCTTCCAACATGGTATCAGAGCCTTAGGGCATCCCAATCCCGTTCTCTCCCGCTTTCGCCGAACAATCGTCATCGAGCCTAGGGCTTTCTCGCATTCGTTCGTCGTCGACCCTTTGGTTTTTGTCAACCTCCCCCCCCCCCATTTTCATCACCACATTCGCAAGTCGCAACCCTCTGCTAGTTGCACGCCGCAACCCCCCTCCATTCGCAAGTCGCTGCCCTCTGCAGGCCACCGTGCCCTCTGCAAGCCGCAGCCCTCCGCCGGTAGCCCCTCCCTCGTACAGCCGCGCCCCCCTCCGCCAGTCACAGGTTTCTCCAGGTCTTCCGCAACCTTCGGGCTCTTTTTCCCAGTCGCAGTTTCTCCGCAAGCTCCTCCACCCAGACGCCAGTTGCTGCCATTTTTTTCTTGACACCGAAAATACAGTGCTAGATTAATGCCATTTCCGGTGTCCATCTTTCTTTGAGGCTCCTACATACCCATGTGGTTGTGTCTCTTTCTATGAGGCAGACTTATTTTCTCTCTAGGTGTTTGTTTTGTCTTCCCGGGGATCCTTGATTTGTATTCTTGGTTCACCATGTCGGGGACTGCTGACTCTCCTAACGTGACCTCTGCTATTGGAATTCCCTCCGCTGGTGTGATGTCCAGTGGCTCCACTCGTCATGGTCATGACCATAATATCCCTCAATCACGACAATACGTCTGGATGGTTCCAATTACTTCCCGTAGTCTCGGGTTATTACTCTTGCCTTAAAGAACAGAAGGTTTTTTGGTCATGTTGTGGGTACTACTCCAACCCCTGATCCGGATTCCCCTGATTGGCTGCAGTGGGAGTCGGAGAATTCTCTCATCATGTCTTGGCTGACAAATTCCATGATTGACTCTATCGCTCGAAATTATCTGTTTTTGGATACTGCAGCAGATATTTGGCGGAGGGTCGAGACCACTTACTCCTGCCGGGGGAACGCGACCTAGATTTTTCAACTGCGACGGAAGATCTTTCTCCTTTGCCAGTGTGATCGCCCTCCGTCTGCCTACTACCCCGAGTTCACTTAGCTTTATCAGGAGTATGATCATTTTAACTCCCTCATTCTTCTGTCTCCTGTGAATGAGATCCTTGTTTTTGAGGTTTACACAGATGCTGATTGGGCTGGATCGCCTTTCGATCGATGGACTATGTCAGGATATTGCACAATTGTTTTTAATCTAGTTACCGGGAGATGTAAAAACAGCACGTGGTTGCTAGATCCAGTGCTGAGGCAGAGTTCAGGGCTATGGCTCATGGAATCTGTGAAGGGTTATGGATCTTAAAAAATTGAAAGATCTTGGTCTTAAGAGAAGCGATCCTATTAGACTATATTGTGATAACAAGGCTGCCATCACCATTGCTCACAACCCAGTGCAACACGACCGTACAAAACACATCGAGATCGACAGGCACTTCATTAAAGATAATATAGACAGAGGCATTGTGGTTACTTCGTTTGTTCCATCTGAACAACAATTGACAGATATCCTCACAAAGGGACTGTGTTTGAGTGCTTTTACAGAACTTGTTGTCAAGTTAGGCATGACTGATATCACACGCCCAATTTGAGAGAGGTGTTGAATCAGTTTGAGTTTTTGTTGTATTTTTTTGTTTTTTTGTCCCACATTATCTATCTGCCAATATATGTCATGTTGTAATCCTTTATATAGCCTCGTGTGGAAGAATAATAGTCGAGTAATTTTCTCCTTCCAAGAAGGAGCCTGTTTGGTATTGTTTGGTTTATATAGTTGGCATACATATTATCTCGGCTTCATTATTTTCTTTGTTAAAATGTTGATGTACCACCACATATTTAGTTATGTCATTCTAGACGAGTTATAAGCAATGTTTATGACAACTTTATTTTCACATTAGGAGGGGGGTGGTCGGTGTTGTAGTAGGGGTGGAGGAATGGTGGAAGTGAGAGGGGGAGGCGATAGGGCTGGCGGCTACAGGATCGCAGCAGGCCGGCGACTAGGGTAGCGGTTTTGGGGTGTTGCAACGGGTGGAGGTGAGGATTCGGGGGTGGAAAATGATGGCAAGGGTTAGGGGAAGGATAGAGGATGGGAAACCAACCTAGGAATTGCCACCTAGGGCTCCACGGAGTCGACACCATGGCTTGATCACAGGAATCGAGGAAGAAGACTCTAAATTCTGCAATCCCTAAATCAGCCCAAATATATCAAAATAAATGCAAATATAGTAAAATAACATATCAAATCGATTTGCAATGCGAATTCGGACACATCTGCAGAGTCTGATCGTTGATCCGAGCACGCCATATATAGTAAGTCGCCAAATCAGCCCCTAACAGGCCCAAAACTCGCTCTCCTCTCTGCTCCGCATCAGTAAGTTTTATCGTACTGCTATTAGAGTTGCGACGCTCTATGGTTGAGTGTTGGGCGGTGAATTGTGTACATGAGCAAAAAATGGGAGTTGCGGAGATGAGAATGCTTAGGTGGATGTGTAGACACACGAGATTGGATAAGATTATGAATGAATATATCAGGGATAAGATAGGAATAGCACCAACTGCAGAGAAGATGTGAAAAGCTCGTCTAAGATGGTTTGGACATGTACAAAGGAGACTACTAGAGGCACCTGTTAGGTGTTGTGAGAGTCTAGTCACTAGACATGTTAAATGAGGGATGTGTGGACTAATAAAGACTTGGAATGAAACTATAAGGAAATACATGATGTACTTAGACATTAGTGAGATTATGACAAAAGATAGGGCGCAATGGCGACAAAGGATCCATATAGACGACCCCACTATAGTGGGATAAAGGCTTGAGTATTGTTGTTGTATTAGTTATTTTTGTTTCGTTCTCAGTTTTTCATTAACAAGAACATTGATTGTTACAACCCGACTAATAACAAATATCAGAGCACGCTACGGTCGGGTTATGATGCCGCATACATGGACAAAAGAAATTCCATGTATGCAATAAGAGAGTTGATCTAGTGTTATTAGATTTAAAATAATTAATTTGAGTAAAACTAGTTTATTTTTATGCTGAAGAAGTGAAAGAAGTTGATGCACATGTACTTTAATAAAACTCATGTCACATAATACTGTTAAAAAAACATTTTAATGCAATAAACCAAAGCGATGAACATGTCATTAATATTATATTCCAGTACATCTATAATAGTATAGTTGTTGTCCATGACACAAACGAAAATGACTGATCATAACTAATACATAATAATCAAATCTGACAGTACATGAAACAAAATACATAGAACATGACGAAGCAACAACAAAAAAAATCTCTAGGAATCCAAAAATTTGACGCAGCTCGGGCTCAGGTAGCTGGCGGCGCAGTCACGAATGATAAGACAAATTTCAAAGCAGGAAGGAAAAAAGCATCAGAGCATTAAAATAATAAGTGCAAGTAAAATGTAATATGAGTCAGAGAAAAAAATATGTATATGTTCCAAATTTATCATGAGACAAGGCTAATAAGACAAGCAAGTAACTGAGTCAAACAAAAGTAACTAAATTTGGTAGCCTACTCCGGAGTTTAACATACAATCATTCTTGTAATGACATAAGCCGATTCTCAATGAAATGTGTGGGTGTTTATAGTTGATGTATATGGTTCATGTTGACGGGGAGGGGGGGGGACCCATCTTGGGAAACCCTATGAAGCACGGATACTTCCCCGAAGGCAGCGTACCCGTTCCGGATACGTATCCGGTACCGGTACGTACCCGATACTCGATGGATACACCTATGTGGACACACTTGGATTTAGCACATCATTCTGCATGTTGTGATAGTATTATGTTTTTCTAGAGTAAACAAATGTTGGCTCTATGCTAAGAAGCGTTGGTACGTACAATTAAGTTGTGTATGTGTACTGAGTATGTTTCTGGTATCGGTACCTTTGTATTACAAGTATGTGTATTGAACGTGTTGATTCAACGCAAGTTATTAACAAAACGGCTAACTTTTCTTTAGACTAACCAGAGATTGAAGATGTTGATCTCCAACAATGAAGAAGAAAAAAAACGGATAAGTAACTTAAGTTTAATTTTATCTCTTTTGGTTAAACATATAAGATGATAAATTTTGTAATATTTACGAATGCTTAATATTTGAAAACTTCATGTTATGTTGCATTGATTTGTGAACTTGTACTTCAAATTATGATTTATGTTTTAATGTTTCGATGTTTTGAGAACCATTTATTGCACTTGTGATATATAAATATATATTATATTTGTTATAACGTATCATGACGTACTCGTATCCTTGTTTTCAAAATTGTGTCGTACCGTCGTACCGAGTACGTATCTTATCGGTACCCGTACCCGTACCGGTGCTTCCTAGGGGAAACCCGGGAAAGAAAGCCCACAGCCCGACTGCAGTCGGTGCACTCCAACCAAATCTCCCGGGGCCCACAGCTTGGGGAAATCCCGGGAAAGTTGTTGAGGCTCGGGCTCGATCCTGGGACTTCCTTTATCAAGCTTCTCGCAGCTGCAGCGCAGCTGGGTATGAGGACTTCATGAAGAAGCTTGATAAAGGAGGTCTCGGGATCGAGCCCGAGCCTCAACAACCTTCCCGGGATTTCCCCAAGCTGTGGGCCCCGTGAGATTTGGTTGGAGTGCACCGACTGCTGTCGGCCTATGGGCTTTCTTCCCCGGGTTTCCCAAGATGGGCCGGGCCCCCCTTTCAACAGTTCACACTCAAGTTTAGGTGCAAGTCTTTTTAGAAAAATTATTGCTTTCCATGACCATGCAAACAAGGAGTTGCAACAATTAAATGCTATCTTTTAAGATTGCTTATGTCATTTATGACTTAAATGATTCATAATTGTTAGAGATTTATATCACATATGACATGCTAATGAGTTACGTTTCATGTGTTGTCAGATATTGTTTATAATTAAGGAATAAGTACAGAAAATCTAAATTCAATGTTTGCAAGCGAGAGAAAATTCTCCACTTGTCTTTAGGTGAAACTGAAACGGATGGCGGAAGCCAAACGGCGCAAACAAAATTAACAATCTGATTTCGAACTTGTTGAAGGGAGACATGAATAATGTTTGATACAACGAGATTCCTACGCAAGCACATGCATCTTTTCTTCGCATAACTAAATCAAGAGCGGGTTAGAAATTTACCTCCCTCAAAGGTGAGTGGAGAAGAGTTTACCACGCAGAAGTCGGAATTTGACGGCGATTTGACTAGATACACCCTAAATCGGAGAGAAATTTTTGTGATCCTCCCAATCGATTCGAAGAGCGACGTCGGGAATCAAAAATACAACATGGTTAGATGATAATAAGAGGGGTACACGCTTGGATAACAAAATATACAAAATTTGGAGCGCAAATTTCCAAAATAATTTGAGACAAATTAAAACAAATGAGATTCGAGGAGTTCCTTACCCAAGGAGATCAAATCTGGGCTCAAAAATTCAAGTAGATGAGGTTTTGAGCAAACCCTAGGTAGAAACAGAGGCCAAGAAGGAACAGAAGGGGAAAAAAGTCATGCACCCGACTCTTATAGAGGGAGAGGTTGTTGTTGCCCTTGGAGAAGGAAGAGGAACCACCAGTCGGCCCTAGAGGAGAAGGGGGGTCGACCACAGCAGGAGGAGGCGCAATAGGCGGGAGCGGCAAGATCGGGAGTCGGCTTGCGGGACGGGAACGGCAAGACGTGTGGCTCGCAAAAATCAAGAGCGAAAGACCTAGCGGATTTGGAAGCCCTGGACCGGCTGTTTACCGGAAATAGAGGGGGCTCATTTTAGGAATTAGAGGGAGACTTTCCCACTATTTGCAAAAATTCCATTGGCCCCTTTTTTATTTTGTTTTCTTAAGGATTGTTATATTGATGTTTCTTGTATGAGATCATAATTGTTGCTTCAAACTCTGTCTAACCTTAGTTGTTGTTAGTTTGCATCTAGGAAGCACAGATACTTGCAAAGCCCTTTCATATTGTATTCAAAATGTTTTGGAGTAAATTGATTGCATACTTTCATCCACAGTTCTTAAGTATGATATAGCATGATTTTGTGGCACATAAACTGTATTTTCATTCAATCTATTTTATGTGATACATATACATTTTCCACACATGCGCTCGGAATACCGTCATCGCGACACGGGAGCTCTCTCGGATATGTGGTGACCTTTGTCGATTATCTTATATTTCGTAACAAATTATGTAATTGTCCTTGATGTACTTCGTCATGTAGTGTCCTTGTCCTATAGTTGGATCTTCATCTATATAAGGAGCCATTTAGGTGGTGAGAAAGGATCTTTGGATTCGTAGTGTCTTGGGCTCTCTTTTGAGAGAGGAGTGATTTGGTGGACCTAACCTTCGGGTGCTTGGCAGGAGCTCTTTTTTCGAGTTTGTATCTTTAATTTCATGCAATGTGAATTATTGTTCATGTGCTTGTTATCAATATGTGAGATGTAATGATTGAAAAATATGCAGACATGAATGTCATACTCATTCATGTTAATTTGTATTTATCTTTAAATAATTACAAATAAAAAATTGTTATCATGTATCCTAGGTTTTTTGAAAATCATAAAACGTGTATCCATATTGTATACTTTTGAAGAAAGTATAAAAAACCCCATCTTTAAAGCTCATGTAAAGCTCTCTTAGTATTAGTCCCACATCTTGGGGTAGAGTTTAGGTTCTCTCCTCTCCTCCTATATATATGTACAAATACATATGATGTATTCAAGGATTTTGATTGAAAAATTAATAAAACTACACTTTATTTTGATGTTCTTTAACATGGTATCAGAGCCAGCGATCGATCCTTTGGACTGTCCTGTTTTCTCATATGGATTGTTAGGTTTTGTCTAACCGCAGCTTGCTTTACTTCCTTGCCTTGGACAGCTAGACAAATTCTAGCCGCAACTTGACATGTTCCCTGAAGTGTTGGAACCTCTTACCCCTCCCCCCCCCCCCACCACCACCACTTTTTTGTACTTTTTTCTCTGGGGCCCACTCTGATTGCAAGACACCTACCCTTGTCGCTGCTCCTTGCCGCAGTCTATCAATACTGCTTCCGCCGAGTTAGCCACTGCCTTTGTGATTCTGCTTCTAATCGTTGCTTCAAGGTGTTTCTGGCTTTCCGCAGGTCTCTTCTCTTGTCGCAGCTCTCCTTCTAGCCGTAGATCTCTTGCCAGGTGTGGACCTTCTTGCCGCATCTTTTTCCCGCAACATCTTGTCGTTGCATCTGCTTAGCCGCCTCTTGCCGCTATGTCTGTCGCTGCCTCTAGCCGATGTTTGCTAACCGTAATCCTAGCCTCATATTGTGTCCCCTGGAGCTTCTCCTTGCCGCAGCCTCTCCTTGTCGCTAGCTCTGACCGCCTCTGCGTGACCGTGTCACCACAACTTTTTACTGCAGACTCTGCCGCAACTCTTCTTGCTTGCTTAACCACAACATCCAAGTCCCTCCCACTGGCTCCTCTGCCCACAGGAGCTCGCATGTTGCTCATTACCAGCCCGTCGTTGTTTGTCTAGCGTCATCTGCTCTTCTCATAGCCGCTGATTGCTACCCGTTGATTGCTACCCGTTGCTTGCTACCCGCCAGGTCGCCCTTTACTCTTGCAGTTGGGCTTATTCGTCTGGTTTCTAGTTTTGTATCTGCCTCTCCGGGCTCTGTTCGCAACCGACTTCTTTCGTGGTTGGACCTTCTCCCATGGCCGATCATGCTACTCTGTTTCTTTCAGCTCTACTGTATTCTCATGGAGGTCACATCTCCTCTCGGGGTGATGGTCGACACACTCACGCTCCTCTTCAGTATACTTACTGTGGTACAGATGGTCACCACAAAACCACTTGCTATATTCTGCACGATCTACACCCTGCACCGCCTGCCTCTACGGTCGTCCCTGCTCCACAACGTTCATGCTGACATTGATGTCATGCGCACCCAATTCCAGCAACTTCACGAGCTAATTTGCCCTTACTTTGGTTCTGTTGTGTTTATTTCTGATGGAGGTATTTCCTGTCTTGCCTACAGTTCTTCCTGAATTATGTACTCTGGGGTCACATCATATTACCCCAACAAAATCTTCTCAATACTTGGACTCTACGCATCCCAAGTTCATTACTGTTGTCAATAGGGACACTGCTCCAGTCGCTGGATCAACCGACGTCATCCTTAACTCCTCCATCACTCTTCGCTCGGTTTTTCATGTTCTGGGCTCTCCTTTAAATCTCATATCTATTAGTCGTCTCACACACAATCTTGATTGTTATGTGACTTTCTCTTCTAACTCTTGTGTTGTGCAGGATCGACGGACGTAGATTGTCATTGATAAAATAAAATTGGATAATGGACTTTACACCTTGGACCCCCACCCCACAATTCTCTCTACTATTAGTTTTGTCGAGTGGCGTCAGCGTCTTGGTCATGCCCCTCTCTGAATCCTCCAGAAAGCTCTTCCACATTTGTCCCTCACTGAGTTCACATGCGAGTCATGTATGTACAACAAATACCATCGTTCTACCTTCTCACCTCATTGTACTCGGAGCAATGCTCCCCTTGTTTTAGTTCATTCAGATATTTGGGGACCCTATAAAATCGTCAGTGTTTCTGGTTATCGTTACTTTGTTATCTTCATTGATGATTACTCTTGTATGAAATGGTTGTATTTTCTTCATGATCGATCTGAAGTGGCTCGTGTCTTTCGTGCATTTATCCATGAGACTCGCAACCAATTTTCTACTATCATTAAAACACTCCGCACTAATAACGCTCGTGAGTACACAAGTCATGTGTTTACCAACTTGAGTACTGAGTTTAACATCATACATCAAACCTCTTATGTCTACACTCCTCAACAAAATGGTGTTGCCGAACGCAAGAACCGTCACCTTATTGATGTCGCACGTGCCCTTCTGTTTCAAATTTATGTTCTCACCCTATGTTGGAATTTTGCGGTTTCTACGGCCTGCCACCTCATTAACTGTCTGCTCTCCTCTATTCTCAATTTTGAAGTTCCCTTTAACCTTCTTTTTTCCTCCACACCTCCCTTTGCAGTCACTACTTGTGTTTTCGGCTGCGTGTGTTATGTTCACAATCTCGGCCCATCTACTGACAAGCTTGCCCCACGTGCCACAAAATATATGTTCGTCATGTACTCTTACACTTAGAAAGGGTATGTTTGATATTCTCCCGCTTATCGGAAGATTGTTATTTCAGCCGATGTCACCTTTCTTGAGGACCAACCATATCATTCTCAACCCCTTGATCCTCATTACCACTACTGTCTCCTCCTTTGCGGCCAACTGTTCATGTTACTTTGTCAGTTACACCTTTCCTCCCCACGCCACTCCCACCCCAACCGCCAAAACCTCATATGATTTGTGTATACACATGCCATCCTTCTCATTCTAATGCCTCAGAGTGTGTTACCTTCTACTAATGACACTCTGCGCTCTGCTGGTTTGGATACTCCTTTTACAGATCACTCCATCAGTAATTTTGTTTATTTGCATCGATTATCTCCACTTCTTCATACCTTTGCGACTTCATTATCGTCGGTTTCCACCCCTAATTATTTACATGAGGCTTTTCAACATCCGGGGTGGCGGTCGGTTATGGAAGAAGAAACGGTTGTCCTATATACCAATCACACCTGTGATCTTGTCCCTCTCCCTCCTGGCCAGACATGTGTGGGCTGCAAATGGGTCTTTACTATTCAAACATACTTCCGCTGGGACAGCTGAACGGATAAAGGCTCGTCTTGTCCCCCGTGGTTTTACTCAACAACATAACCTTGACTATGTCGAGACCTTCTCCCCTGTTGCAAAGCTAAACATTGTTTGTGTCTTGATCTCTCTAGCCGTTCATCGACATTGGTGGTTGCATCAGTTGGACGTTAAAAATGCTTTCCTCAATGGTGATCTTGTTGAGATTGTCTACATGCACCAACCTCCCGGCTTTGAGACCATGAGAGAGTCACTTGTATATCACCTTCGGAAATCTTTTTATGTCGCCTTGGGCATGGTTTGAAAAGTTCAGTCGGGTTGTTAGTGATGTTGGGTTTACTCGAAGCTCAGCCAACTTCTCTCTCTTCACTCGACATAGTCCATCAGGCACTGTAATACTCCTGGTTTATGTTGATGTTATCTTAATTTTTGGAAATGATTCGAAAGGGATTCACATGATCAAGGAACATTTGACATCCGTATTCCAGACCAAAGATTTGGGAAATCTCAGATACTTTATTGTCATCGAGGTAGCTTGTCGACCCAATGGTCTTGTCCTATCTTAAAGAAAATACTGTCTTGATCTTCTGCATAACGCTGGCTACTCTGGTTGCAAGTCAACTGACACACTCATGGATGTCAACCACAAGCTCTGTGCATTCTCCTCCGACTCCGATACACTCCTACCAAACCTGGAATACTATCATCGTATTGTGGAAAAGTTGATATATTTGACAGTTAAAAGACCTGATATATCGTTTGATGTTGGGGTTGTTAGTAGGTTTATGCATGCTCCATGAACTTTTCATCTCTAAGACGTTGAGTGTATTCTCCGATACCTAAAGTCTGCTCTCGGACAAGGGCTCGTATATAAGACCTCCTTCTCTCGATCTCTCATTGCTTACTCTGATGTTGATTATGTTGGATTCATTGATGATCGTCATTCCACAAGTGGTTTTTGCACATACTTTGGAGGGCATCTTGTTACCTGGCGAAGCAAGAAGCAATCTGTCACCGCACGCTCATCTTCAGAAGCTGAGTATCGATCAATGACCTCTGTCTTCTCTGAACTCACATGGCTAGAAAGCCTTCTGAGAGACCTAGGTGTCAAACTCTCATCTCCTGCCACTTTGTTCTATGATATTCAAGCTGTCATTCATATTGCCAAAAATCTTGTATTACATAAACGTACCAATCATATAGAGGTTGATTGTCACTTTATTCGGGAAAAGGTTCAACTCAGGAAATTGGACTTGAGACATGTTCCAACTACTGAACTAGTCGCTGATATTCATACAAAAGCTCTACCACGACTTTTATATTCTCAGTTCTTTTCCAAGCTTGGCTCCTACGACTTGTATGTTCCAGCTTTCGGGGGAGTGTTGAAGAAAGTATAAAGAAAGTTCATCTTGAAGGCTCATGTAAACCTCTCTTAGTATTAGTCCCACATCTTGGGATAGAATTTAGGTTCTCCCCCCTTCTCCTATATATATGTACAAATACATATGATGTATTCAAGGATTTTGATTGAGAAATTAATCAAATTACACTTTATTTTGATGTTCTTCCACATATACTATCTCGTATTTCATCCGGTCCCTGTGCAACATTGGTTTACATTTCTATCACTAAATTGCATATCTGTGATCTACCATCTACGGGAACCAAGAGAACTTTTCGTTAAAAGTTTAGGTTTTATTGGTATGTGAAAGGCGTTGTAATCAAGCTTAAATAGTCATGATTAGTTGATCTGCGTGAAATTCTCAGAATCTTGTTCTTCACTTAATTTTTCTGTCATAAAATGTATGATTCATTTGGTGCTTCGCTTGTTGATTTGTTTTTTGTGCCTGTCTTTTGTTTCAAGATGTTTAACGTTTCATGCAGACTTTACCATTTCGGAAACATGCTCTTATTGTTTCTAAATGGCCTCAGAGCTCACTTCCAAAAGATGAGAAATCCATGAAAAGGTTTGAAAATCTACAGGCATTGGTAAGTGTTGGAATAGCAAATACTGTCAACTTTCGTTGTTCTTTCATACTTTATTTTGTGTCTTAAAAATGTTTTTAGCTCCACTTTTGGTTTATCAGGCCAATACAATTTTATGAAACTTCTGTGGCAGATTAGAGCGATTAGGAATGCACGAGCAGAATATTCAGTTGAGCCTGCAAAACGCATTTCTGCATCTATAGTTGGAAATGCTGAGGTCCTTGGTTATGTATCTGTGAGTCTTTCCTTTATCTTTGGGTGGCTGCTTGACTTTCTATGTTTTTTAAATACAAATCTTAAAAATTGTTTTGAGGACCAAGTTCAAGCAATGGACATGAATCACACAATTTGGATGAATAGAGCAAGTTTGTCTATAGATATTGTTAGAATAACCCATGTATTGGGCCCTTGTTTTAGGCCCATTTATGCTTTCTTCTCTTTTAGTCCCACATCTTGTATAGGATTTGTTCTCTCTCTCTTCCTCCTATATATATGTATTCTCTCCTTGTATTTACATACTCAATCAATACATACAAGTTTTGAGCTTTCTCTACATGGTATCAGAGCCAGGTTACGATTCTTGCGGTCTCCTTTGTTCTGACCGCACCTAGTGATCTCTTGCGGCCTGCCTCCCGCGGCCTCTCTCGCGGCCTGCCTCCCGCGGCCTGTCTCTCGCGAGTTGTTTGTCTCTATCCGCTTGCCTCTGCGGCTTGTCCCTCTCAGTCCGCAGTTGTTCCGCTACTTCCTGATTACTCTCCTTCTCCCGTGGATCCACCCTTCCCCCGCCCCCCGCCCCCCGCCCCTTGCTTTTTATAGCATTTCCTCCTTCCTAATTTGTGGGGTCACCTTCTTTTCTGTCCGCTGCGGACTCCCTACTCGCCGCGGCCTGTCTTCAGTCCGCCACTTTGCTCTCCGCTTCTGCCTTCCCCAAATCCGCTTGTCTCTATACTCGCGGTTTGCTTCCTCAGTTCGCTGCTGTGATCCGCCTGACCGTGCGGGCTGTTCCTTTCTCACCCGCATCTTGGTCGTGGTCTCCTGCTCTTCTCCTCTCTGTCTGCGCGACTTGTCTCTGCCCGCTGCGGCATTCTTCTCCTTGTCTGCTTCGCCTTTGCTCGTGGCCTCCTCCAGCCGCTTGTGTTTTTCACACCTTGACCGGGCGATCTCTGCTCTAGTCGCGTCGGCTATCCTCTCTTGCGGATTGTTCTTATCCGTCGGCCTCTCCCTCTCTTCTTGCGGACTGCTCCTGTCCGCTGGGCCTGCTCCTGTCTGCTGGGCCTGCTCCTATCCGCTGCGGCCTGATTCCTGTGCTTTGACCGCTACTGTGTTCACCTAGACCGTGCGGACTTTCTTTCTTTCCGCATTCGGGTCGCGATCTGACTCATCGCTGGTGCCAGTGTGACCGAGCGGACTAGTTTTCCTTTCTTCTTTCTTGGTCGCGGTCTCCTGTCCTTCCCGCCGCGGCCTTGTCGTGCGGCCTCCTGCTCTTTCCGCAGCAGTCTTCCTAGGTCGTCTGGTTCTGCAGCCTGTCTCTATGGCTTCTTCTGGTAATTCTACGAGCTCGGCGGCCAGTGTCACAACCCGCATTTTCTCCAAAAATTTACAAGTATCAGAGTAGAAGAAAACGCGCGTTGTGATGCCACGTCGGGCAGGGGATAACTGCCGACGCTCAGGCAACCACCAACTACTAAGACTATGAAAAAAACATAAGCTTTAATGATGTGAAAATCAATTATATTTTAGAGGCCGTATCCCTCGGCTCAGTGGATCAGCTAGTCCACAATTAAAAACTATACTTATACGCAGTGGAAATTAATTTAGTTACATTTGACATCCTAAAAGAGAGCATAAGTGTCCCCAGGGGACAACTTATACTATGCATACCCTATCTTTATGTTATACCTTATATACGAAAATAATCTCTTACGTCGCTTGGAAGATAGTGTTGAGTTTTATAAAGCATGCTGATCATGAGATATACATATAATAGTGCTTTTAGATTTTTAAAATAACTAGCAACCTAGCATAAATCTTCCCAAGAGCAAGTTGAATAAACTCCAAAAACAGGAAATCTAGCAGTATAAGCAAAGTACAAAACATCTAAAAGAGAAACCACCAGTGGACGTCAACAACTGGCACTAACCCACTGGTGAGTAGGCATATCTGTACTACAAGTCTAAAGAAACTACCTCCCAATGGTGAGGAAGAGAAAACTCAGCAGCAGCTATAGCACTCGCAAGCTTCAGAAGAAACCTAGCCGCACAGTCGGCTATAAACCTGAACCTGAGGCATTTAAAGAAAAGAACACCTCAGCAAAGCAATTTATCAATAAGAAAAATGAGACAATAGTATAAAAAAAAAGTGAAACAGGTAATGATAAAGTAAACAGGTGAAGGAAAAGAAATACTCGCCAAAAGTGAGTAAAAAGGGGTGCACCAAGTGCACGGATGAAGTCAAGCTTCACAAATCTCTGCAAGTAGGATTAGCAAAATAAATAAATCCTAGCATAAAACTAGAGCAGAAAGAGTCACCTAATACTGGAGATGGACAAAATCAGTAACAAGGGCCTAGGCTGGTGGCAACGGTCCAACCAAGTCTATCAGGCCTAAATATCTCAAGGTGTTGTGGTGGTGGCATCAGTCCAACTCAACCAAACAACCCATATTGTCTTAATAAGACAAGAAGTAAAACAAGGGTGGCGGCATCGGTCCGACCCACCTCAAAATCACATCCTACTCCAGCACTAAGTGACTCGGGAAAACCCTTATTAGTGGTTCCATGAACCACCAAGAAGTCAACACAACCTTATTCCAACTAGAGCAACCCACCTAAGAACCCTAAGTACAAACCGACGGACATAAGTTAAATTGAAATGGACAAGATTCTAACAAGTCAGCACGACCGAAATTATTGAACAAATGAATAAGTTCTAACAACCATAACTTCCAACCACTTGACATGTTCTAACGGTGATTATTGAACAAGTTCTAACAACACAAAAGAAAGAACAACCAATTGATTCAATTCGGCCGCTAATTTAGCAATCAAAAGATTTTGAAGAAAACCAAGATACAATCCCTAACGGAATCCGGGCACGACTCAGTCTCCAAAATACAACATTTAAACTAGTAACTCATTCGGTACAAAATCAGATCTAACACCCCTAACCATGAAACCGCAACCTAAAGCAATGAGGATTAGCACCCAAAATTTCGGGTGAGCAAGGAAAAACTAGGAGAGTAGATCTGAAATCAAGCAAACAAAATCAAGGGCACTATATTGAAATTACTTTGACAAGTGCGAAGGATGCACTTGCCTCACCACCAAGATGATGGCAGCTGCAGCGAACACGGCCTGGCTTTGGCGGCAAGATCGGCCACCTACGGCAAGAATAGGACTTTAGGGAAGAAGAAGAAGAGAACCTGAAAATCCTAGCTCTCTAACAACAGCTCTAGAACCAGAACAACTTACCTAGGAAGGAAGATCGGGGCAGGAGCAAGCCGAATCTGTTATCACACAAGAAAGCCGAGCTCTAAACCTCCAGCAATCGTCGGTCAAAGCTCTGGCCTCCACCTCTTTCTTCTTCCCGCAGAAAGCTGGCCGCCGGTCTTGGGAAAAAAAATGAAATAAAAAGGTTGGCTTTGCTGCCCTTTTAAAATCATGCTCCACCCAAGACTAATAATATAATATAAAAGTATAAACTTACTCTAATAGCCTAACCCGAGCTCTACCCAGCAAGCCCAAATCTTAGAATATACTAGCCTTAAATAACTCTACTCAGCCACTAAGCAAATAAAAAGCTTAATACGCTAATTAAGCTTGTTAATAAAGCTTAAACCCAAGCTCAAATCACTCAATAATAAAGCTTATAATTCAAGCACCATAAGCCACTGTGCAAACATATATACATATAAAACTTTATCTAATAAACCTAGCTTCTAACAAGCCCACACAAAAACCGGCCACAATCATTAAACAATGAAAACAAAACGTCAAAACGATGCAAAAACAAAACGCCCTCGAAAAATCACGAGATCAGCACTGAAGCTAAATACCCAGGCTACGAACACAACTGCGAAGTCACAAACAACATTCGACGAACAAAACTCGGGCTAACACCTCCCGAAGCCAAAGCACAAACATTCCCTGAGAGGCTCAGCCGAGTCTCCAAAACAGACTCCGGCTAGCTGGGGAACCCTGCAAACAGGCTACGACCACGAAGAACACCTAACGAGGTACTCAAACAACGGCACAAGCCGGAAACGCGCCAACGTAACGCCAAAGGGATATTAAGTAAATACTGAAAAAACCGGGGCGTTACAGACACTCCCCCTAAAAGAAAGTTTCGCCCCGAAACTTTACGCACAAGCTTCTAACAAGGAAGAAATAAAAATAGCCTAACAAGAGCTATAAAGGAGAAGGCAAAACTTACCAGGCACAAAATCAAGGGAAGAGATGAGGGTGAGCCTCCCTCATTGCCGACTCCAACTCCCAAGTCGTGCTTTCCACCTCCTGGTTTCTCCATAAGACTTTGACCATGGGAATGGTCTTCCGCCGCAACACTCTATCCTGGGAATCCAGAATGCGGACCGGCCTTTCCAAGAAAGTTAGATTTGGCTCCAACTGAGGCACAACATCCAACACTTGCCTACTATTCTGCACGCACTTCCGCAGCTGGCTCACATGAAAAACATTATGCACGCCTGAGAAGTTGGCTGGTAGATCCAACCTATAAGCCGCCACGCCAATACGCTCCACTATCTTGAATGGGCCCACATATCTTGGGTCCAACTTATGATTCTTGTCGAATCTCTTCACTCCAACCATCGGAGACACCTTCAAGAAGACCAAATCCTCCACCGAAAATTCCAAATCGGACCTACGCCTGTTGGCGTTCTTCTCATATCTCTACTGAGCTAACCGAAGCTTTTCCCGAATGAGCTTCACAACAACCTCTATTTCCTCGAGAGCATCAGGACCCAACAGAGGCCTCTCACCAGCCTCAGTACAAAACAACGGAGTTCTGCAGCGCCTCCCATACAATGCCTCGAAGTGAGCCATTTGCAAGCTCTCTTCGTAACTGTTATTGTAGGCAAACTCCATGAGCCGCAAACGCTCATCTCACACTCCACCGTGGTCTAGAATGTAGCACCTGATCATATCCTCCACAATCCGGTTCACACGCTCTGTCTGCCCATTTGTATGTGGGTGGTAAGCGGTAGAATACCTCAAATCTGTACTCAGACCCTCTTGCAGACTCCTCCAGAAGCGAGACGTAAAACGAGAGTCTCGATCAGAAATGATGCTAACAGGCACACCGTGCAATCTGATGACCTCGCTCAAATACAGCTTTGCTATCTTCTTCATCGGGTAGTCGATCTTATAAGGTACGAAGTGCGCACACTTCGTCAATCGGTACACGATCACCCAAACTGAATCAAATACCCTTGGAGATCTCGGTAAGCCCGTAATGAAGTCCATAGAGATACTTTCTCACTTCCAAGTCGGGATCTCCAAAGGAGTCAACTTGCCACCAGGCCTCCCATGGTCGGCCTTCACCCGCTTGCAAGTGTAACATTCAGAAACATACCGAGCTATATCCCCCTTCATACCATACCACCAGGTGATCTGCTTCAAATCATGATACATCTTGGTGGATCCTGGGTGGTAGGCAACACTAGATCCATGAGCCTCTTTGCATACCATACTCCTGATGTCTCCAACCGCGGGGATGCAAAACCTGTCGCGGTACTTCAAAGTACCCGAATCATCGATAAGGAAATCCGGCAACTCCCCTCTCTCAGCCCTGAGGTATAGGTGTAACAAATCCGGATCATCCTTCTGGTGCAACCTGGTGAGTGAAATCCAAGATGGCTCTGCCACTGCCAAACTGCTTTGCAAATCACAGCATCCCACGGAGATGTCCATCAACAAGAACTCTTCCACTAAACGGTCTGCCGTGAGGTTGAAGATCTTCCCTGTCTTGCGGCTCAGGGCGTCGACCACCACATTGGCCTTGCCTGGATGGTACTGGATCTCCACGTCATAATCGGCCACAAACTCTAGCCACCGCCGCTGGCGCAGATTCAGCTCTTTCTGTGTAAACACGTACTTCAGGCTCTTATGATCTGTAAAAATCTTGCATTGAGCCCCATAGAGTAGATGCCTCCAAAGCTTCAACGCAAAAATCACCGCCGCAAACTCGAGGTCATGCGTAGGGTAAGTCCGCTCATGAGTCTTCAACTGTCGCGACCCATACGCGATCACCTTCCCCTCTTGCATCAACACGCCTCCGAGCCCAACATGCGAGCCATCCACATATACATCATAGTCCTGGCCCTCCATAGGCAACGTCAGCACAGGGGCAGAACACAATCTCCTCTTTAGCTCCAGAAAGGCAATCTCGCATTGCTCGCTCCAAATGAAGGCCGCATTCTTCTGCGTCAGCTTGGTTAAGGACGCTGCCAAGGTAGAAAAGCCCTCAACAAACCTTCTATAATAGCCGGCCAACCCCAATAAGCTCCTAATCTCCTCGGGTGTGCTCGGCCTATGCCAATCCATCACTGCAGAAATCTTCTTCGGGTCCACTGAAATGCCATCCTTGTTCACCACATGTCCCAGGAAGGAAACCTGAGGCAACCAGAATTCACATTTACTCAGCTTGGCGTACAACTGATAATCTCTCAAGGCAGATAACACCAACCGCAAGTGTTGATCATGCTCCGCAGCATTCCGAGAATAAATCAGAACGTCGTCTATGAATACGACCACAAACTTGTCCAGAAAATTTTTGAACACCCGGTTCATCATGTCCATGAATGCTGATGGCGCGTTGGTCAACCCAAAAGACATAACTAGGAATTCGAAATGTCCATGCCTTGATCTGAAAGCAGTCAGTGGAATGTCCGACTCCCGGATCCTGAGCTGATGATATCCTGATCGAAGGTCAATCTTCGAAAACACAGAGCTGCCACGCAACTGATCGAATAAGTCGTCGATTCTTGGTAGAGGATACCTGTTATTGATGGTGACTTTGTTCAACTCCCTATAGTCGATGCAAAGGCGCATCGAACCATCTTTCTTCTTCACAAAGAGAACAGGTGCACCCCAGGGTGACGTGCTCTGCCTTATGAAACCCTTCTCCAATAACTCATCCAGCTGGGTATGCAACTCCTCCAGCTCTCGCGGGGCCATCCGATACGGCGCCTTAGCGATAGGACGCGTACCCGGCTCCAAATCAATCACGAACTCGACATCTCTGACAGGAGGAAGACCGGGTAGGTCGCTAGGAAACACATCAGAAAACTCACGAACAATAGGAATCTCATCCAACCGCGGCAAACTGCTAACAGTCCCCAGCACTGAGACTAAGCAAGCAAAACAATCAGAACTGAATAACCTCTGAACACATACCGCAGAAATCACCGGAGAGACCTGGCGCGGATCGCCATAAATACTCCCAGGCTGACCGTTGTCTTTCCTTAAATCCAAGCGCTTACCCCTGCACTGGATCACTGCATCGCATCTGGACAACCAATCCATACCCAGGATGACGTCGAAATCTTCCAAGTCTATAACCTTCAGATCTGCCTTGGCCGGGAAATCCCCCAACATAATAGGACAATCCAGAATGCCCTGATCTGATATCACGGAATCACCCGAGGGGAATTTGACGCAAAAGGCATCACCGACATGATCAAGAACCAGCTGACACCGCTCTACAAAGGCCCTAACCACAAATGAGTGGGTAGCACCTGAGTCAAAGAGAACGCGCGTCCAACGGTTCTTTACCTTAAAACTCCCTATATAGATATAAACGGGAAAATTGCACAATTATTTAAGAAAACAATAGCCAAACTAATCTGTAATGGAAGTAAAAGACTAGCGAGAGGGTTTACCTGAAATGCCTTGCGTCGAAGTTTGAGCCTCCGCTGATGATATCACGTTCAGCTTCCCTTTGCCTTTATCCACGGGCTGAGGCAAAGGCAAGGACTGAAGGGGAACTGGTCGGAGCACAGACTGGAGCTGCGGGCATCGGACCTTGGTATGACCTTTCTGTCCGCACTAATAGCAGACCTTGTCCTTCAACCAGCAACGGCCAACATCATGCCCCTCTTTCTTGCACAGAGTACACACCACATTCTGCCTGGAAGCACCCTGAATAGCATGCACATGCTCCTTCTGCGTCGCCGCCCTCTTGAAATATCTCAAAGCAGGATGGCCCGACCGGCCACAAAAACTACAGACCTCCTTGCTCCTCTTCCTCGAAGGAGCACCGGGCACTTGGGGGCTCTTTGCTTCAACAACTTTCCTCTTCTCATTCCTCGCCTGTTGTCCTCTTTGCCTCGCGCTTTCGATGGCCTTTACCTTCAAAGCGGCCTCAACTGCCCCAGCATAACTCACCGCTCCATGAGCCACCGCTAGCTGTTGAACATCGCTCCGCAGGCCACCGAGGAAACGCTTCGCTCTATCCTCCTCTGAGCTCACCAAACTAGGGGCAAAGCGACTGAGTTTGCTAAACTCAATCTCATACTCGCTGACTGTGAGATGCCTCTGCTTTAGATGCAAGACGTCATTCATCAGCCTGTCTCGCTCCACTGACGGTAGAAATTTCCGCATCAAGATCTCCTTGAAGGAAGCCCAAGTGCTTCCTCCTACCATTCCCTCCTTCTCCCTCATCCACCAGCTCTTCGCTAACCCTTTCAGCTGATAGGCGGCCAACATCACCTTCTGATCCTCAGACACTCCAGAATAATGAAACATTTCCTCTATGGAAATCCACCAGTCATCCAATATCATGAAGTCCGCCTTACCATCGTAGGTAGGGGGTCGCAGTCGCTGGAACTGAGTGATGAAAGCCATCTCCAGGGGCACCACCACTGGAGGCACCAGAGGGGCTGGGGGTGCAGGAGGTGCAGGAGGTGCGGGAACAGCTATACCCGCAGCAGGATCCTGCGCTCTCGGGGCTAGTCCTGTCACCACAGATATCAGGGACTGGATCTGAGACTGAACGTCCACCATCTGCCTCGATAGAGCCTCATTGCTCTGCCTCAGGCTCTCCACAACTGCACTGCTTGGAGCACCAGAAGACTCACCCTCAGATTGGGGAGTCGACCTCGTCACTCTACGCTTAGGCGTCATACTAAAAAGAACAAACAAGCAATCATCAGAACCTAGTTCAACTACTAGGACAAAACAAACAGCTACAGACAAACCTACATAAGTATATATATATATATATATATATATATATATATATATATATATATATATATATATATATATATATATATATATTATACAGAGGAAATAATGGCATGCTTAACCTAAGATGGTTCACCACCATCACACTAACTCTTGTGCCTATATCGGGAATGCATGAATTTATATTCTTTTTGGCTCAAAGTCATATGTGTACATATGTCATCCTGCAAGTCTTTATCTTGGCACGTTGTGCTTATGCAATGTTATGCTATGCATGATTGTGCTATGCATTCAAAAAAGGCCCTAATGCATGTTATGAGCGGCGTACACATGAAAATGTTATGCATCTCATACTACATAACATTTCCATGCAACGAAAAGGAAAACGTGCTAGTCGCATTCATGTGGTGAGGTTATGCATCTCATACTGCATAACCCTCACATGTTGCCTTCTATGATAGATCCATATACAAACACATATTATGCATCCCATACTACATAATATGTCATGTATACTTCATGTTATGCTATGAGTGTAGTGTTCGTGCTTCAGCCAAGATGTGCTGATGACATATCGGTGTGTGTATAATATGATGCTAAACTTCTAATACCTACAAGGAAAGGTTGCCCGACAAATTGTCAAGCAACCTCCCTCTGATACCAACTGTCACAACCCGCATTTTCTCCAAAAATTTAGAAGTATCAGAGTAGAAGAAAACGCGCGTTGTGATGCCACGTCGGGCAGGGGATAACTGCCGACGCTCAGGCAACCACCAACTACTAAGACTATGAAAAAAACATAAGCTTTAATGATGTGAAAATCAATTATATTTTAGAGGCAGTATGACTCGGCTCAGTGAATCAGCTAGTCCACAATTAAAAACTATACTTATACGCAGTGAAAATTAATTTAGTTACATTTGACATCCTAAAAGAGAGCATAAGTGTCCCCAGGGGACAACTTATACTATGCATACCCTATCTTTATGTTATACCTTATATACGAAAATAATCTCTTACGTCGCTTGGAAAATAGTGTTGAGTTTTATAAAACATGCTGATCATGAGATATACATATAATAGTGCTCTTAGATTTTAAAAATAACTAGCAATCTAACATAAATCTTCCCAAGAGCAAGTTGAATAAACTCCAAAAACAGGAAATCTAGCAGTATAAGTAAAGTACAAAACATCTAAAAGAGAAACCATCAGTGAGCGTCAACAACTGGCACGAACTCACTGGTGAGTAAGCATATCTGTACTACAAGTCTAAAGAAACTACCTCGCAAGGGTGAGGAAGAGAAAACTCAGCAGCAGCTATAGCACTCACAAGCTTCAGAAGAAACCTAGCCGCACAGTCGGCTATAAACCTGAACCTGAGGCATTCAAAGAAAAGAACACCTCAGCAAAACAATTTATCAATAGGAAAAATGAGACAATAGTATAAAAAAAAAGAAGTGAAACAGGTAAGGATAAAGTAAACAGGTGAAGGAAAAGAAATACTCGCCAAAAGTGAGTAAAAAGGGGTGCACCAAGTGCACGGATGAAGTCAAGCTTCACAAATCTCTGCAAGTAGGATTAGCAAAATAAATAAATCCTAGCATAAAACTAGAGCAGAAAGAGTCACCTAATACTGGAGATGGACAAAATCAGTAACAAGGGCCTAGGCTGGTGGCAACGGTCCAACCAAGTCTATCAGGCCTAAATATCTCAAGGTGTTGTGGTGGTGGCATCAGTCCAACTCAACCAAACAACCCATATTGTCTTAATAAGACAAGAAGTAAAACAAGGGTGGAGGCATCGGTCCGACCCACCTCAAAATCACATCCTACTCCAGCACTAAGTGACTCGGGAAAACCCTTACTAGTGTTTCCATGAACCACCAAGAAGTCAACACAACCTTATTCCAACTAGAGCAACCCACCTAAGAACCCTAAGTACAAACCGACGGACTAAACGTCGAGTAGCCCAAATTAGTGATTTGACATAAATGAATTGAAAGCAGAACGATACTCTAATTATGCAAGTAGTTCGACACTCAACTAAACATGTACCATTAGTTGGTCACCATAAAAAAAATAGGTTAGACACCGGAACGTGCATAATTAATTTGATACAAAGACATACATAATTAATTTGATACTTATCCACGCACGACCAATTCTGATACCAAACATAACGATTAATTTGACGCAAACATAAACAATTAACTTTATAATAAAACGAGTTGGTCTTGGTTCACACCCAAGAAAAAGAACCACAAGTCATAAGTTAAATTGAAATGGACAAGATTCTAACAAGTCAGCACGACCGAAATTATTAAACAAATGAATAAGTTCTAACAACCATAACTTCCAACCACTTGACATGTTCTAACGGTGATTATTGAACAAGTTCTAACAACATAAAAGAAAGAACAACAACCTATTGATTCAATTCGGCCGCTAATTTAGCAATCAAAAGATTTTGAAGAAAACCAAGATACAATCCCTAGCGGAATCCGGGCACGACTCAAAGTCCCCAAAATACAACATTTAAACTAGTAACTCATTCGGTACAAAATCAGATCTAACACCCCTAACCATGAAACCGCAACCTAAAGCAATGAGGATTAGCACCCAAAATTTCGGGTGAGCAAGGAAAAACTAGGAGAGTAGATCTGAAATCAAGCAAACAAAATCAAGGGCACTATATTGAAATTACTTTGACAAGGGCGAAGGATGCACTTGCCTCACCACCAAGATGATGGCAGCTGCAGCGAACACGGCCTGGCTTTGGCGGCAAGATCGGCCACCTACGGCAAGAATAGGACTTTAGGGAAGAAGAAGAAGAGAACTCGAAAATCCTAGCTCTCTAACAACAGCTCTAGAACCAGAACAACTTACCTAGGAAGGAAGATCGGGGGAGGAGCAAGCCGAATCTGTTATCACACAAGAAAGCCGAGCTCTAAACCTCCAGCAATCGTCGGTCAAAGCTCTGGCCTCCACCTCTTTCTTCTTCCCGCAGAAAGCTGGCCGCCAGTCTTGGGAAAAAAATGAAATAAAAAGGCTGGCTTTGCTGCCCTTTTAAAATCATGCTCCACCCAAGACTAATAATATAATATAAAAGTATAAACTTACTCTAATAGCCTAACCCGAGCTCTACCCAGCAAGCCCAAATCTTAGAATATACTAGCCTTAAATAACTCTACTCAGCCACTAAGCAAATAAAAAGCTTAATACGCTAATTAAGCTTGTTAATAAAGCTTAAACCCAAGCTCAAATCACTCAATAATAAAGCTTATAATTCAAGCACCATAAGCCACTGTGCAAACATATATACATATAAAACTTTATCTAATAAACCTAGCTTCTAACAAGCCCACACAAAAACCGGCCACAATCATTAAACAATGAAAACAAAACGTCAAAACGATGCAAAAACAAAACGCCCTCGAAAAATCACGAGATCAGCACTGAAGCTAAATACCCAGGCTACGAACACAACTGCGAAGTCACAAACAACATTCGACGAACAAAACTCGGGCTAACACCTCCCGAAGCCAAAGCACAAACATTCCCTGAGAGGCTCAGCCGAGTCTCCAAAACAGACTCCGGCTAGCTGGGGAACCCTGCAAACAGGCTACGACCACGAAGAACACCTAACGAGGTACTCAAACAACGGCACAAGCCGGAAACGCGCCAACGTAACGCCAAAGGGATATTAAGTAAATACTGAAAAACCGGGGGCGTTACAGCCAGCCCGCCTACTGTCCACCCGGCCTGTCCGCCAGACCACCCGGCCTGTTCTGCTGAACTCCGTGACGAGCTCCGGATCACAACAATCTCTCTTTCCGGCAAGAAAAACTTTATTCCATGGGTGCATTCAGTTCGGCGGGTTCTTCAGGCTAAGGGACTTTTGCCTCACCTTACTCAGGCACCTCTTTCTCCCCTTACGGATGATTGGCTCCGAAATGACGGACGCGTTAAGACTTGGATTCTGAATTCCTTGGATGGTAAGCCTTATCAAATGGCTATGTACCACGACACCGCCACGGCTATGTGGGATGAGCTACATTCATTGTACTCTGGCCGCGACGGCCTTCAGCATCTTTACGGCATCCTCACTGACCTCTTCACTCTCGACACTGGCGGCGCTTCAAATATGACCTCGTTTGTCGCTCGGGCTAAAACTCTTCCTGAAGCTTGGATCCAGCATCAGCCGCCCACCAGTGATCATGCTGCTCAGCGAGCTCAGAAGGAAGCTGCTTGCATTGCCATCATCATGGCCCGCCTTCCATATCATCTACCGAGTCTTCGTGCTCAGGTCCTGGCTGCTCCCACCACACCATCTTTCTCTGATGTCTGCTCCATGATTCTCCGGGTCTCCCCTCCTCCAGATCCTCTTGCTCCTTCTCCACCGACTCTTCTTCAGCAGGCCCCTCTGCTCTTACCATCCCCTCCCACTTCTGCTCAGGGGGGACGTTCGGGCTCGCGGGGCCGTGGCCGTGGTGGCTGCGGCCGACCAAAGTGCTCCTTCTGCGTGGAAGATGGTCATCTTGAGGCGACCTGCTATAAGAAAATCGGTTATCCCCCTCGCCCGACGGCTTCTGTTGTTACTGAAGTCAGTTCTCCTGATCTTGAGACCGTCCGTCTTCAGCTCCCGCATCTCCAGGGCCTGCTCAACCCACCCTCGGCCTCCGTCGCATCCGTCTCCAAGATAGTTACTGCTTGTCTCTCCACCAGCCCGGGTTGGATTGTGGACTCTGGTGTCACTCATCACATTACTTCGCAACGGCCTGCAAAGTACTCGGACTCTCCTTATCTGAAGTCTATCACTGTGGCCAATGGGGCGCTGGTTCCTGTCTCCGGCTCGGCCGATCTTTCTCTCAACCAGTCCATCCCCCTTCGCTCGGCTCTTCATGTTCCGAGTTCACCCTTTAATTTACTATCTGTGGGGCGTGGGGCGTCTTACAAGTGATCTGGATTGTTTTATTATATTCACTTCTTCTTCTTTTATTATACAAGATCGGCGGACGCGGACTACCATTGGTAGAGGCCAGCCGCGAAACGGGCTCTACCTTCTCGATGACTCTCCCACCATTCTGTCTTCCGTCTCCTCCACTGCATGGCATCGCCGACTTGGTCATGCCCCTCTACAAGTACTCCAGCGGGCTTTTCCAGATATTCCTTTTACTTCTTTTCATTGTGACTCATGTATCCTCGGCAAAAAGTTGCGTTCTTCTTTTCCTTCACATTGTACTCGGAGTGCAGCTCCCTGTAATCTCGTTCATTCGAATGTATGGAGTCCATTTAGGATTCCCAGTATTTGTGGTTTTCGTTATTTTATCACGTTTATTGATGATCACTCTCGCACTACGTGGCTCTACTTACTCCGTGAACGCTCCGAGCTTCCCCGGGTTTTCCGGGCATTTGTCCTCAAGACCCGGATGCAATTCCACACCACTCTCAAAACCCTTCGTACTGACAATGCTCGTGAGTACACCAGCCACAACTTTACCACTTTGTGTTCGGAATATGAGATTCTACATCAAACCTCTTGCGCTTACACGCCCCAGCAAAATGGGGTTGCCGAACGAAAGAACCGTCATTTACTCGATGTCGCCCTCTCCTTCATGCTTCAAATGCATGTTCTCAAGGCATACTGGAACTTTGTGGTTTCCACTGCCTGCTTTCTCATCAACTGTCTCCCATCCTCTGTCCTCAATTATGCTACTTTGTTTAGCATATTGTTTCCCTCCACTCTGGCTTTCCCTCTCCCGCCTCGTATCTTCGGCAGCACCTGCTATGTCCACCTCCTCGGGCCCTCGGATAAATTGGATCCCAGGGCGGTGAAACACATCTTTGTCGGCTACTCACGCACCCAGAAGGGCTATGTCTGTTACTTACCCGCTACTCGCAAGATCACCGTTTCTGCTGAAGTTACCTTCCGGGAAGAACAACCGTTTTTCCCTGCTCCGTTACCTGCTGCGCTCCCACCGCCTCCTCTCCCGCCATCTTTACCACGCCCCGTTATTCCCGCTACTACACCACATTCGCCCGTTTCTCCTGCCCCCGCTCCTGCTACCACCAAACCACCCGTTATCCGTGTCTACACTCGTCTCCCTCCCGGTTCCGTTGCCCCTCTTCAGCCGACCTCCACCACGGATACTTCGCGTCCTTCTGCTCAGGTAACGCCTTCCACTGCCCATCCTCTGGATGTCTACGTCTCTCTTCATCGCCCCTCTCCTCCTCTGCACACATTTGCTACTTCTCTTTCTTCGATTGTTGTTCCTAACTCTGTGCAGGAGGCGCTTCAACATCCCGACTGGCGGGCAACCATGGAGTAAGAAATGTCTGCCCTCCGGGCTAACCAGACCTGGACCGTTGTACCCCTTCCTCGGCGTCAGAAACCGGTTGGGTGCAAGTGGGTCTTTGTCATCAAACATGTTGATGGGACGATTGACCGTTTGAAGGCTCGTCTTGTGGCTCGCGGCTTCACCCAGCAACAGGGGCTCGACTATGAGGAAACTTTCTCTCCAGTCGCCAAGCTTAATACCGTTCGAGTCCTCATCTTTGTCGTTGTTCATCGCCAGTGGCCCCTCTTTCAACTCGATATCAAGAATGCCTTCTTAAATGGGGATCTCCAGGAGACGGTCTACATGCAACAACCGCCCGGGTTTGAGACTGCGGGGGAGTCTCAGGTCTGCCGTCTTCTTAAGGCTCTGTATGGTCTCAAACAATCTCCACGAGCCTGGTTTGACAAATTTAGTAAGGTCCTTCGTGATATCGGTTTTACTCGAAGCTTTGCCGACTTCTCGCTGTTCACTCGTCACCGACCAATAGGGACGGTCCTTCTGTTAGTATATGTTGACGACATCATCATTACAGGAGATGACTCACAAGGGATACATGTCGTCAAAGTGCATCTAAACTCGGTCTTGCAGACAAAGGACCTGAGAACTCTACGATACTTTCTGGGTCTTGAGGTTGCCAGGCAACCGGACGGGCTTATTCTATCTCAACGAAAGTACTGTATTGATCTTCTTCATGATGCTGGTCTTTTAGGGTGTAAGCCAAGTGATACCCCCATGGATGTAAACCACAAGTTATGTGCTCAGGCATCTGACTTGGATCTACTTCTCCAGAATCCTGAATATTATCGACTAGTTGGGAAACTGATCTATCTCACGGTTACTAGACCAGATATTTCCTTTGTTGTTGGTCTTGTCAGTCGATACATGCACTCTCCTCGTAAATCTCATCTTCAGGTTGTTGAACGTATTCTCAGGTACCTAAAAACAGCCCCGGGTCAAGGACTTGTTTACCGGACTTCCTCGTCTGCTCCAACCTTAGTGGCATACTCTGATGCGGATTATGCTGGCTCTCTTGATGGTCGGCGATCTACTAGTGGTTTCTGCACATACTTTGGGGACCATTCGGTTACATGGCGAAGCAAGAAACAAGCGGTCGTTGCTCGATCATCAGCTGAGGCAGAATACCGGGCAATGGTATCTGTTGTATCAGAACTGACGTGGCTTGAAAGTCTCCTCACTGATCTGGGTGTCAAATTACCTTTTCCGGCTCTTCTTCTTTGTGATAGCCAAGCGGCTATACATATCGCCAAGAACCCAGTTTTCCACGAAAGAACGAAGCACATTGAAGTCGATTGTCACTTCATTCGAGAGAAAGTTCAAATGAAGAAGCTCGATCTCAAGCATGTTCCAAGGACGGAACAAGTTGAGGATGTCCTCACAAAGGCTCTTCCCAAGGCATCCTTCTATCAATGTCTGTCCAAGCTTGGTGCATACGATTTGTACGCTCCAGCTTGCGGGGGAGTGTTAGAATAACCAATGTATTGGGCCCTTGTTTTTGACCCATTTATGCTTTCTTCTCTTTTAGTCTCACATCGTGTATAGGATTTGTTCTCTCTCTCTTCCTCCTATATATATGTATTCTCTCCTTGTATTTACATACTCAATCAATACATACAAGCTTTGAGCTTTCTCTATAGATATAAATATTAAAAGAATTCTGCTGTAGAAATTTGCAAAACCAAATGATACCTCAGTTTCTATTCACTATGTGTGCATGATTGCAACTATGGGCATTTATATAAATTTGAAGATTTACTTGGTGTTATTAATTTTCTGTTTATTGGTGGATTTGACTCATACACATTGCCATTGATTCAGGTATATTTATTAGTTGGATGTAAATCTACATTTTGCTATTGTCATTGTTGAAGAAAGTATAAAGAAGCCCGTCTTGAAGGCCCATGTAAAGCTCTTTTAGTTTTAGTCCCACATCTTGGGATTGAGTTTCGGCTCTTCCCTCTCCTCCTATATATATATTTACAAATACATATGATGTATTGAGAAAATTTGATTGAGAAATTAATAAAATTACATACTATTTCTCTCCTCTTTGAGGTTTTTCTACAGTCATTACTATTTTCCATGGCATATATATTTTTTAGTTCACCTTAATTGTTGTAATACTTATATCTTTGTTTCTTTTTTCGGAGTTAAAACTATGTACCATGCAAACAATTGTATGCAATAGTCATATGTTATGCATGTACATGGTAAGCTTGTCTCATCCCTTGGGAATATATAGTAATGGAATTTGAACAAGCATGCTCCAGCTATGAAATCACTAAGTTTCCTACTTGTTATTTTTCAGTAGTTTTTTTCCGTAGTTTTTTTCCAAGATTCTTTTGTTAGACACTAGCAGGAGACAGTATGACGCAACGGAAAGACACTCCTTTTCATTTTTTATTCTTTCATTTTTCTATTCCAGCACACTTTTGTTATTTTATTTCTGTCACTTCCACTTTGGCTCGGTCCCGGCGATGTACTACAGTTTATTTTTGGACTAATGTATGCATTCTGGCTTTTTGAAACTTGTTATGCCGTGAATTTTTATATATTCCTATTCTTACATGCTTCTTCTTCACATCTCATCCTAAATCTAGAGTGAGAAGCAAGTTTTGGCTCTTTTGTCAAGGCTGGATATCAAAAATGTTCATTTCATTCATTCTCCTCCGGGTACTTGATCATCTTCATTATTTTTTATTAATGGTCTATGTATGCTCTTTTTCTTCATATGGTGCTGATGTTTATTTACATTCCTAACACTGCTTTCAGATTATGCTAAACATTCAGTACACCTAGTGGCTGAGGATGGTTTGGAGGCTTATCTTCCTCTTACTGATATGGTGGATGTATCTGCAGAAACTCTGCGTCTCACAAACCGCCTTTCCAAGATGCAATCAGAATATGATGCTCTTCTTGCTCGCCTTACTTCTCCCCATGTACATCCTTCCCTCTTCCCTCCCAAATTCTCATTTAAATAATTTAATATTTTATAAATCATTTTGTTACATAAGCTTTAATCGTATGTTTTCTTCTTTTTTCTTTATAGTTTTTCAGAATATATATTCCTGGAAATCAAATTGATTCTTCAATATAGGATTCGTAAATCTGAGTTATATGTGTTAATAAGGCTAGAGTGATGATAATATAACTCAATTTACTTTTTTAAAATATTCTACAATATACTGCATAAGCATGTCATGTTTTCCTTTTTGAATAGATCAAGGAATAACCCCCATACATTATTTCTTCAAAGTAAACATTTTTTAAATTTCGTTGTTTCTCTTCCTGTCTGAGTATATCAAGGATTGAATATCTTGCTTATCTTTTGTGAGAATTTGAAATACAACAACATTCAAGCCTTTATCCCACTATAGTGGGGTCGGCTATATGGATCCTTTGTCGCCATTGTGCCCTGTTTTTTGTCATAATCTCACTAATGCCTAAATACATCATGTTTGTCTTTATAGTTTCATTCCAAATCTTTATTAGTCTACCCCTCCCTCGTCTAACATGCCTAGTGACTAGACTCTCACAACGCATAACAATTGCCTCTAATGGTCTCCTTTGTACGTGTCCAAACCATCTTATACGAGCTTCTCGCATCTTCTCTAAAATTGGTGCTACTCATGTCTTATACATGATACTTTCATTCCCAATTTTATCCAATCTCGTGTGTCCACACATCCACCTAATGTTTACTGGGAGAATTTGAAATCTTTAATAATATTTATTCAAAATTCTAAACTTTTGCATAGGAACATCCCTCTTTATATAGAAATAGAGAATAGAGAAGTAGATTATATAATTAGAGATGTGGGGCTAAATGCAAGTGAGGAAAAATATGCAGTGTGTCCTTTTGAGCTTTTCATCTTTGGGCTTTAAGCTGGAGCATATATGTCAGTCATTCTCGTCTTGACACAAATGTCTGGAAAAGATGAAATTGGCTTGGTAAAGATGTCAGTCAACTCTTTATTTGAATAAGCAAACGAGTGCATATTTGTTTTCTGATAACTTCTTTTATGATGAAGTGACAATCAACTTCAATATGTTTTGTTTTTTAATGGAATACTAGATTCTTAGATATATAAATGACAACTTTATTGTCATAAAATATCGGTAGAGGATAATTGTAGATTTTTTGAAGTCTTTTAGAGGTGTTATCAACCACTTTAACTCACACGCAGTCTGAGTCATACTTCTATATCCATCCCAAAGTTTCTTAACCACTATGACGAATAATTTCTTGAAGAATAGGAGATGATTCATCCCAAAGTTTGTCAGCACCCACATACATAAGATTTTGCATAGGTCTTGTGCCAAGGAAACCAACTTCGTTGATTAAATCTCAAGCATACTTGCGTTGGGAGAGAACAATAAAGTTATTATGTCTTGAAATTTCTATTCTCAAAGTGTATCTGGAAAGACTTATATTTTTAGTGATAAAATATTCACGAAGATGTTTTTTCGTTATACAAGAAGGGGGCGATGAGTGTAGTGATTTGCAAGGGGGACGACGAGCTCGTCAGAGGGAGAAGTGGGTGGCGAAGGGGAGAAGTGAGGTGAGATTGGAGAGGTCGGAGGTGGTGTAGACTGCAGCAAGGGGAGAGGTGTACATACCGAAGGAGAGGAGACATGAGGTGGTGAGATTGGAAAGGTGAGAAACTATACATCAGAGAGAGTCATAGATGAGTGTGAGGTCGATGGGATGGAAGACACAAAGAAAGGATGAAACTCATCAAAGGTGACATCACGTGAGATGTGAAGTCGACATGCAATAGGGTCATAACAGCGATAATCCTTATGCTCAGGATTGTATCCAAGAACGACATTGGGAACAGAGTAAGCAGAGAGCTTGGTACACTCACGTGAAGGAAGTAAAACATAACACTGAACACGAAAATGGGTGTAACGGGGGGGATGGGGAGGAGATGATGAGGGTGCGGGCTATCACAGTAATATGGCGATGCTTCCTTTCAGTGGTGTCATTATGATACTGAGCAGAAGGGCGGGCAAGCTGAGGGAGAGTGTTGTGGGTAGCTAGCAGATTGTGAAAGGCATGAGAGAAGTACCCCCCCCCCCCCCCCCCACACCACCACCCCCGAGTCACAACGAAAAATATGTATGAAAGCAGAAAACTGAGTGTGCACCATAGTAGACAAAGTAACATAAATTTGAAAGAATTTAAAACGAGAATGCATAAATTAGGCCTAACAATAACAATAATAGTCATCAATAAAGAGAACATAATTTCGTATTGATATAAAATGTGTGGAGCCTTATACATCAAAATGAAATAAATCAAAAGTACACTGAGATCTTGACTCACTAGA
Organism: Platanthera guangdongensis; assembly: GCA_039583875.1. Classification (NCBI taxonomy): domain Eukaryota; kingdom Viridiplantae; phylum Streptophyta; class Magnoliopsida; order Asparagales; family Orchidaceae; genus Platanthera; species Platanthera guangdongensis. The sequence continues at coordinate 157,743,702 of CM077160.1, read as the reverse complement.
CTGATAGGTGAGTTGTAGCTGTTTACCAAGCTTATAACCCGTACAAGAGTGGGACCGATCAACAAAAACATGACCAAGAAAATCATGATTGATGAGAGATGCAAGACGCGAACCACTGGAACAAGGTTATCAGGATCGAGACCCGGAGTGTGATCGTTTTGAGGTTGAATCGGATCAGATCATAGGATCGGATCGAAAATAGCAAGATTATACAACATTCATAAATTAATACTAAAAAATAAAATTAAATTTTGTATCATTAAATTGAGTTGTATGTGAATGACTATATTTTTTTTTGAATAATTAAATAAAAAAGATAATATCATATTAAGTTCAATTTCAGTTTCAGTTAAAACACCTAATGTTTACGAACAATAAAAGCAAATTTGGACTGGAAGCGGCCGAGGAAGCCGCCCTTGACCTCAGTTTATAGTCGGAAATCGACACTTGGGATACGGTAAAGAAATATGATATGATTCTGTGATGGAGTATGGGGCGGGATTGTGATAAGGTTAAACAATGAGTTATGGGTGTTGGACCGGTTGAATGAGGTTGGGATAGGGTTACACATGTTTCTAGTTACCTTTGGCCAGACTGGTAGAATCGTGTCAGGATTGCGATCCTAAAGATCCCAAGATCTGAATCGCAATCTCAGTCATAGATGTGTCGATTTAGATCCTAGGTAAGATACGGATCGATTAACAAAATCTGGATCATAGGATCTTAAGATCCTATGACCTGGATCGCTATCCTGATAACCATGCACTTGAATGACCAAGACAATGATGCAACTGAGAGAAGCCCACCAAAGGAAGGCAAAAGGTAGAAGCTGCCGATGACGATGGATTGGATGGAAAATGGAGACGATCAAGGACGTACACCCCATTACGGCGACGACCAGGGCCACCTCCAAGGAATGTCCCTGTCAGGTGATCTTGCACTCGACACGCAAACTCATCGAAAATAGCAAGACAACCGTGGGATGTGAGTTGACTGGTGAATATAAGGTTCATGGATAACTTGGGTATGTATGCAATATCAGGAACGTGGAAGTGGCTAGTATGAAGGAGGTCACGCCTGGTGATGGGGAGAATGGTGTCATCTGCTACCATGATACTAAGGTCAAAGGAGATGAGCTGACAGGATAAGATGTGGGTGGCATCATAGGACATGTGTGGCTCTAGAGTCAAGCAACCAGTCGAAGGAGAGACACTTGCAGCCTGCAGGGGTGTAGGCAGCCGGCTGGGAGACAGACGCTTCAGAAGCATCCGGTTGAAGTACGGAGCAGAGGAGCGAGGCAGTAATCTCTGGGAGAGCTGCTGGGCAAGCTCAAATATAGAGAGAGACTGCATCAAAGCAAAAATTTTAGTGGCAGATGCACCTGGAGAACGTTGCTGACTAGACTGTTGAGTCCTCTGAAGCTTGCAACACTCAGATGTGATATGACCAAGACACTGACAGTTGTGTTAGTGGACAGATGGTCGACGAGGAGCACCAGGCTGAGCTGTCTTGTAGCTCCGCCCGTCTAGGATGACATCAGCCTTCTGGAGGAAGGCAGCTGAGATGTGAGACAATTTCATCGTACCAACAGAGGACAGAGGTCGCCGGTGATCGGTGTTGCGGGATCAACCGAAGAAGAAGATAGTGGTTGGTGATCAACCGGGGAGGAAAACAGGACCGGAGGCCGCGAAATCAACCCGGGGAGGAAAACGGGGTTGTGGAATCAGTCGGATGAGGAGGAAAACAGGGCCAACGGCTGGGACTCTGGTGAAAGGTGTGGATGTCACCGAGAGCGTCCTGGTGTATCTGGATCGTCGAGAACGGGATGCCCGGAGCGTCTTGATCTTGTATCGCTCGGAGCTTCCTGGTGCGTCTGCGATCGGCGACACGGCAGGATCAGCACGTCTGGATCGCTGATGCGAAAGAGGAAAGATGGGATCAACATTGCGGAATCGGGATAAGATCGTGATCAAGCGGCGGAAGCGGGATCGACGCGTCTGGATCCAGATCGGCGAGAACGGAATCCTCCTCTGTATTGGGATAGGCAAGATTGGGAGTTGCTAATCAGCAACGGAATCAAGCGGCGACAACGGGAAGGTTAGATTGGGAACTTGCCTCTGGTACCATGATAGAATGAAACAAGTCAATATAATTTCTCAACAATAGGGTATACACATTTATATACCTGAGAGGGTGATCACAACAGGGACAACCTGATTGAATTTTTTAAACCGTGTTCGAGGATTTTGCTTTAAACCATAAATGACTTTTTGAAGCTTACACACCTGAGACTCCCCCTAAGCAACATAATCAGGAGGTTGCATTATATAAACTCCTTCGTGCAGGTTACCATAAATGAAGACATTTTCTCCATCAAGCCAACTCATTTGTCAATTTTTGTTGACACCAACGGAGAAGAGTACTTAGATAGTACTGATACGGGCTAATGGAGAGATGGTGACAAAGAAATCAACACCGTAAGTCTAACACCTTTGCAGCTAAATGAGCTTTATATCTATCCACGGTATCGTCAAGAAGAAATTTGATGTCAAATTCTCATCGACGACCAACAATATCAACACCAGACAAAGTAGGAACAAGAGTTCAAGTATCTTGTGATGTCATGGCTGAGATTTCTTAATTCGTTGTTGCCGTCCAGTATGGTATACGAAGGGCTTCATGATAAGTAGTCGGGACGGTGTAGGTAGAGAGTGGTAGTGAAAATTTGTGTCCAGAAGGACAAATATTTGCATAGGACACCATATTAGCAACAGGATGTTTAGTACTCTTCATTACCCCCTTGTGCAGAACAATGAGAATAAGGAAAGGGTGAAATATGAGGTATATGTTCATTATTTGATGTCAGTTGTGGAGTATCTGGTGGAGGTGCATGAATGATAGAGAAAGATGAAACAGAGGTAGGAAAGGAGGTAGTATGGCTAGACCTCGAGAATCATTGCCCCACCATTCGTAAAAAAATAAGGGGTAGTCTCAAAAAATTTTAAATTAGCAGAGACATATTGACGTTTGGTTTGAGATAGAGTCGAAACACCAATATTCCTTCTGAGTTGGGGAGTACCCTACAAAGATACAGTTGGTGGCGCGAGCGATGAGTTTGTTGCAACCAGGTGTGGGAGTGTGGATGAAGGCAGAACAACCAAACCCCCGAGGGGTGGGGAAAAGGTGTGCCATTTGGGTAAAGAAAAGAAAACGATGTCTTACCTGAAGACGGTTAATAAGAAAATAAGAAATGAGAATTGCATGACCTCAATAGAAGCTTGGGACATTCATTTGACACGGGAGAGGCCGAGTAACATTGAGGAGATGTCGATTTTTCCTTTCCACCACTCTTTTTTTGTGGGATGTATGCCCACAACTGGTCTGTTGAATAATGTCATTAGGGATGCAAAATGATGAAATTTGTTTGCTTATATATTTCTTTGCATTATCAATTCGAATAAACTTAAGTGATAAATCAAATGTGTGAATTTAATTATAAAATTTAGAGATTGCGGAGAAAAGTTCTGATCATTCCTTCAAAATATACATGAGTACATCGAGAGAAATTATCAATAAAGGTGACACAGTACAAACTTCCTCAACCAACGGACTTGGTGGGACTAGAACCCCAGCTGTTCGAGTAAACAAGGTCAAACGGACGAACAGAACTCATGCAAAACTTAGCAAGGAAAGAAATTCGCGATGCTTGCCATATTGGCAAGCTCCACATTCTTAAGTGGAATTTTCTAACTTTAAAGATAGCAGAAGATAGTGAAGAAGACGTATCGGAGGATGAACAAGACGATGATGTCACTACAGTAGAGAAGTGGAAACTGCAGATGCGGAGTGGTCGTAAAGATCATCGTGTTCAGTCTTAGTAACAATTATCTTCCTTGAGTGAAGGCCCTGAAAATAACAGACAGTGGGAGAAAATGAGACAGAGCATTGCAGTTGTCGTGAAAGAGCATTTGACAGACAATAAATTGCAGGAAAATTTGGAACGAAAACTGTGTTGTTCGACTGGAGAAGAGATGTGGTAATCACAACTCCAAATCCACTAACTGGAGTAGGAGAGTCATTAGCCACAAAGACCGGTGGTAATCAGTTATGCTTCTTGAGGTGAGAGGAGAAGAGGGAGTTTCCAGTCATATGATTGGTGACACTAGAGCCAATGAGTCAGTTACCCTAAGTAACAGCACGCCCCTTACATGTAGAAGTGTCAATGGAGACAATTGCAGCAGTAAAAAGAGGTAGCCTTGGAGCCACCATAGGCATATTTTAGTGAGCTTGGTGAGGTGAGAGAAAGTTGTGAGTAGTCGCTGGAAGAGCTCGCGGTCTCAAGGAGCGGTCAGGCTCGCGGGAATGATACATAAGGAACCATCACACGCCACTAGAAGCACTTGTTGGGGAGGGTTAATCGTCCTTGAAGTTTGCTTGTTGGATGAAGCGGCGCAAAACTCGCAGGAGCCGCTTGCTAGACAACAAGAACTCCAGCAAACGGAGAAAAATATCCCATCAGAGGAGGGATACAAATGAGTTGCCGATCGGGGGGGATACGCTAGGACGACACTCTGTGAGTGCTGGAACGGGCGATTCTGCAAGAGCTTTGTGTCACAGACTCGCTAGAAGACTCACAGGGAGTCACCCTAGGAGGTCTGCGTGAGAGATCACACAAGAATGGAGTACTGTGAGTAAGGAGTCGACGTAGGAGATAGGTGGTGAGTTCTTCTCAAGGGTTTGCAGGAGTTTGCACACACTCTTGCGTAACTTCTTTCGCAAAGGCTGCCAAATCCAGATGGAGCAGAACTCAAGCCCAGTTACTAGCCCGATAGGCAAGTTCGACGGGCTAGTTCGGCAAGACCGAACAGAGGCTTCTACGAGAGCTGCTAGGAGGAGGCAGTCGCAGGACTCTCAGGGAGGTCGTTGGAAAATCTTGTAGAAGGTTCGATCATTGAATGTTTCCTGCGATGGAAGAGTACTCATAAGGCTCTATCATCGTAGGTCTCGCAGGAGGAGGTGGCGATCCGGACTAGCTGAATCAGTGACGCTGCTTGTGATGGATCAATGAGTTCTACTGGGATAGAAATGGGATTAAAGAGTTCGGCGAGTTCCTAGAGCAGAGGCCGCGGGATGGTGAGCTTTCCCGAAGTTTGGTGAGTACGGTTATATAAAAAAACTATTTGGGAGTTGTCGTCTGAAGACTGGAAGAGTTCACACGAGACTAGAAAAGTTTTGTGTGAAGGCCGGGAGTATTCATGCGAAGGTCGGGTGTGTTTGTGCATGGGGGAACAGCGAAAACCTACGTCCTGCTCTAATACCATGTGAGAATTTGAAATGTTTAATAATATTTGTTAAAACATTCGAAACTTTTGCATGGTAATACCCCTCTTTATATAGAATACAGGAGTAAGATTATACAATTGGAGATGTTGAACTAAATACAAGAGAGGAAAAATTTACAATGGGCCCTTTTTGGGCTTTTCATCTCTGGGCTTTAACACCTTTATTTTTTGTAATGCAAGTTTGTCTGTTTTGTAATATCTCAGCCTTACTTTCTTCCCCATATGCACAAGCCCTTCTTTGCAATCTCATTTCTTCTGGAAGAAAGTAGCTTAAATTAACAAAGTCTTTATATCTCTTTTGTCTAACTTGTTATTTATAATTTTTTTCTCCTTAACCTAGCCTGTGCTATGATTAATCAAGAGGTAGAGTTTTAGCAACTTAGGATCAATTTTTTCAACAACAAAAAAATCATGTGTACTTATGATGGCCTTATTTATTTTATTTTTGGCCATTTTAGCACATTAATTTTTTTTACAACATTTTACATCTCATATTTTAGCAAAATTTTCTTCTTGTATACCACTATTTCTAGTCTCTCCTAGAACTTCTATGAATATTTTCTTGAAGTTGTAAACTACTATCTCAAATCAGATTTATCTCATCTATACATTTTCATTTTACCTCTCTTAACTGTTTGTCTTTAAATATATTAATAGCCTCAACATCGTAATCATTTTGATGTTTGATCATTATCTTTTTACGTCTAAGATATTCGCCCATGACTTTCTTTGAAGCAAAAATGTTGTGTAGTTAAGAGGAATTCTGGTTGGGTTGGTGCTGGATAGGTAATTTGGGATTGTTGAGGGTCTGTTTGCTTGGCTGGTGGTATTCGGTTTTGGTGCCTGCGTTCCTACCACGGAGCTTCTTGCTGCTTAGGAAGTTCTTTGCCTTTCTAGTGAATTCATGGAACCTCGACTTTCTTAGACGGGAAAATGTGTCAAGTGGAAAATATTAAATGACGCAGGACGGCCCGATGTGAAACTGATTGTCGTTGCTGACACGCTAATGCAAACCTACGTTCAAATGCACGGAATGAATGCGATGAAGCTTAACCTAAAATGATGTGTGCTTGTTCTAATTATTCCGGAAGCAAAATTTTAGCAAATCTAATTTTATATTAGGTAGCAATTAAACGCAACGTTCGGCTGCACGTTCAAATTCTCAAGTAATATCACATTCTCTATGCACGAAGATTTTACCACAACTTGCACGAATAATTTACAGGATTTTAAAGAAAATGCAAACAGCTACGCAACGAGCCAAATTACCCAAACAAAATATGAGGTGTTCTCACAATATTCAAAACAAAAGCAAGAAACACGGTACCATAAATTAATACTCACACGCATGTGGAATCACGAGATGAACACGGCCGTTGTAATAATGAACAATTTGAGAACTGTTGGACTGGGTCTTCATGAAGGTATGGGAAGAATTGTTGGACTGAAATTGGTGGTAGAGAGAAGGCTTGGCTGGTGGTGATGGGAGGAATCAAGTAGGGTTGCTTGTGGTCCCACGACTAGATAGAGGAAGAGAAGGAGGTGGATCCACGTGTGAGGATGGGGCAGAAGGAGAGGCTCTGTGGAAGATTGGGTTTGGGTTTGTGATTCCAAGCGAGGAGGAAGGACATTGAAGTTTGGGTGGTTCACGACTGGAAATAGGAAACTCAAAACAGGGGGAAGGTTGCACGCTGAAGGATGAAATGGCAGATGATGCTGGGCTGAAGAACTCACGACAGGATAGAGGAAGGGGGAAGAAGAGCAGTTGCCGATCGGAGGGTTTTGCGATGGATCCATGACAGTTAGGGCTTGTCAACCTGCGATAGGGGAAAGTGGCGGCGTCGACCTGTGCTTACAATAGATTTGGAGGCGACGATTGACTCAAATCTGATGACTTTGAGGATTGAAAATTTTTGACATCTACCTAGACAGACTCGTCAGACACAGGGGCAGTGAGGGATGGCATTGGCGATGCTAGGGAGGGCGGCGACAAGTGGCTGGAGGGTTTCGATCTTCCGTCGAGGAAGAAGGACGTGAATAGGAGTCACGACAGGAGGTTTGCTCCTTCTGAGAGCAGAGATCGTGGGAAAGAGGGGAGTTATCGGTGGTTCTGGGATGATCAACAGTGAAACGGTGACGTAAATGAAAATAAATAAGTGAAAAGATAACGAAATAGTAACGGGAGAATGAAAGTAAACCGAAGCTTCGCACCCCGGGACTCGTGGCATCGCACCACGAATGATTGCTGGAATTCTGGAATCTCTCACAAAGGGTATGTTTGGGACAGCTCTGGCGGCTGGAGAAGCTCTTTTCCAGTCGCCAGAGCTGGTAATGGACCTGTTTGGGACAGCTTTTGAATGAAATCGCTTTTTGAAGAGCAGCTCCCAGAGCTATTTTCCGGAAGCCCCTCCCCCCCCCTCCTGCGTTCAGCGCTGCTAAAATCGCGGATCTAATTTTTCTTCCCTTCCCGATCCCGATCCCGCGTCTCCTCTTTCTCCCTGATCCCGCACCTATTTCCCGATCGAAGAACGGCGATCGACATTTCTCCTTCCGCTTTTTCCCGATCGCAGACGCCGCCGCCTTCCCGTTCGCAGAACACGCCGCCTCTCTTCTTCCAGATCGCAGAACACGCCGCCGCTAGTTCCCGATCGCAGGAACCCTAGCAGTGGTAATACGCCGCTGCTCTTCTTCCCGGTCGCAGATCACGCCGCCGCCGCTCCATTTCCAGATCGCAGAACTCGCTGCCGCTCTATTTCCCTCCCCCCTGCGTTCATCGGTCGTCTGCTCCAGCGGTAGATTCCGTCGGCCGGGCTTCGCGTGAGCTGCTACGAAATACAGCTAGAGGAGTCCTCCGGTGGGTTGGATTACTGCGAGTTCTCCCTTCTCTCCGGCGAGCGTCCAGTTTCTCTTCTGCAGCGACGGAATCCAGCTTCTCCTCCTCCTCCCCCAGCGCCGGCAAGGTGGTACTCCTCTGCCGCAGTCAAGCTGCTCTCGCTCAATTTCGACCGTGCGCTTGTTGCATTGGGCAACCTAACCGAGCCAAGTGCCGCTCCTTCTTCCTCCTCTCCGGAGACGACGAGGAGCTTGCTGCATTGGGCGTTCTTCCTTCTCTCTGGCCCACTTCCTTCTTCTGGTTAGGTATAACAAATTTCTATTTTAGAGAAGTAATCCGTTGAGCTTGAAATTGGTTAACTGATTGATAGGATGAAGTTTAGGGATTGTGTATGTGTTTGTTTGTGGATGAGAATGAGTAAGGATATGTGTGTGTGTATGTTGGTTATTTTTTTTATATGTGTATGGTTGTATGTGTGTGTTTATTTTTTTTTGGGTTTGGTATGTATATGAATGTGTGTGTGTGTGCATGAATGTGTGCTTAGTGTGTGTGTGTGTGTGTGTGTGTGTGTGAATGTGAGTTTGTTTGTGTTTAGGGATTGTGTATGTGTGTGTGTGTGTGTGTGTGTGTGTGTATTGTGTGTGTTTGTTTGTGGATGAGAATGAGTAAGGATATGTGTGTGTGTGTGTGTTGGTTATTTTATTTATATGTGTATGGTTGTATGTGTGTGTGTTTATTTTTTTTTTTGGTTGGGTATGTATATGAATGTGTGTGTGTGTGTATGAATGTGTGCTTAGGGGGTGTGTGTGTGTGTGTGTGTGTGTGTGTGTGTGTGTGTGTGTGTGTGAATGTGAGTTTGTTTGTGGTTAGGGATTGTGTATGTGTATGTGTGTGTGTGTATTGTGTGTGTTTGTTTGTGGATGAGAATGAGTAAGGATATGTGTGTGTGTGTGTATGTTGGTTATTTTCTTTATATGTGTATGGTTGTATGTGTGTGTGTTTATTTTTTTTTTGGGGTTGGGTATGTATATGAATGTGTGTGTGTGTGTGTGTGTATGAATGTGTGCTTAGGGTGTGTGTGTGTGTGTGTGAATGTGAGTTTGTTTGTGTTTAGGGATTGTGTATGAATGTGTGTGTGTGTGAATGAGTAAGGATATGTGTGTGTGTGTGTATGTTGGTTATTTTCTTTATATGTGTATGGTTGTATGTGTGTGTGTTTATTTTTTTTTTGGTTGGGTATGTATATGAATGTGTGTGTGTGTGTGTATGAATGTGTGCTTAGTGTGTGTGTGTGTGTGTGTGTGTGTGAATGTAAGTTTGTTTGTGTTTAGGGATTGTGTATGTGTATGTGTGTGTGTGTATTGTGTGTGTTTGTTTGTGGATGAGAATGAGTAAGGATATGTGTGTGTGTGTATGTTGGTTATTTTTTTTATGTGTATGGTTGTATGTGTGTGTGTTTATTTTTTTTTTTGATTGGGTATGTATATGAATGTGTGTGTGTGTGTGTGTGTGTGAGTTTGTTTGTGTTTAGGGATTGTGTATGTGTGTGTGTATTGTGTGTGTATTGTGTGTGTTTGTTTGTGGATGAGAATGAGTAAGGATATGTGTGTGTGTGTGTGTGTGTGTGTGTGTATGTTGGTTATTTTCTTTATATGTGTATGGTTGTATGTGTGTGTGTTTATTTTTTTTTGGGGTTGGGTATGTATATGAATGTGTGTGTGTATATGAATGTGTGCTTAGGGTGTGTGTGTGTGTGTGTGTGTGTGTGTGTGAATGTGAGTTTGTTTGTGTTTAGGGATTGTGTATGTGTATGTGTGTGTGTATTGTGTGTTTGTTTGTGGATGAGAATGAGTTAGGATATGTGTGTGTGTATGTTGGTTATTTTTTTGTGTATGGTTGTATGTGTGTGTGTTTATTTTTTTTTTTTGGTTGGGTATGCATATGAATGTGTGTGTGTGTGTATTGTGATTTTTTTGATTACTAATTGTTATTGTAATGCTATTAGTTTATACCATAATGGTAAAATTAAAGGAAGGAGGAATAGTAGTGAGTTGGGAGTCAGGAGAAGTGATGTTATTTTGTGATCTCTGCATAAAAGAGATTGGTTTGGGGAATCGGCCCACCACCCACTTTAGCAAAGAAGGGTGGAAAATTTTGATTGCATGGTTTAAAGAACGAACCGGGAAAAGCTACGATCGATTGCAAATGAAACAGTGTTCCATAGTGTTAGCAACAATGATCTTACATAACTTCATTAGGAGACATCCGTCTCGCTGGGATCCTGAGTTTAATGCTTGTGATGCTGATGAGTCTTCTTTCGTTACCTCAGAGGATGAAGACCCTGCGGCAGTGGATGATATTGAAGGCGATATGTGTGATGTTGCTGGAGCAGAACATATGTCTACATTACGAGATAGCATTGCTGAATACATATACAGTGCGCGGAGGTAAAAATTCGATCAATTTTTTACTAAAAAAATAAAGGATTTAAAATATCAAAAGTTTGAGTCATATCAATTTATTTTCGAACAGCTGATCAGAAGGATTGGAAAAAGCAGTCGTCGGATGTTGGAAGACTTTTTTCCCTATATTCTAGAACTATATAAAAGACTCATGTTATCAGTTACTTTTATATATTTATATATTTTAGTTTTTAAAAAACAGCTTCAAAAGTTGTTTCTCCAAACAGCTAAAAAATAGAAAATTGCTCTTCAAATCACACTTCTGCACAGAACATCTAAATACTCTGCAGCTTTTCAAAACTGCTCCTCAGAGATCTATTTTAAAACACCTCTATCCGGACAGCAGCTTTTCAATCCGTCAGAGCTGTCCCAAACAGACCCAAAATCAACATTGAATGTAAACTGCAGCGCCTACCCCTATTTATAACAAGAGGGTGCGGTTGGGCACCTGACGTGAACGGATATGATCGTTTTTTATGCGCGTTGTCCTTAAACGCTAAATACACAGTAAAAAAATAAAATACATGTAAAATGAAGAAGCGATGCTTCGGACGCGCTCGCAGTCTCGGATTGCTGATCCGATCCACGCATCTCCAGCAAATCTGCAAAAACTAGTCACGCCAAGTGGTGGACCGATCTCCTCCAATCATCAGCATGCAGTTGATCCCCGTCATTAAAGGCTGGGTGGCGGGGGTGTCTTCAAATTGAGTCCAGTGTTCTCTTGGAGAATTGTGGAGAGAAACTGAAAACCTTGTATATACTTCTTCAATGTACAATTTCAAGTATGAATACATATATATAGGAAGAGAAGAGAGAGAGGAGTCTCAATTTCAAGATGTGGGACTATTACATGAAGAGGAAGAATGTCTATAATGGGCCACTATATGGGTATTTACATTATCATTTTTTAACACTCCCCCGCAAGCTGGAGCGTACAAGTCATAGGCACCCAACTTGGACAAGAACTTATAAAACAGAGTACTCTGTGGTGTCTTAGTGAGAATATCAACACCTTGATCAGTAGCCGAAACATGTTTCAATTCCAGCTTCTTCATTTGAACCTTTTCCCGAATGAAATGACAGTCAATTTCAATGTGTTTCGTCCTTTCATGGAAAACATGATTTTTCGCTATATGTATAGCAGCTTGACTGTCATAGAGTAAGGTAGCTAGAGAGGAAAGTTTTACTCTCATATCTCGTAGAAGACTTTCAAGGCATGTGAACTCAGATACAACAGATGTCATCAAACGGTACTCAGCTTCAGCCGAAGATTGAGCAACCACAGACTGTTTCTTACTTCATCAGGTAGCAAGGTGATCTCTGAAGTATGTACAAAATCCGTTGGTGGATCGTCGATCATCCAGGGAACCAGCATAATCAACATCTGAATATGCAACTAATGTAGGAGTAGAAGAGGAAGAAGTTTTGTATATCAGCCCTTGACCAGGGGCTGTTTCTAGGTATCTCAGAATTCGTTCTACAACTTGTAGATGAGACATCCGAGGAGAATGTATAAATCGGCTAACGACCCCAGCAACAAAGGATATGTTTGGTATTATGACTGTTAGATAAATCAGTTTTCCAACCAGACGTCGATAGTATTCTGGATTTGGAAGGAGAAGATCTTTGTCAGAGGCATGAGCACAAAGATTGTGATTGACATTCCTAGGAGTATTAATCGGCTTGCATGCAGAGTAACCAGCATCCTGATGAAGGTCAAGACAGCACTTCCGTTTGGATAGGATAAGGCCATCAGGACGTCTTGCGTTCTCAAAGCCAAGGAAGTATCGAAAGTTCCCCAAATCTTTTGTTTGAAACACAGAACTAAGGTGTTATTTGACCGCTTATATTCTCTTTGCATCATCTCCTGTGATTAGGATATCATCAACATATACAAGAAGGAGAACCGTTCTTGTTGTCTTATGTCGAGTGAACAGAGAAAATCTGTCGAACAGGTGATGATGTCATACAAGTGTTGGAGACTGTCATTGCAGGAGTAAAGTGAATGGAGCTCATCCCACATCGTCTTGGTCGTCTCGTGGTACATGGCCATGAGGTAAGGCCATACAAGTGCAGTAAGTTCATACAGTGCAGATTGGGCGAACAGACCGCAGCCAAACGGAGCAGATCACATCGGGCAAAAAGCAGACCGCGCGACAAGATCGCGCGAGTAGGAAGGAGGACGCCGAATGAGGCAGACCGCTGTGAGACAAGCAGACCGCAGTAGGACAGGATGGTGGGACCCAGCAACCAAAACTATAAAACCAAGGGGAGACCCAAGAAAACGAAGGAGGGGCAGTGCGTTGATAAGACTGCGGACTCGATCAAGCACTCCGCGTGAAAACCGAGTAGAGGAAAACTGCTGGAGAGATGCGGTCAGTCAATCCTGCTAACCGCTGAACACAGGAGACCGCAAGGGGTTGGGCGGTTAGAAAAGAAACAGACTGCGTAGGCGGAAACCTGGCTTGATACCATGTGGAGAGAAACTGAAAACCTTGTATATACTTCTTCAATGTACAATTTCAAGTATGAATACATATATAGGGAGAGAAGAGAGAGAGGAGTCCCAATTTCAAGATGTGGGACTATTACATGAAGAGGAAGAAAGCTTATAATGGGTCACTATATGGGCGTTTACCTTATCATTTTCTAACAAGAACGATCATAATCAATGCTAATCTGAAAGTGTGCACTAGTCTTGTTGAGAGGCTTGTTCTCAATACCCAAAAAAAATTTATTTTGTGCATTAGTGCTCAAGTTATCAAGTTTTCTTATTTTCCAAGCATGCGATGCACTGGAGGTGGCCGCCAGCATCAACTGGAAGAAGTAGCCATAGAATCAATTATTACTTCTATTTTGGTATATATATCCCTTATTTCATACCCATAATGTCTCTTATAACCTTTAGAATTACTACCTAGATTTTCATTTAGTTGCCCATAAAAAATTCTCTCTTATGATATGTTGTTATCCATCAGTATCCCGGAGTTGGTTACCAACTATAATTTAAGTCAACTTCGGGACAATAAGAATTAAATAGCTTAAAATATGATCATTGCTTATTTTTGGCTTTGTGAAATAGAGATTATTTGACAGGTCATCAGACAAAACATGATCTAGGAAAAGTGCTTGTTTTTGTTTCCTCTTTGTCTCTGGGGTTTCCACTTTTACCTCTTCAATTCTCCATGGAACTCTTCTACTTTTGACGTCAATATCTTTCTACTATCCTTAACTCCTTTCTTTAAGAGGAAGATATAAGGAACTTTGGAATAAAAATGTAAAATATATGAAGAGGTAGGGGGAAAATATGAGTGCCTTGAGCCTTCTCTTAGTAGGCATGCTGGCAGTTAAGGAAGAGGGATAAACTTATAGCAGATTGGGATTACTTTAGATGAAATTCACAAAGATTGAGATCAAAGGGCTTGAGCATATTGATCTTCCACTTTGAATAAGATGTTTGAAGTCTGGCCGGCCATGAAGGAGGGATGACCAAAAGAAAAAGGAAGAGCGCGTAGATATAATTCGTAAAGAGAAAATTCTGAAGGATAGAGAGAGAACAATCCATATTGTTTGAACATTTACAAAATACGTTACTGCACCAAAGAAAGCGTTAAGGGGAAAATGTTACAAAGTAAGGGAAGGGGGTTGACCTTATGTAAATGACTAGAAGTACAAAGAGACCTACAAGTGTTTGTCATATAATATTATTTGCGCAAATCTAGTAATATTGTTTTGGGAATCGTGATTGAAAGATAAACAATTGCATTATTCATTTGTTTGTGGGATAAATATCAACACCCTTTTTACATTATTGTCATTCCAAACTGAAAAAAGTCAACATTTGGAAGAAATTTTTTTATTTTCTAATTGGTTACGTATAGTTTAGTCCTCTACTCTGCAAGAAAACACATATTTATATGCATCCATACATTAATATACAATACAAGATCTATGGTAATGAAATATATGATGAGGTTGTGGTATCATGTACAAGTGATTTGTTTGAACTTGACATTACTCGAGTAAGTATTTGAAGCTATAATGGTCCATCCGAATCACGAACGTGCAGCTCCACATGTAAGGGCGCCAATGCTGAATGATTTTGGCGAGGCCGATGAGTTCTTGTTCATAGGCTGGCAATTTGAGGTGTTGAAGAGCGACCCGGCGACTGAAATACGCTATGGGATGACTCTCCAATTGAAGTGCGGCTCTGTAGTCTAGCCCAGAGGCATCACATTCCACGAGGAATGGCAAAGCAAAATCCTGAAGTCGGAGAACCAAAGCGGACATCAAGGCATCTTGTAAGGTTCGGAAAGCCTAAGTAGCGGCTTCCTTCCATGTGAAGGCATTCTTGCGCAGCAGGCTCACCAAGGGCTCTGCAAGTAGGTCGTAATCGTGGATGAAGTGTCGGTAGTATCCTTTGATACCAAGGAAACCTCATATGTCGGTAGGGGTTTGGGGCATAGGCCACAATGCCACCCCTTGGAGCTTGTTCGGGTCTGTCGAGACCCCAAACTGTGGACAACATGCCCCAGATAAATAACGGAGCTCTGCCCAAAGGAGCGCATGGATGACTTGAGAACCAACTAGTAAGAGTAGAACAGTGTGGAGGTGGTCCATGTGCTCTGCCCAGGACTTGTTGTAGACTAGAATAGTGTCAAAGAAAACAAGCACGGATTTGTGGAATGGAGTGGGTGGAATACCTCGTTCATTAGCGCCTGAAAAGTGGAGGGAACGTTCGTAAGACCGAACGACATAACTAAGAACTCGATATGATCGTGGTGGGTGCGAAAAGCTGTCTTCTCCACGTCGCCGGCCGCCATGCGGACCTGGTGATCGCCAAAAGATAAATCCAGTTTGGAAAAATACCCGCACCATGTAGTTCATCTAAAAATTCCTCCCCCACCGGAATAAGGAATATATCTTTCACCGTATGGGAGTTAAGTGCTCGGTAGCCTACGCAAAGCCACCATGAGTTGTCTTTCTTGTGTACTATCAAAACCGGGGAGGAAAAGGGTGATATGCTGCGCCAGATGAGGCCCTGCTGAAGTAGAAGGTCGCATTGTTTCTCGGTTTCGTTCGTCTGATGGAATGGATAGCAATACAGCCATACCACGATCGGGGGCATCCCTAGAAGAAGACAAATGCAATGATCCTGTTGGCGGCAGAGTGGAAGGCCCGACCGAGGGCTGAATAAGTCGGAAAACGAGTGGAGAATCCCCGAGAGATCAGGTGAGTAGCTGTCCAACGGCTCCGAGGGAGGGGGAGAAGCTCAGTCTGCACCAAAAAGGAAGATAGGGACGGCCATGGGTTCTGGCCTTGCCACTAAACCAAACGATCGCCCGCGGACCATGACAGAGTGAGGCGTTCAAAGTCCCACGTGAGGGGCCCATGTTACGCAGCCAACGAATGCCCAAGACGACCTCGAAGCCGTGGAGGTCCGCCAGGAAAAGGTCTGTGTGGGAATGGTAGACCCACTGTAAAGGTCATGCGGGGACAAACTCGAGGGCATGCCATTTGCTGTCCATTAGCCACTGCAACTTTGACTTGGATACAGGATGTGGAGGGAAGGTGCAAACTGATGGCCCTGTCCTGGCGGATAAAGTTGTGGGTGTTGCCTGTATCCATGAGAGCTTGAAGTTTCGTCCCACCAGCATTTATATATATCTGAATCATGCAACCCTCATGTGGTCTTGTTGTGGCGTGGATAGAGAGATGAGGTGTATTGTTATCCTCGGCTCCATCGTCATCCTCCTCAGATGGGTCATCCACTTCATGCCAGAATAACCGCTTGCACTGGTGACTGGGGATAAAGGGTTCATAATAGTTGAAACACAAATCTTTATCGTGGCGTGCTGCCATTTCTGCCGGGATTAACGGCGTCGGAAAGTGGTCGTGGTTACTCCTCTCTGGTGGCTGGCTTGGAATCGATAGGCGCGAAAGAAGGTCGGGTGAAGAGGCGATCCTGGCGGCCTGGGGGAGGGTGGTCAAGCAAAAGATGACGCTCACAAGCCTGCGCAAGGCTCATGGCTATCGTCAGATCAGGCGGGTGTTGGAATTCCACATCCCAACGCATCCGTTCGTGGAAACTGGTCGTGAAGAGTGAAACTTGTTACTCCGTAAAAACGGAGGTCACTCGCACCGATAGAATTTGAAATTTCCCCAACTACGCGTTAATGGAACTCGATTGTTTGAGAGCCATGAGGTTGCCGAGGGGATTTCCCGGCAGTGCCGCCCGAATCAGAGAGTACACCCCTCCCGAAAGTCCTCCCACAAGGAGTTGGGGTGTTCCCGCATGAGTTGGTTAAACCATGATTGTGTCGGCCCAAGAAGGTGGAACGAAGCGATGCCGACCCGTTCATCTGGCAGAGTACATTGATTTGAGAAGAAAATATCGCATCGGGTGAGCCACGGAAGCAGATCTTCACGCCCTTCATAGATGGGAAAATCCATGCAGATGGAGCGAGAGAAGGGGGAACCGTCCGTCCGGGGTAGCGTTGAATCCACCCTACTTGTCACGGGAGCGGTCTCATTGGCCACCAGAGGTTGTGACGGGGGGCGCCTTGTAAGGCATCTAAACGAGCATTTAGGGTTTCCTTCGCATTTTGGGTGGTGAACATGGCCTGGAAAAGCTCCACAACTTGTGTGAGCAATGGTGCACTTTATCCATGGTGGAAGAGTGTGGGAGAGTCGCGGAGGGGGAAGGTAGCAAACCGGATGTTGACAACTTTGGTGGGCGACGGAGGTGGCGCAGGGGACCGCCATGATGAGCAAAGGGCATCGCGGTAGGTGCCGAAGACGGGAACACCAGCATTTGGCTCTGATACCTAGTTGTTATGGGCTCCCGACTGAGATCTCATTACTGGGCGCGAGAGAGAGAGAGAGGACCCACACGGGATCGGTATGTCCGCGCTTGGAGCCCGGCGGTGCTTTGGCTTGAAGGTGGAGAAGAATCCGAAGAGGAGGGTTCAGAAGAGCTATCGCTGCGACGGCGCACGGCTAGGCCACTTTTGCAGAAGCGGGGAGAAGAGGGATCGGTAGGGGAATATGAGGGTTAGGGAGAGAGAGATTGGAGGAATTAAAATCGTGCATACCCATCACATGGCCAAGCCGACCCACATAAAGCGTGTTCACAAATTTGCCCCCTCCCCGGGCTTCAACAAGTGGGAACACAAATACCATAACGGATAAAATACACAAGCGGCGGAAACTAAATAAAAACATCAAGGATAACATTCATGCATTCGTCGCATGTGGTCGACACTGATACATGCAGTCCCAGCGTAGGTCTGACTCGTCTTGTGTCATAACAACTAGGTAAATATCTCCCCCCTGGTCTAAGAGAAAGATAATCATTTTTCCATCCAAATTCCATTATTTGATATTAAACTAGCTATTTCTCTCAAGAAAAAAAAAAGAAAAATAGAAGTGTTCTCAAGTATTTTACTGAACAAGAGCCACCTACAGTTGAAATACCTAAAATGGGCAGCCCGGTGCAAAAAGCATCTCTGCGCAACGGGAGTCCGGGGAAGGGTCCCACCACAAGTTTGAAATGTAGGCAAACCTTGCCCTGCTTTTTGCAAGAGGCTGCTATTAGGGCTCAAACCGGTGACCTCATGGTTACACGACAACACCTCAACGGGTATGCTAAGGCTCCCCTTCAAAGTTGAAAGACCTAAGAAAAGAAATTTGGGACTTGCCTAAATTGGCTCCTACATGAAGGAATTTATCATTTCTTAAATAAGTTAGAAAAGATTATTTGCGCATTTTGTTCCATTAAAACTTTGTTTAGATTATGTGAAGTGAAATTATGTTAACCGGATTATTTATATTTTAATGTTCATATTACCTTCCAAAACTGTGACCAAAAACATCCATCCATTGAAACATTCCACTTGTACAAGTAGTATAATGGGTTCTTTTTAGTAGGGTATGCAATGACTTTCATTTGTTGACAAAAATGGTCCGCTTAAAGATTTCATTAGTATAAATATGGGTTCATTTGTTGATAAAACTCTTTTTCTTTGATTTAGGCTCTGTTTGGGCCACTTTGGGGGACTTATTTTCACCGGTCAAGCAGTTACGACCACATGAACCGGACATTAATTAAGGTCTGGTTCATGCGCTCGTAACCTCTTGACTGGTGAAAATAAGTCCCCCAAACGGAGCCTTACTCAGGTAACTATAAGAATTACTCTAAAATTATAACTCTAGTTGTATATTAAAAGATAATTTAGCTAACAAATGATTTGCCAAAAAGAAATTTTTTAAAAAAATTTTGGAAAGTTGATTGCTTTCAGAAATTTGACTGCATACTCACAGTTTCTCTTCAAAACTAAAATACATCTTACATTTACTACGGTGCAGTTTGTAGAGAAGGCGCCGGAGGAGATTGTTCGTGGAGTCCGTGAAAAAGCAACAGAAACTGTGGAGAAGATAGCTCTCACAAAAAACCGACTTGCTCTTCTTGAACAATCAATACCTCAGTCAAGATGATTCATGAGTGTGAATTGGTATAATTTTTTGATTCATCAATTTTTCCAAGTAAACTATTGCTATTGTTTTATTGACCATAATCACTATAAACACAATGTGGCATATGCTTCCTAGTTTGGTATCATTAATGAAAATAATTTCATGTTTGAAGTTTTTTCTGTCTGGCTTGTGAAAACAAGGGCCTTCAGATGTTATTTGAAACTTCCAAAACAAATATTGTGTGTATTCACATTTTTAGTCATTTTAAAGATGCACAGCACATGAACTGCTCACATTATGAAATCAATTAACTCCTATGATATAGAGCATCTGCAGGTTCTCAAACATGAAGATCTGAAGATTTTCTTGATCCTGCTCCTTTGATTTCTGAGTTTTTTTAGCAACGAAGGGGCATTGGCGGCCATCCACAAATGAGAACAACCCGCCCGACGAAAACCACGTAAATTACGCTGGTAGAAGGTCAAAAGTTGCTTCAGGATATGCTGATATAGAATCCTGATACCAAGTGTATGCCTGAAATTATGGGATATTTGGTGTATAAAAGTTGGTACTTTTAAATTGTTTTTTTATATTGAAATAAAGCTCCTTAAAATAATGTCCTTATAGAGGCTCTATTTCTTTGGATGGAATTTAGCCATTTGGAATTGTAATTGAAAGAATTAATTTCAATTTCAAGGGTCAGTGACCAACTAAAGAAATGAATTGGAGACCATAAGAGCATCTCCAACCGGCCTTTATTTCTCTATAAATGCATAATTCTTTGCTCCAACCAGCCTTTAAATGGCCCTTCAAAAATGTAGATCTTCTTTCTCCTCCTGTAAGTTTAGAAGAGGAAGAGAGGAAATGCAGGGTGCTTGCATTTTTTATATTATTTTTAATATTTTTGCTGATTATGACATAATATGTCAATAAAATTGTATTTTTGAGACTTAAAAAATAAGACTAATATTGAATATTTTTAAATTATTATCATATAATAATAATTATTATTATTATCATTATAATTATTATATATATTATATAATAATAAAATAATATCATGAATATTATTGGAGTTGCTTCAATTATGTTCTTCATATTTGAAAAATATGATACAATGGAGATCTCTTAATAGAGATCTACATTGGAGATGTTTTAATGATTTTGGGGTATTCATTTTATGGTAATCTGAAGTCCTTCCGGTCAATGGCAACACATTTTATCGACTGATGAGACATTATTTAATTATCTCAAAGCAACACAATTGTTGTAAAAAAAATTAAAAATGTTATTACTGAATAAGAATGTGTGATTAAATAAAATCAAATTGGATTTCATGAAAAATAGTCTATGTAGTTTGTTAATGAGCATGTTTGTGAGTTTCAATATTTTTGTCAATTTTAAGAAAAATTGAACACTCTTTTGAAACCGAATCGAATCATTTTTCCATGTGCGTGATGGAGTGGTTAGACAGCACTCAAATTCTATATTGCAGCTGTTGAAACCAAGATCCCCAGGATCTTGCAATCCCCAGGATCTAGGCTTGCAAGGGGGCAAGGTCTCAGCACGCAATGTTTGGACTATAGTATGGCTGAAGGTGGTTTATTCACGAGCGACCATAGCAGCATGAGGCAAAAAAGAGAACAAAGACAATTTTATTGCTTGGTGTGGTGCTCATATAATATTGTGGAGGTCCTGTTACATACTTGGGAGGGTAAGCTTGTGTTGTGCACGCTTATGGAAAGGTAGGTGAGGTCATCAAATTCTCAAATGTGCCAGCTTTACTGTATTTGAACCGATCCCACCTGATGAGGTTAGTATGAGCTTGCCGAGTTGATTTGTTGAGGTTGGCAAGAGATCTCCTGAGCTTGCTAAGGTGACCAAATCTTATCTATGATAGATGCCCCAACCGAGACTTGTTCTATGAAGGCTTTTGTTCCATAAATATAAAATGATCATTTAAAATGATAATAACTATATCATTCTCCAAATATATTATGATATGAAGTTAATTTATAAAAAAAGATCTTTCTTTAAGATTTGGTTATCATTTGTAAGTTTTTATTCAAAATATATTATATCCGCAAAAACAGCAGTTTCAAATTAAAATTAAACAATCATTGATAAAAATTTGTTACATTTTTCTTAATAAGTTGTGATTTACTCGAAGAACGCATATGATGAAATAACATCAAAGTAGAAACATTATTCTTCTTGGCCAGCGGAGAGATTTCAGGCCGGCGGCTGCTGAAAGGAGCAAACGACGAAATAGGGGCGGCCAAGGTGAGCTCGGGCTCCAAAATACACCGAGAATGGTAGATCCGATGATTTACTACATCGGAAGAGAGATTCCGGCGGGCGTAGGAACCGTCGGGCAGTTGAGATTGCAGGAATGTGGAAGTTATCGGGGGAGAAACGACGAGTGAGACTAATAGAAGGGTGGATGTAAGAATAGAATAAGGGAATTATTAAAAATAAATTAAAATAATAATTTGTAAATCATTGTTAACAACAAATCATATATTTTGAAAAATATTATGTACAAATAAAAATGTTAACCATAAACAAATATTATTAATATTTTGATTTGCATCTAATATTGTTAACATTCTGCCTAACTCTGATTTGTTTGGCGCCATGCAGATGATGGGGAAAGCCATCCTGGCTAACCATGCACTAACTTATGTGGTTGAACTTGACCTTCCTTCATCATTGCTCCTCTTCTCACGGTAAGAGCATTTTCAATGGAAATTTCTACATTTAAAGATTTTCATTGTCAAATATGGAGAACATGGTAAGAACAACTCAACCTTATTCTCCATATTTGAAGAACATGATACTTTTATATATATATATATATATATATATATATATATATATATATATATATATATATATATATATTTATAATGTACATAGTATTTATATATATTTTTATGTATACATAAATATATATATAATAACTATAATGATAAATTTTAGCTTCTCTAAAATCTCATCTTTTTCTTTTTTTATGATAAATAATAATTAAAATGTATTCAATATTACTTTCATTTTATAGGTCTTGTAAAGATAATTTTTTGATATATTATATATCAAATTTGAAGGAATATATTAGCAGGTATGAAGATCATAACTTAATACTAAAGTTTTTTAAATTAACTAAGTAATAAAAAAAATTAAAAAAATGTCTCCATTTCCTCTCTCCCTCCTCTAAATTTAGAGGAGAAAGAGGATCTCTATTTATGTAGCTCAATTTGGTGATTCATTAGAGGAGAGAGAGAGGTGATTGTTATTAGCACTACAGTTTTGACTAGTCGCACTACGTTTTTTTCCTAATTTTTCGCGTCTTTTGGAAATACATCTTGTACATGCATTTTTAGGAAAACTGTTCAACACGAAAGTTTAGATCTCGTATAGATCTACAACTTTCGTAGTGAACAGTTTTTCTAAAAATGTATGTACAAGACGTATTTCTAAAAGATGTGAAATCTGAGCGTATTTCTAAAGTATGTCTTGTACATGCATTTTTAGGGGAGATCTACAACTTTCTTATTGAACATTTTTCCTAAAAATACATGTACATAACATATTTCTAAAAAAAACGCAAGAAATTAAGATAAAACGTAGTGCGACTATTCAAAACTGTATTGCTAATAACAATCACAAAAAATAATAGATAATCTACATTTTTGGAGCATGATTGTAGATGCTCTAAGGATAACCTATATCATAGGATTAGGGGTATATATAGGCAAATAGATATAGGGGTATATATACACTAAGGAATTTGTAATAAGCATGGAATAATAGCGTGGAAAAATAATAGTTGTTCTTGTCTTCTCTCTCCATAGCTTTCCCTCTCTCTCTCTTCTCCCACTTCATCCTCTCCCCTTGATATTCTCTCTCTTGCTGGCCTCTTGGCCATTCCACGCCAGAACTCCACGGGCACTACCGGCCATGGTCTTCTTCAACCTCATCTCGACAGGAGAGGCGATCGCGGGAGAGGCAATGGTGCCAGAGGCGTCGGGGGTTTGCGATTTGCTAAAAAAACAGCGGAATAAAAGTGGAGGGTTTTTATGATTTTTGCTTTGAGATTATTCAAAATAGGTTTGTAATAATCTGATTTACAAATAAAATGAGCTATTTGTGAATAGAATAATCTGATTTACTAATAAATAGCGAGCATAAGCTGGTGGTGCAGCCGTGATTCAATCCCAGCCGTCAAATATGCAGTCCCAGCGTGTAAAGCAAAACGACGACGGTGACCAGGGGGCGAACCACGTCCGCGCCGGACGACGACAGCCGTATCCCCTTCCTCGCAGTCTTTTCGCCGCCGTCGTCGACTTCCACCGTGCCGGAGGCCTTAACCGCATGGTGGCTGGTCTTCCTTCCCAGGACTTTGAACCTGTACGCCGACTCCACCGACACTCGGAACACCGAATCTCCGGCGAACCCCGTCAGATTTTTTGCGGCGGAGAAATTGCCGAGCTTCTCGGCAGTCTTGAGGTGGCCCTGGTAGAATTTGGGGATGATGAAGTGGGAGACAGGGGAGGAGAGATTTGGTCCAGCGAGGAGGGTTAGGGCTATGTCGTCGTGGTAGATTCCCACCTGGCGGTTCCTGTTCTCGATCTCGAGCCGGAAGGAGGCGGTGACGGCGGAGGAGTTGGGGGCGGGGATTGAGAAGGCGACGAGGTAGTACCGGGGTTTGGTGAAGCGGAATGAAATCCAGATGATGAGAGCGGTGATGGCGGCGGAGATGAGGAATTTGGCGCAGCAGCCGCAGAGCCCGCGGGATTCGGACATCGCCGGAGAGCGAGGGCGAGAGTGGGAGATTGATTGATGGGGGTAATTTCGGGACATAAAATATTGAGATGGGGCGATGGATTGGTCAAGAACTCGGCGGTGTAAACTTCCGAGTCATCGGGTAAGTCAACGAGGACGAAGACTGGTTGACGACCCAGATCGCATACAACTAGGGCCGAGCATTTTTAAGGAAGGATTCGACATATTGCATGCTTTTGATTATGCAGTATTCTGTTGATGTAATGTAAAATCTTTATTTCCATTTTAAAATAATAATTTTGATATTGATATAAAATTTGAGACGCTAGCAAGAATTTCACGGAAAACTTTTGAGGGATAATTGATTCAGATTCCAGAGCACCCCAAACATGTGTAAGGGGTCTAGCATTCATTTGTATTCAACAATACAATCAATTCATCCATGGGCGATCAGCATTTGCATTCTCTTTGAGTCTGCAAATAGCAATTAAATTACGCCTTAATTTAAGGCGGATGTAGTTGTGTGTAGATCATAAAAAATAATTTTGTCCTTAGATCGGTTTGTCTATAAAGAGGATTTTCAATCCCGTGGATCACAACCTTGCTTTTCCTTTGAAGAGTCTGAGAATCTCCGTACTCTAGCTTGTTGTCTAAGGGATTGACTTAGCTTATGTTTGTGGGAGAGGAAGTGACATTCAGCTTTCGAGTTAGTGAGGGTTTTTCTCGATGCAGCATGAGGGTCTGCTTTACAGACATCCACCTACCACCAGTGTGAACTGGCTTCAGACTCGAAATACTCATTTTTTGAGAGCCGACAGCGAAAGAAGTAATTCAAACCACAATCTGACAATCTCAATTCGAACTTCGTTAAACCGATGTCTGGGTTTCAACAATGACGTGCACCAATGACAAGTGCAAAACAAAGTAGGTGTGTGCCAATAACAAGCTAGAAAAATAATATATAAACTTGAACAAAAACATTTCGCGGAGCAATTCGGATATCGTCTCTAGTTCCCCGTGTCGCAAAAAAAATTTCAGAGGAGCGAGCGGCCGAAAAATGGCTCCCAGATCTGCCGTTTTATCCTTTGCAGTCCTCGTCGTCCTCGCTGTCTTCGTCACCAGATCCGGCAGCGAGTACGCTTCCTCCGACGATGATCTGGTGGCCGAATTGGAAGAGATGAAGGCGAAGTCGCCTTCCGGCGTGATCCACCTGAACGACCGCCTCGTCTCCCGATTCCTCACCTCGGCGCCAATCCCACGCGCGTATCACATCATCATCTTCTTCGACGCGACTTCTCTCCGATCTAAAGCCGAACTCCACCTTCCCCAACTCCATTCCGAATTCGCCATCGTATCCGAATCTTTCACTGCACGCCACCGCGATCTCCCCTCTGCTTCCAAGCTCTTCTTCTGCGAAGTCGAGTTTGGCGAGTCCCAGTTTACTTTCTCTAACTTTGGCGTAAATTCTCTACCCCATATCCGTCTAGTATCCCCCTTAACCCGATCCTTACGCGATTCCGAAGCCATGGACTCCTCCGCCTTCTCTCTCCTTGCCAACGCCATGGTAGATTTCATTGAATCCAAGACCAAGCTCGCCGTTGGTCCTATTCGCCGCCCGCCGTCCGTCACATCCCGCCAGCTCGTGATCCTCGCCCTTGGCTTCCTCGTCGCTTCTCCCTTTATAATAAAAAAGTTACTCGCTGGAGAGACCCTGTTGCATGATTCTAGGGTTTGGATGGCTGGGGCTGTGTTCGTATACTTCTTCAGCGTTTCAGGTTCGATGCATAACATAATTAGGAACATGCCTATGATGCTTAGCGACCGGGATGGGCGTCCGGTGTTCTTTTACCAGGGATCAGGGATGCAGTTGGGTGTTGAGGGACTTGTCGTGGGGTTTCTGTATACTCTGGTGGGCTTGGTTCTAGCGTTCGTGACCCACGGTCTGGTGCGATTAAGGAGTGTGGCCGCTCAGAGGGGAATTATGTGTGTGGCAATGGTTGTGGTGTATTGGGCAGTTGGGAAGGTGATTTCTTTGAACAATTGGAAGACAGGGTACAGCGTTCATGCTTTCTGGCCCACAAGATGGAAATGAAGAATGTCTAGGAAAGGTATGCAATCTGTTTGTTTCTCTTCTGCTCCTTGCAGTGAAAAGCCTTTCTTGATGTTTTTTTTAGTTGACTGATTAACTATGGATTATCTTTCTATCCTTTTGAAGATTATGCCTTTTCGCTGTAGAAGTTGAAGATTAGTAACTTTGCTGCTACTTTGGTCTTCCCGATTGCTAGTTATTGGTATAGTATTTTTGAACAGTGGTAGATTGTAATTACTTATAGTTGAAGTCTGAGTATAGAAGGGTTAGGCATGGATGTTGCCACCCAAGCCCCGTAAACCTCCCCAGGATGGGTCATAGAAGGCCAGATATCTTGAATGAAGACACCTTCTGGGAATTCAGCTGGAAGGGAGTCAAATCCGGGTTGTAGGGCCTCCTGGTGCATGCAGAATCCAACATATACTGCAAGACGACATACTCTGCATATGTGTGTGCGGCTCATCACCCGAAAACGAGCCTGAAAGGGCTCGGAGACATCCCCATCAAAGCGCTCGACTTGGAACTTGGAGAGACTCAAGGGTGATCTCCCACAAGCCATATTCTTGATTGTTAAAGATATTTTCTCAATTTCCAAAAGAAATCAACCTTCGCACCTCATCTGTGTTGAATACCTCTAATGGCTTCCCAGTCAATGTAGCGTTTGGAGAGGAAAGGCTTGCTTTGTAGAACTGGAACCGCTCCCGGCGAGGAGTGTGATCAAAGAGAAGCATCGCCTCTACCTCCGCCGGTTCAGAGGAAGTGTGAAGCACCACCCTTTCCCCTACACTTATACGCGACCAATTTCTTTTGATTCAACGAACATGGCGAAGGAGAGGGCTTGGAGACAAGGTGTGGATAGAATGTAGTGGAAAGGAGATGGAATGGAAGTGGAAGGGAGAGAAATGGAGTCGGCGAACTGGAGAGAGCAGCGAACACGCGGAACGGTTGGAAAATTAGGGATCGTGTGGATCGAACTGATCACTCATATTTTATAATTTTTGATAGCGCATGATCATGCGCTTGTACACGCACGACCACAGATTGTGCGTGTACATACTCAGGCAAATGTCAAGGCGACGACTGCAGCGCACACGATCCTAAAATCCAAACCCAAAGTTACGTTGGACTATCGAGCAACTAAACTTCTACAACACATAAATGTACGAAACATAAAATTTATTAATTATACTAGAGTGAAAAAATTGAAATTGCAATCAGGAAAATCAAGATAATTACCGAGTTTCATGCTGCCAACCATTCTTGTCACGCCGTCAAGGCGAAGCAAGGCGAGCGTTGGGCGCCTTGACGCTTAGGCGACAAGGCGGACGCTTAGGCGACAAGGCGGACGCCTAGGCGACACTAAGGCGAGCAAGTCGCAATGCGTCAATTTTTTTTAAAAAAGGCAGTATATAGACTGCGGTTATTATAATAACCGCAGTATATAGTACAATGAACCCTAGCATAGACTGCGGTTTATCTATAAACCGCAGTCTATTCTACAATGAACCCTAGCATAGACTGCGGTTGTCGTAAAAACCGCAGTCTATTCTCTGGTTCAAGGAATAAACTGCGGTTTTTAAAATAACCGCAGTATATGCTCGGGTTCATGGAATAGACTGCGGTTGTTTCATACACCGCAGTATATTTGAGAATAGACTGCGGTTTATATATAAACCACAGTCTATTCTACACTGCCCCGTAGAATAGACTGCAGTTTATATATAAACCGCAGTCTATTCTCTGGTTCAAGGAATAAACTGCGGTTTTAAAATAACCGCAGTATATGCTCGAGTTCATGGAATAGACTGCGGTTTATATATAAACCGCAGTCTATTCTCATATTTTTATAAAAAAGGCGCCAAACGCCTTGTTTACAATTGGGCGCGGCGACGCTGACGCCTAGGCGACGCCATGACAAGAATGCCGCCAACACGACTTATTCATGCTTATATGAGATTCTAGCTTATTGGAGGTTCAAAATAAAAGTGGTCAGGTAACTCTTTTAACACTCGTGGCGATAGCGGGTACTGATCCGAAGATAAAAGCTAACCCTCTACTTGAATAGTAATACCTGCTTGTTGCAAGTAGAAGATGCAAAATTTAAAATAAAAGACAGATTTCCTTTCATCATTTGAATCAAGACTCATGGTCTGGCCCATCAGAATACTACCCTACTCCTGCAGAGAAAAAGTGTCATGAACAAAAGACGGCATATGCTCCTCCTTCTACAAAGAGCCGATAGCGATAATAGAAAATAAGAAAATAGGAGGTTGATGGGGAGGAGTGGTGGAAGAAGGCGTCTCCAACTCATCCTTCTCCATAATAAATGTGAGGATGTTATCGCTAATGGGATCCTCCCCGGTGAGTGTATTCATAACGATACCATCAGTGGTGGTGAAGGAAATTCCCTCAAGTAAAAAGTCTTCCGGACCAAAGATGGTGCAAACAGAAGCATTCACAAGCGAAGAGGAGTCCCCTTCACGGGTGGCTGCTTCTACCTGCACTAGGCATGAAAGAGCTGGGTAATCATGTAGTGGGGTGGTTTCCAAGACGGGCGGGTTAGAAACAAGCAAGATGAGGGTGGTTGCATAAGGAGATTCAAAAAAAGAGCCCTCATCAACAAAGGTAGTGCATGAAGAAGCATCCACAAGCGAAGAGGGGGATTCCCTTTCACTGGTGGCTGTTTTTTTCGACACAGTGAAGCATGTCGGCATGAATGTATCCCATTCAAAAAAATTTGGGAGGACTCCACCATTTCATGCTCCTCCCCTGTATGACTCACTGTATTGGGAGAAGACTTATTGGAATGAGAGTAGTCTAATCTCAAACTTTTCTTCAACAGAATATGCCTATTACATTTAGTCTCTCCTCCTCTTCCACAGTTGAATCCAAAGGAGGAGAGACTATTGGGAAACATTCCTCCACTATGTCATTGCATTGATCCATAAGTTTTCTCGTTAATTAACTTCCATGAGATCTTGGGGTTGGGGGGGGGGGGGGGGGGGGTGGGGTGGCGGAGGACGCTTCACCGACGACTGAAGGGGTAGTGAAAACAGAGAAAGGATGTACGACGATAAGCACTGGCTTAACATCTTCTTACATTTGAAGCTTAAATTTTTCACAATCCTTCACTGCATGGTCAGTGCTTTGACAAAACAAACATTGATTTCCTGTGGGTCTCGACCAAGAAATGGCCAAACCTACGAGTTGTGACGATGTTTTGTGGAGATGCGTACATATAATAATTGGGTACACCGTATGATGAACCATAAGAAGTTGATTCTCTGTAGGATGAGCCATAGGAATTTTTACCACGGTTTCCTTTATAGCATACATCAATACAATGGCAACAATCCTCGCACCATTTGCACTGCTGAGGAGCATACATGATGGAATGGAGGGGGATTCAATACAATTAATCCTAAGAATCCAATGCACATAAATCTTGAATCGAAACAACACGCACTTGGATCAAGAAATGATAATATGAACAGGTGATGGAAGAAAGCAAATAACCACAGTAAACTAAAAGTAATGTGATGTACAAATGGAAAAGATCTTCATCTCTTGATTTCCAAACAAGACAACAAACACGTGTCGTGTTTCCCGGCAACGGTGTCAGAACGTTAATGTGATTATGATAAGTGTACCGTTTGTTCAAGTAAAATAAAATGAGAATAAATCCACTAGTATCAAATCTTACGTGGAACACAACGGGTGGCGATATCTGATGAGAAAATCTAGCTATGAAGGCTATGTCGGAATGCGTTGAAATCATTTGGGGGGGTTTCCTACGACCTAAAGCAAGAAATAAAACTACGCTAAGGGTGTAGGTCGCCTTCACCGCTTCTCTCGCACCGCGGGTCGCCAACACCGCTTCACTCACTCAATCACAAATAAGTGTCGCAAGCATCTTTTCGCTCTCTATGCGGGTTTCCTTAATCGTCTTGCTCACCAAGCACCAATGAAGGTCTCCTTCATCTCTTCTCTCTCGCTTTGTTATTGCAAAGCTCAACGATCTCTCAAGCTCAACATCTCACTCCAACAACAAAAACTCAAATCAACATGCACAAGAGGTAGCCGAAGGGAATGGAGGTAGGAAACACCAGTGGAGGGAGCAGCCCGGTAGAGGCCGTGAAGAGGGAGCTCCCGTCAATGGAAGCGCCGAGTAGGATAGGTGGTGGAGACGGGCTAGTGGACGGAGGGCGAGGCAGCGAGGATTGGGCGGAACCGAGAGGTGCGAGCTGGTACGACGAAGACACACAGGTGGGCTGGACAGAAGCTAGCAGCGCTGGAATGGCCGTGGCGGCCTCGACGAAGGCGAAAATCGCCGGTTCTATGCCGTCGGCCTCGAGCAGGTCCGGTTAAGTCGAGCGGGTGGTCTGGACGGATGCTAGCGGCGCTGGAATGGCCGTGGAGGCCTCGGTGAAGTCAAAAATCGCCGGATCTGGGGCGTTGGCGGTGGGGAGGAAGGTTACCTCTAATACGAAGTTGTTATGGGTCGAGGATTGTGAGCGGGTTTGCGGACGAGATAGGGAGTTGGCCTGGCGTGGAAGAGGCGGACCTATGGTGATGGCGGCGGGTTGCAGCTGCTGCTGGTGGAGTTGTCGCGTGCGGGAAGGCATGGCAGGTGCGGAACTCGCGGAAGCCGCGATATCAGGAAGAAGCGGCTAGGGTTCGTGGGGGCGGCCCTTTCTGTGAGATGAGAGAAAGGTTAGAGAGAGAGAGAACTAGAGAGAGAAATAGGATAAATTAAAATAAATTTGCTTGTCTACCTTCCTTGATTCACCCCACCGGGTATTAATAGTCAAATGCCCCCTCCTTGGGCTTAGACACGGAGGATCAAATACGCGTAAAAATAATAAGATAAAAATAGAAGTAGATAAATGGTCCGTGACATGCGCGGCCGCGGCGGGGCCAAAGCGGGATCGTAACAGAAACATAGTAGACACCGTATCTTACCAATGATGTTGTATGCTAGGATTGCTTTGAGTACGAATGTTCCTATGCAGTAGGTACAACCAGTACATCAAGCGGTGTGTATATATTTACTGACAATTTATTTTTAATGAAATAACTAGGGTGAATGGCATTGTAGGGCTGGATAACCTAATTCAGATATATTAGTCACATGTCAACCAATATATTTAACACTAGGTGCTTACAAATATGAGGAGAGGGGTTCGTGGGGGCGGCCCTTTCTATGAGGAGAGAAAGGTTAGAGAGAGAGATAACTAGAGAGAGAAATTGGATAAATTAAAATAAATTTGCTTGTCTACCTTCCTTGATTCACCCACCGGCTATTAATAGTCAAATGTCCCCTCCTTGGGCTTAGACATGGAGGATCAAATACGCGTAAAAATAATAAGATAAAAATAGAAGTAGATAAATGGTCTGTGACATGCGCGGCCGCGGCGGGGCCAAAGCGGGGACCGTAACAGAAACATAGTAGACACCGTATCTTACCAATGATGTTGTATGCTAGGATTGCTTTGAGTACGAATGTTCCTATGCAGTAGGTACAACCAGTACATCAACAGATGTGTATATATTTACTGACAATTTATTTTAATGAAATAACTAGGGTAAATGGCATTGTAGGGCTGGATAACCTAATTCAGATATATTAGTCGACATGTCAACCAATATATTTAACACTAGGTGCTTACAAATATATATCTAAGACTAGGCACAACTTCATTTCCACAGAAAATTAGAGCAGAATAGGTAAACCATGATGCATATGGAATCGTTAAACCATGATGCATATGAAATCGGTAAACCATGATGCATATGGAATAGAGAGACCATGATGCATATGGAATAGAGAGACCATGATGCATATGGAGTAGAGGGACCATGATGCATATGGAATAGGGAGACCATGATGCATATAGAATAGGGAAACCATGATGCATGAACAAAAATCACTTCAGTCCTGATGCATTACAATCATATGGCATAGCTAGGATAATTGGGCATTATAGCAATAACTGAAAACAGTAGGGAATAGTAAATCAGTAATAGCATTACCGCAATAAGCTTTACAATGCCAAAACATTCAAACAACTGGGGCAATAGCCAATAGATCATAAATTCGACAACTGCATGTAGAGAAAGCACAACAATGAGCAGAGGCAACACAAGTGCACGACAATCTACGAAGCACGGATACTTAAAATGGTCAACGTATCGACTCGAACGCGTACCGGATACGGGAAATGCACGGAAACGCGTGGAAACGCTTTTTCGAAATTCCAGGAAACACATTTTTTAAAAAATATATTTTTTATTTTCGGAATCACGTATCCCGCAAGGGGGATACGTGATTCCGTGAGATATAGAGCTCGTGTATTTCATTTTACGCATTAGGTTTTCCGCCGATCCCGTCGGCGTTCTGCTCCCGATTCCGCTGATCCCGCAGGTACATCTTCAGGTACTTCTTCTTCTTCTCCTGCACTTGAACGTCTCTTCTTGTGGTATGTTATCTTTGTTACATAATACTGGCTTGATTTGTTTTTTTTGTCCAATGCACGTTAGTTTGCCATAGGTTTGTTTGTCCTGACTCTAACTTGAGATTTGCACTTAAAGGAAGTCACCCTTCAACATTTTCCAAGCTCTCATACTTGTCTTGTTCATTCAATAGTACGTCAACTTCTTCGAATTTGGTGGTTTATGCAGCCAGTCGCACAGATATTGATCACAATCAGAACTTGAGATTCTTCTAAAGAAAAAAGGTCCGGCTCATGCGACAATGTGCATTACTTCAAAAAGATGATAATGTTGGGTTCGAGGACATCAAATGTGTAGCGGGAATACAAGAAATCCCCACAAGACACATGTGAAACAAACTAATCAAGAGATTTAATGATACTTGTAACGAAACATATTTCTAGGATAGAGAACACAGAACAAGGGGAAGGAAGAAGATGAACAAGATAAACAAACATTCAATTCAATCATTTGTCTTATTCTTATATTAATTAATACTTATATTAAAATAATTAAAAATAATTAAAAACGTTTTCTTGTATCCTAATTTTTTTTTTAAAATCACGTTTCCCATATCCGTTTCGCATCGTATCCCGTATCCCGTTTTCGTCCCAGTGCTACATAGACGACAATGAACAATAAATCAAAACTGAAATAAAAACTAGGCAGCAAAAGTCTAGAGGCAGAGAGCACAATACTGAACTAGGCAAAGGAAGCACCACACTGAACATAGGCACAAAATTACACGCCATTGAACAATGAATCAAAACTGAATGGAGACTAGGGAGGAGAAGGGCCACAATGCCAAATCATAAGTCCTCCAGAAGTCAAAACCTCATCTGTAGCTAGTGAGAGGGAGGAAAATGAAGCTATATCAGAATTCAAAGAACAATTAGAGGAGAGCGGGCATCCAGGATAGGCCAGAGAAAGAGAGAGTAGAACTCAAAACTCAGAAGACCAAGATACTAAGCTTTCTTCCGGAAAGAGAATGAAAGGAAATTACTGCAAGACAGTAGCAATCAGCTGACTACTAGAGCGAGAACGGAAATTATAGTAAGAGTCGAAGAGAGCCAAAGGTGCAGAGCAGAGTACAAAATATCTAATTGCAAGAGGGTATATGATGAACTCGAGCGGCCATAGATCGGAGTCGTGCTGAATTTACGTATTTACTATTTATGTTATGTTTTGCAATATGATGAATATATTGGCGGCCGATATATTAAAAAAATGTCGTTAGGGTTATTTAAAATGTTGTCATTGCATTCTCCTGCTGAAATCGACACGTCGACCGACTTGTCTGTTATACCAATCGATTTTCACAACATTGATCCCATGGAGTGGCGGGCGCTGATAAGTGGTCATGCAGAAGAAGTGAGTATGAAAGGCTTTGATGCTTTGTGGAGGATATTCCTCTCACCAAGGACTCAACGACTTTACTCCATCGGCTAGGCCTCATGTGCTTTTTCGTAGGACGCGTCTCTGGCCCTTGCTTGATGAAATCTTCGCACTCTGGCACAATAGTTACAGTCTTGTTATTATTGACAACAGTACAATATCATAATTTTTTCTCCGAAAATTTGGTGATTCATCTGTGTATTCTGACATACCCAAATCCATGCTTCACGATGTACTTGGGGGATGCTCACCACACCGGACTATGCCGCAATACTTACATGTAAGTTAGCCATTGTCGTCTCACAAAGGCGGCAGTGTTGTAGATGTCAACCGACATGTCCGACATGTTATTCATCATAAAGGTTTTGGGGAGAAAATATCACGACATCGATATTTTAAGAGAAAATGTCTTTTTTGAAAATATTGCCCGATATATCAGCTTTAACCGATAGATCGAGCATTATCCCGATATATGCAGGATTGAGGATAGTCTGTTTGGCAGAAGAAAGGATGTGTTGTTGTGAAGGCATTACATGTGCGGAGCGTTAGTGTTTTTGATTCAAAAGTATAGTTGATTCTTCAGAGAAGGGTGCAGCTTCGATGATCTGTGCGTGGGCATTTTTTGAGCTCACCGAACGGTGAGAAGGAAAGTGTGATCGGCGTGTGAGATGTGAAATGAGATCAGGATGTTGGATCTGCATTGGAAGTGTTGCTCTGCTATCCAAAGGATGGTAGCATGACATGGATCACCGTTGCGTTATCTCTATCTCTCGCATGTGTGATCGCGTATACTTATATGCCTCCTCTTTGTTCTCTCCTTAGTCCTATCTGACCCCATAGAGCACCCTGGCCTGCCAGGCAACGTCACATTTTTTTTATGGGAAGCATCGAGACATCTCCTGTGACTAAGGCCCCGTTTGGACGGGCGAAGCTGCGCAGTCACGCGGATGGGATCTGCCGTCCCTTGGATTTTCGCAGAAATACACTGCATGGTATCCTCCACGCTGGATATGCTCCTCGGGATGTGGAGTCAACTCACCTCGAAATCTCTATATAGAGTTCGTAACACAAGCAATCAAATGAATCCCTGCATAGGCATCAATGTGTGCTCCTTGGAAAAAAGAAAAGAAAATTGATGGACCGGCTCTCTAGGCTGTCTCCAAACTGCGACATGGCCAAGGATAATGAATTCGCGGCTATTTATTGTTGATCGAAAAAACGAGCGAAAAGATAAAAGTGTTACGGTTTCACCGACAGTTATCTTATTATATTATTATGATTGTATCGAGTCTTTTATTATATATATGTTCAGTTTGTATTAGAAATCAAGGCTTCATTAAGTCGAGTCTTATTGTATTAGTATTTATGCATTTTATGCGTATTGATGTTATTACAGGTTTGCCACC
Organism: Platanthera guangdongensis; assembly: GCA_039583875.1. Classification (NCBI taxonomy): domain Eukaryota; kingdom Viridiplantae; phylum Streptophyta; class Magnoliopsida; order Asparagales; family Orchidaceae; genus Platanthera; species Platanthera guangdongensis. The sequence continues at coordinate 157,708,423 of CM077160.1, read as the reverse complement.
CGTGAGTCCTATAAATAGGCCGTTAGTGTTTTGTAGCAAGGACGTTATCTATTATATATACACTTATTCCTGTAAATATCTGATTTTTATTATTTTTATTTTTATTCTTGCAGGCAGTGGTCCGGTGGAGAAGGCGTGGTGGACTGCTTGTATGATGTATCTCGATGCCATTTGAAATTTTGAGCAGCAGCCCCGAACATGAAACTATTTTTTTTATTTTCCCTTCTAGTTTTTGTTAGGCACTTGCGGCTAGAATGGCGGTTGAGGTGATGCTGGAGTTTTGTTGGCCATCTGTGTTGGTGGTGTGGGTTGCGCTACCCTTATTGGACATTTGCGGACAGGAGTGGCGCCCTAGTCAGTAGATGGTCCTGTTATTTGTGATACTTTGGAGATGGCTTGAGGACGTACTTCCACGTATCGAGTTTTTTTTTTCTCTAGACACTTGACTGACCTGGTTGCGCATGTCATTGCTTCGATTTCTTTTCAATCGCTCTCCTCTTTACCTCCTCTTGTATTGAAATTGCTTGGTTTGGACTATGTTAATGAATGAACGAATGGTCTTTGCTTTGCTTAAAAAAAGATATTGTCTCAATGATTTAAACTGGCAGCTTTCTTCGTGAGAAGGCAGCAAAATTGGAGCTCTCTGAGCAAATGAATGTAGAACCTCTTCTGAGGGAGGAAAATATTGTGAAGAGCATCAGATCCATCTGTCCACATCAACAAAGGTTGGCGCAATGGGGCTGGCTATCCTGCCATGTGGCATCCACACTGTGGTGCGAGAAACCACCTCAGAAATGCTCTCTTCTTGCCTACTAGCCATGCGTCCTATTATTAGTACTCGTAGAAAAAGATTCTCCGAGTATATGCCGAGTTAGCCATGTGATTTATGTGGCATCCACCGGTGGTTCCGAGCTAAAACTCGATACTTGAGATGCTTATGAATGTCTCACCCGAATATGGCAAAAATGATCCATTCTTTGTTAGTTTATAAGCTCGTACCAGTGAGCTTTTGCTTCTACCAGTAGAAAACAAGGAGCTTTTGAGAAGCTTTGAAGTTGGAAAATGAAGTGTGTGGACCCTAAACTTCAAACACTGTAGTATTTCATATGAAGTTGGAAAATGTGAAATTGTATTACATTCCTACATTAACAAGCAAATTAATCTAATTGCTATCAATTACACATCACCTCCATGTTAACATATTCCTAACAACAATAGCCGGAACCCATTAATCTGCATTTGCCATCGTTTTGCTTGGTTGATGATCAAGCTGTCTATTGCTTTCATTGCCACCGCTCTCCGCACCGGCATAAGTGAAGCTAGCCTGCAGTTTTGATCCGTCCGGGGCTTTGGAAGCTGGGTACCTATTCCATGAGCTCACCCCTGCTGGCTGCATTGTTGTGAGGATCAAGATGAGCAGCTGTTAAAAATGAGAAGGGTGCAAGTGAAACCATGATGGCTGCATGCATTGTAGTTAACTCTCTTTTTTTTTTCACTCTCATTATCTCCATATATCTCCTTTGGCCCTTGCTCAGCTCATTTGCACACTTCATTTCTTCTTCTTGCTGGTGAGATTCCACTCTTCTGGGCTTCTTAACATGGAGGTGATGTTATCTATATCAAGGGTCCTAATCTAAAGTAAAGAAATCCATGCTTTACGTTAAATCGACATTAAGTCACCATTAATAGAATTCCCCGATCATGCCGCATGGATGACTTATTTTAGAATTCCCGGATGCTTAAAGCTTTGTTTGGTACGGCTTAATTATTTGCTCCGACGAGATTGGCCAAAAAACGTCATTATCATAGAATGTATGTTTGGCAAGATAAAAGTTATTATAAATACTGATGTTCTCTATATAATAAAGGATTAAGCAAATGATTTATATTGTTTTTAAATTCTTATTTCCCTCTCCATCTTCTTCTTCCCCTATCTCGGCCGCTCGGCCACTCTCCTTGCCTTCTTCGCATAGGATATAGGAATTGAAGTAGCCTCATCGATACAGGCTCTCTGTCTTGGCTTCAGGTGTAGGCTGTAGCTAGTTTTGGAGCATGCTCTGGCCGTTGTTTGTTCTCGCTTAAGTTTTGGTGTTGTCTCTTGCAAATGCATATATGCTCCATCACAGCCTTTAATGTTTCTTCCAGCTTGCGTTCTGATGCATGCACCAGCTCCTTCTTGAGTTGGAGTATGATGCGAGTGCTAGTATCATATTAGGCTTTGTTTGGGAGGATTTATTTTCACCGGTCAAGCGGTTGCGGCCTTAATTAAGGCCCAGTTCATGCGGTCGCAACCGATTGCTTGACCGGTGAAAATAAATCCCCCCAAACGGAACCTTAGTCTTCTAGCGAGGACGACTTTGTATTGAAGAAAAGTTGGAGTCTGGCAGGACTTTATTTCCATAATGCATGGTAACATGTGTTTCAAAAATAGGGAGTATTCATAATAATTTATGTATACATGGTGACAGGGACGGGCTTTCGGCCCGGTGGGCATTCGGCGAGGGTGCGACATTTGTCGTGGTTGCGACCTTTGTCGAGGGGGGGGGGGGGGCAACTTTTGTCATGGGGGCGACATTTGTGGTGGAGGCGACATTTGTGGTGGAGGCGACATTTGTACTGGGGTACGACATTTGTCATGAGTGCGACATTTGTCATGAGGGGCTGCATTTGTCATGGGGGCTGCATTTGTCGGGTGAAGCGACATTTGTCGTGGGAATGAATTTGTCGTTGGAATGACATTTGTCGTGATGACAACATTTTTCGTGGGGGCGACATTTGTCTTTGGGGCGACATTTGTCGTTGGGGCGACATTTGTTGTGTGGAGCGACATTTGTCGTGGGGAGCGATATTTGTCGTGATGACGACATTTGGCATGAATATTAAAACCGTAAACACTAAATCAAATCCAACGTCATTGAGGCATGCAAACGAAAAAATTGAGAGGAGTACAGCAAAATTCACTCATGGTGTCCTTGAAGCTGGAGTCGTCTTCCTTCCATTGTGAAGTTGAGAAGACGGTGTCGGGGTATTTAATTTCTTAACAGTATGTTTGCAAAGATCTAAAAATCTTCTGCACCACAGAGTAAACTGATGCGAAATCTAAAGAATCTGATGGGTTTTATAACAATAGAAATTGAACCGTTGCTTACCTTTGGGGGTCCCGCTTGATTCCGTCTCGGTCTTGTATCTTTGAGGGCGAGGTTATGGAGATCATTCGCGTGCGGGAAGTCGGCGATGGAGATTTGCGGACAAAGGAGGTTCTCTGATGGAGTATCCTGCATGGCGGAGTCGGTCTGGAATGTTGAAGCAATTAATTAAGTAACAGAAGGAAAAACAGGGGAGAGAGCAGAACGGCCATGGCCAACAGAGGAGAGAGAGAGAGAGTACGGGGAAGAGAGAACTATTCATTAATAACCTTCCTGTCTTTATTACCATCAATGAGTCTATTTATATTATATTTTCTAGCCGTTGGCACATGCGCCATTTATACTACTATTTACAATATCTTTTAACTATAGCTTTTGTAGCTTCCTCTGTAGCCATGACCTGTTACCCGTAACATCCCTACCCTGCCCAAAACGTTGCTGTCCCAGACCGAAAAACAGTTGTCTTCCACAATAAAAACATGAGGGAGCTTGGAAGACCCTAACTTGCTTCAGCTTTATGTATTCTAGAACGACGACGCCTTGGTACTTTAGGAAGATGAGAAAGTCTTCGCATCAAGCTTGAGGCAGTTCTCTGGGATCGTCGTCGGGGTTGCACATTAATTATGGCAGTGTCGGCTGCTAAAGCGGATCTCCTAATCCGCATGTCTCCTGGTACAGTTGTATTCTGATTGACGCCCTCGGTCTGTTCTGCTAGTGCTTTCTTTTGTTCCTGCAATGTAGATGCATTAGATATTTGTGTTGTTAATGTTAAAGGGATGACTAGTGTTTCATTAGGAGCAAGTTCGTCCCTATTTTGGTCTTGCAAAATCGATTTTGAGGTACGATTTGACACTGTATTTCTTTTGTTGTCCTGGGTTGGAGCTGATATCACAGGCTTGTGCGTTGTTTCTTCCTTGTTTGATAGTAGTAGAGTCGAATCTGACATCCCAGAGTTGTGTTGAAGTTCCTGTGGCAACAACACAGTATTTGTAGAGTTTGGAATAAATGAATCAGAAGGGATGACATCCATAATAGGTAAAACATCCCTGTTAAATGTCGCAGAAGCCAAAACTGGGGATTCTGTTTGCGGATGGTCCTGCAATGGACGAATAGTGATATCAGATTCATACATTGGAGTGTTTAATGGGATGACATTTACTGAGGTTATTTCCTCTTCCCTGTTAGAAGTCCTTGGAGGACTTGTTGTTGTAGGTTTGGAGGAACTTTGACTTGGCTGTAGCTGACAGTCACAGTGTTGTTGGAGCAGTTCTTGAGTGTCCTTGTCCCAATCTTCGAGTGTCTCCCAAGACGCTTCTTCTGGGAGGAATCCTTCTCGGCGTAGCAAACCTTGTTTCACGTGTTTACCATTTTCCTCTATAAAACGAATTTTTAAAACTTCTACTGGAGCCGGTCGTTGGTATGTTTTGAGACCAACGTCAGGTAGTTCATGTGTAATAAAATTGTTATTTGGAAAGTATGGTTTTAGCAAAGAAACATGAAATACGGAATGTATTTTGCTTGACGGAGGTAGATCTAATTTATATGCTACGTTTCCGATTTTCTGAAGAATCGTGTAAGGGCCATAATAACGAAGTTTAAATCTCTTGCAAGTTTTCTTATGTAATGAAGTCTGTTTATATGGATGAAGCCGTAGCAAGACTAAATCTCCGGGCTCAAAATTAATTTCGGACCTCTTCTTATCTGCTAACTTTTTCATTTTGGCTTGGGCGTCCAATAGATGATTTTGTAATTGTAATAATAAAGATGAGCGAGAGAGGGTAGTAGGTGGTAATATAGCGGGAGACTGTCCCCCGTGGACAGTGGAAGGAAACAGGGTGGTGGTCTGCCGAACATCGCTTCGAACGGTGACATGCCGGCTGCTGCATGATACGAAGTGTTATAATGATACTCAGCCCAACTGAGTAATGTGGCCCAATGCTTAGGATGTTGAAACGCAAAGATGCGTAGATACTGATTAATGCAGCGGTTTACACGTTCCGTCTGACCATCAGTTTGTGGATGGTAGGCGGAACTGAACCGAAGTTTTGTGCCGTTTGCCCTAAAAAAGGATAACCAAAAGGAACTTAGAAAAATGGAGTCCCTGTCCGAAACTATGGATTCGGGCAGCCCATGTAACTTGCCACAGTAGTCCCAAAAAACTTGGGCTACCGTAGGACCGGTATAATGGGAAGGTAATGGGGCAAAGTGGGCTCCCTTAGACAATCGGTCGACCATCACGAGAATTGTAGTGAAAGTTTTTGAAGAAGGAAGATGTGTAATAAAATCTACGGTGATGTCAGCCCAAATTTGGGTCGGGATTGCCAAGGTTGTAAAAGTCCATATGGTTTGGCATTACGATCCTTAGCCTTTTGACAGAGGTCACAATGTTGTATGTACTGGAGAACATCTTCGTGTAAACCCGGCCAATAGAAGTGTTGGGATAGTCGTTTAGAAGTTGGCAGAACGCCAGAGTGACCACTTGTGCGCGTATCATGTGCTTCACTTATTAAAATAGTGCGTAACGAGCTTTGCGGTATATACAACTTGTGTTTAAAAAATAAACGTGTCCCGTGGAGAGACCAATTAGGAAGTTGAGCCGGTGTGGAACCAAGAGACTGTAAAATTTGTTTTGCCTTAGGGTCATTTTCATATAGGTCAGTAATATTCTCAAACAGATTTGAATATGTGAATGATATATTTTGAAAACTATTATTGAGCTATGTTCTGATGAGTCATCGATGCGTGAGAGAGCGTCAGCTACTCTATTATCTTTTCCCGGTTTATACTTAATAGTGTAATTAAAGCCCATCATTTTTGATAAAAATTTGTGTTGCTCCGGCATTGTAATTACTTGAGATTGAAGATTATGCAATGTTTTGTGGTCGGTTAGGATGCAAAAAGAAGATCCAACAAGATAATGTCTCCATTTGCTTACGGCTGATGTGATAGCCATCATTTCCCGAATGTATGTTGACTTTGCCTGATCCGGGGGCAGTTAACTTTTTACTATAAAAAGCAATAGGGTGGCCCTGTTGTTGTAACACAGCGCCTATACCGATACTAGATGCGTCACATTCAATTGTAAAGGGTAGAGAAAAGTCTGGTAAGGCCAATGTTGGGGCAGAAGTAAGAAAAGTTTTAAAGTCTATAAAAGCTTTGTCCGCCTTTTCTGTCCAAGCGAATTTTTCTTTAGATAATAGATCCGTAAGGGGGGCGGAAATATGTGCATAGTGATGAATAAAGCGGCGGTAATAACCCGCTAGACCTAAAAACGACCTAAGTTGTTTTACATTTATCGGTGTGGGCCAATTTTGTACCACCTCTATTTTTGATGGGTCAGGTTGGACCCCATTAGGAGTAATTTTGTGGCCTAAAAAATCTATGTTGGGCTGTGCAAAGGAACATTTTGAAGCTTTAGAAATAGGTGATTTTGTGCTAGGATTGTGAAGATCTCTTGTAGATGATGTAAATGCTCTTTTTAGAATGACTATAGATTAGAATGTCGTCAAAGAAGATAACGACAAAACGACGTAAATAAGGTTGGAACAGAACGTTCATCAACGCCTGAAATGTCGCTGGAGCATTAGTGAGGCCAAACGGCATTACTAAAAACTCGTAAAGTCCATGGTGAGTCCGAAATGCAGTTTTATGAATATCTGCGGGATGCATTCGAACTTGGTGGTAACCAGAATGTAAATCTAATTTTGAGTAAATTGTTGCACCATGTAGTTCGTCTAATAGCTCGTCTATGGTGGGCATCGGGAAACTATCCTTGATGGTTAAAGTATTCAAAGCTCGATAATCGACGCAAAAGCGCCAAGTACCGTCACGTTTCTTAACTAACAAGACAGGGAGTTAAATGTCGAATTACTAGGGCGGATCAGACCATTTTTTAACATTTCAGCTATAAGACGTTCGATTTCATTCTTCTGAAAATATGGGTATCGATAGGATTTTACTTTAGCTATTTGTGATTCGTCTACTAAGGGGATTTTGTGATCAATGGACCTAGTCGGGGTAGTCCGGACGGGTTTTGAAATAATAATGAGAATGTGGATAATAAAGCTTGAACCGATGATGACGAAGTGCTTGGAAGGTTGTCAGATAAATGTTGGGGATCTGTTGGGTTTGTTTGAAAACATAACAACATTGATTCCACAGCATCCTGCACCACCAGCTTGTGAAGCTGGGATGAAGAGACCGATGCCGAGCATAATTCTGAAGGTTGAAGTGCTTTAATAACACAGTGTTTGTTTTGATATGGAAAGGACATTTCTAAGGTTTTATAATTGGTGGTAATGGGACCCAACATCTCAAACCAATGAAAGCCTAATATAACATCCGCTCCATGTAAATCTGTAATGAATAAATCTAATGTAAAAATAATTTCCTGAATTGTTAATGAAACCTTTGAACATTTCTCTCGACAAATCATGGTTTGACCATTTCCGACATGAATTTTAAAGGAAGGAATAGCCACAATAGGTAGTTTTAAAAACAGGACTGTGCGTTTTGTAATAAAATTGTGTGTACTTCCATTGTCCATAAAGATGTGAACTTCCGACTGTCCTATTTGTTAGAAAGTAGATAAAGAAAGCGAAAAGAAGAGAACAAGCCGAATAAACTTTTGAATAATCGAAATTTTATTATCCAAAAATGATAACTATTACAAAGGTATGCCCTCCCTTATATAGAATGGAGGAGAGAAGAGAGAATACAAATAAGAGATGTGGGACTAAATTTACAAGCTAAGCGGACTGTACAAAGTAAACCGCACAGGCCGCGCGGTTAGACAGAAGCACTAACCGCACGGCTTACAATAAGAGATGCAGAGAGGTCGCCTGTGAAGATTGCTTAGACCGCCCGGTTTGCAAGTCGCCGAGTCAAACCGCCAGACCGCGCGGTCTCTAACCCGCCAAGACAGACCGCCCGGTCTCCAACTTCAACACTCCCCCTCAAGCTGGAGCATATATATCAATCATGCCCAGCTTGTCGCAAACATGCAGAAACGAGGCGGAGACTGGCTTGGTGAAGATGTCGCTAGCTCTTTATCAGATGTGACAAACGGAGTGCAAATCTGTTCTTTTAAAATCTCCTTCACGAATGAAAT